>CM043019.1:252727-618421 GCA_023690525.1 Holotrichia oblita
GAAAATTCAATGGAGAAATCCATTTTTTAATATCTGCTACAGTGGCGGCGGTAGGGGGCAAAATTGAAAATATATTATTTTCTGTGGAGCTCTATATTTCAATTATTCAAAAAGATACTTCAAATGTTTTAACGTTGTTTTATACAATTTCTTTTATGCTAATTCTAATGGTCTGACGTATTTTTTTATTCCAGCTATATTTTGAAAATTATGGAGTAAACTTGTATTTTTTTTAATGGAACATCCTGTATATTTTGTCAAATTCGGAAAGGGTTTGTGTTTCTGATAAAAAATATATACAATTTGTTAGGTATCCGTCTAGTACTTTCCGAGATATTTGGATATTTACTAAAAATACTTAACAATTTTTTCTATTTTACTCGTTCATTTTTATTTATTTTTTTTTTTTTTAATATACTTATAACAAAAATAGTGGATCCGACTAATATACATACAGTGTGGAACAGCCAAATGGAATAAATTCGATAACAAATAAATGAGGGTGTATTGGGAAAAACGCTTCGACACGTCGATTTGTATTTTTAAATTCACATTTTTTTCAAAAAAAAAAACATAATTCATGTACAATGTCCCATACCTATCTTCAACTGTTTTCAGATTTATTACGAAAATTAACATTAAAAAATTATTTTATTTCACAAATGCATTGCTGCATTACACTAAAAATCTATTTCCATTTAGCTCTTGATATTGATAAAGTAAGCAAAAACCATTGTTGTTCCTTTTACTGATATGAAATTAAAAAAATACAAAGACGGTTTTTTTATTTTCGTAAAAACTCATAGGCTTAGCAACATGTTGTCTGCCTGCATGACAGTAGTGATCAGTGTCAGTGCTATTGTCGTTTGAATTTCGTTAACTGTACCGTACTGTACTGTAATAACCATTCTACAAATGATTGGTTATGGAGATAACACACGGACACAAATGGAAGTTTCTCGCTTATTTCACGAAAAATTTCCAAATTCGCCGCCTGTATCCCAAGGAACAATTAGCAAAATAGAAAAACAGTTTTGCGAGCTTGGTCATGTATTAAGACATATTAAAAAAGTAGCTGCCAATGCAGTAAGTGATGATACTAAATTGGATATTATCCTTGAGTTTCAAGAAAACCCACATAATTCTGGTCGGAAAGCAGCCCCACTGTTCAACATTAGCCACACATCAATTTTTCGAGTATTAAAGGAAAGTAAAAATGCATCCCTATAAAATGATGCCAACTCAGGAAGACTCATGGAAGACGATTTCGATAGGAGAACGTATTTTTGTGAACAGATGTTGGCAATGTTAGATAACAATGTGATCCAATTAGAAGATGCGGTATCCGCTAGAATAAACAGTACCGAAATCTAAAGTGCTATGGAGTTGCTTATGTAATATGCATTTGTTATTATTGACTTAATTGTCATTAGTTAACGTATGAATGTTATGCTGTGGAGTTGAATTTGAATTGAAAATGGTTTCAACAACAGCAGAAAAAGTGTTTTTGGTAGAACATTATTTTCGCTTATACGGAAATGGTCGCAATGATGGTCCAAGATTACAACAGGTGGTAGTAAGATATCAACAACAGTTTAATAAAGCAGCCCCAAGTAAAAATGTGATATTAGCTGTTGTTAGAAATTTCGTCGCACTGGTATAGTGTATTGTGTCGACGTAAAGGTTCTTCAGGTCGTCGACAAACAGTGTGTACCAATGAAAACACAGGACGTGTTTTTGATGAAGTTGTGCAGTCACCGCAAAGAAGCTTTGTAAGAACTTCATGTAAACTCAACATCAATGTGACATCTACACGTCGGATGTTCAAATCAATTGGTGGTTATCCGTACCGTATTCCAAGTTGGACAACGACTAAACATTGCGGACAAACATGCAAGGAAAATTTACTGTGGTCGCATATTGAGGATTCTAATTTCTGGAAAAACATATGGTTTTCAGACGAGTCACGTTCAAACAACTCGATTCCTTGGATTTGAACGTCCTGATGTTATTGTAGAGAAACCACTCCGCAGTGTCCGACTTAGAATTTGGTGCGCGGTTTCTGGTCATGGAATAATTGGTTCATATTTCATTGAAGATGATAATCAGAATTCACTTACTGTAAACCAATAACGTTACGGAGAGAACATTATCATACCTTTTGTGAGAGATTTACAGAACTTTTGCCGTGCACGAAATTTACGGATGCGCACACAATGGTTTCAACAAGATAGTGCAAAGAGCCATACAGCTGCGCGCACTCTAAACTTACTCCGTCAGCATTTTGATAATAGAATAATTTCCCGAAGAACAGACTTCGAATATGCTCCTCATTCACCGGATCTGACGCCACCTGATGCATACATTTGGGGCATGATGAAAGATAAAATATTTCGCTCAGAAAATCCGCCGGAGAATATTGCAGAACTACGAGAAAGAATTCAAACATTTTTCAGGCAGTTACATCAACCACTTTTTATAAATATGTTCAGTGACTTACAAAATCGATATGAAACTTGTTTGCGTCGTAATGGTGAACATTTAAATTACAAAGTTTAAAAAATATATTTTTTTATTTCGGTACTGTTCATTCTGGCGGATACTGTATTTTATTTTCTGATGAGAGCACATTTATACTTCACGGCCATGTTAATCGTCAAAATTGCCGTTATTGCGGTCTAATGAGAATCCTCACTGGATGAGAGAGGAACATACGCCGCAATATCCTGAAAAAGTTAATGTTTGAGCAGGAATTGTTGGAAATCACATCGTTCATTGATGGTAACTTGAATGGAGATAAATATTTAGAACTGCTCCAAAATAATGTCGTGCCAACTTTCGCAAACTTGTATCCTAATCCAGCAAACCAACAAGTTCCTGCCAATACAGTATGGTTTCAGCAAGATGGAGCACCGCCCAAATTTCCAAATCAGTGTCCGGCAGTACCTGAACCTAATTCTTCCAAATCGGTGGATAGGGAGGCGCGGATCGATAGAATGGCCAGCACGATCTCCTGATCTGATGCCATTAGACTACTTTTTGTGGGGATATGTCAAAAGTCTTGTATACAAAACTAAACCCCTCGACTTAGATGACTTAAAAAAGACGAATCACGCTTGCGATTAGATCAGTAACGCCTGAAATGTTGAGTAATGTTAGAAGACATTTCTATACCAGATTAGCATGTTGCCAAGACGTTCGCGGCGAGCATTTTCAACATTTACTACATTGACATTAATGTTTTTTGTTTTTTTTTTTTTTTACATTATTAAGAAATAATCAATATTACTTATTAGATTTTTAGTGTAATGTAGCGAATTTGTGAAATAAAATAATTTTCTTTTTTTAATGTTAATTTTCGTAATAAATCTGAGAACACTTAATATTTCCGAAACAGTTGAAGATAGGTATGGGACATTGTACATGAATTATGTCTAGAATTTTCCGAAGAACCCAAAAAATAAATAATACGCAGGGGTTTCCATTTAAAATAAGAAAGTTGATATTGGCCACTGTCACATGACACACTCTGTATAATGTTTTTTTTTTGAAAAAAATGCGCATTTAAAAATACAAATCGACGTGTTCAAGCGTTTTTCCCAGTACACCCTCATTTATTTGTTATCGAATTTATTCCATTTGGCTGTTCCACACTGTAGAAGATAATGTGAGAATACCCAGGGCCATCAAAATGCATTTTACAGGAATCTCGCTGCTTAAGATTTTTCAAAATTCTCACTACCCGTTTTCGTAAACAAAATATTCGATTGCCTCCAGGAAATCGACCCCATTCGACAATACCAAATTTTAGCAGAGGATAGATCCAACCGAAATAGAAGCTTGCCCCACTACAGTGAAATGAAAGCTGCCTCAACGCAAAGCACATACTTGCGAGCCTAAACTACAGCTGATCAACATGAGTACTCCATCTCAAGTCACTGACGATCCATAAACCTAACGACATGGTGGAGTCCACACGCAACACACTTCCGCCATGAAGAGGAAGATCAGTTAACTCAACACTAAAGACAACATAACATAATTTCTCTCCATTGATACATAGATTGTTCTCCTCATTTCCAGGAAGTAATTTCGTGGCCTCTTGCTGCACTTCCGTTAAGGAGGAGCCAGTACCTAATTAAAACATTCGTATCATCACCATAAGAAATGATAGTACCGAAGTAGCCGAAATCGAGGCAAAACTAAACATATCATTAATAAAGATTGTAAAAAGTGTTGGGCCAAGTATAGATCCCTGAGGGACTCCTATACTCCTCTGTACACCTCAACTGCGAATTATGACGGCCAAATATAACTCGTTGACATCTGTCCCTCAGATAAGAGCAGTACCAATCCAAAGCAGTTCCCCTAACACCATACCTCTCCAATTTTTTGCAACAACTTACTAAAATCTATTAATAGTTCTAAAATAAAATCCCCTCACCTTCAATACACTGACGTGGATAATATTAATTTTTTTTTTTTTTGGAATTAACATACACAGACATACAAAATTATTATTACAGTAATTTCTAAACTGATATTTATGCATTATTGCCTGTATTTTTAATTTTATTATGTGGATAATAGAATTACAATAATATACAGATGTTAGATAAAAATTAACACTCAATATATCACAATTATTCATATTATAAGAGAATGTAAGTACATATATGTATTAGATAATATGAAAACAGTGCCGTGCGTGTTGTTTGACCGTGTGATATTGCGAAACGCTTTACATAAACATACCGACGCATACGGGAGTAATAATTATACATTCTGGGTTGAATGCTGGCCGGTTAATACCGTATCATATAATGTATGTATGTAGATATGTAATTGTGGATATGTTAATTGCCGGCGTGCTAAACGAAACTATTACAAAATCGTAAAAAAGTCGCGCTCGAAAATAAAGAATCCGTAAACATTTCAAAATTACCGACCGTAAAACTAGTTGCACAGTGCCGCTGCTGAGCACATTCTGGCATAGTTGCGGTCGCACGGTACCTATATAATTTTATACGTCGTATCCTATACGAAGGCGTCGGGTTTGATTTTTAAAACGAGAATTTCGACAAATTACACGCCCCGCTCCGATGAAATTTTCTTTTAAATCTAAACAAATTCGTTTTAAAACGAGCGAATTTGACGATTAGAATCGGCAGATGTTGCACTCTTTGAAAAAAATAAAAATAAAATCAAAACGAAACAAAACAAGAGCGCCGGCCAACATTGTAACACGATCAAAGCGGGGGGTAGGAGAGAGACCCATCTGTCGAGTTTGTGTTGATCTGGTCAGCCGGCGCTGGGTACGATTTTCGTACCATATTAGGCGATGGCTAGATTTGTTAACATCGCCCCGTTTTATGTTTTAAATTAATTTAACACGACGTCATTATATGTATGTATATAGAAAGGATTTTCTATTATTGGATTTTATATCAATATTATTACTTGTGTTATCAAAATAATGAACCGATTTCCTATTATATTGTAATCGCGTTAATTAGATCGAGTTCGTTTTAAAGAAGAGACAGTACAGATTGAAATTTGTCCAATAAGATGAGGGAAAGGTCGCGACTTTGTCGTCTTAATTTCAATATAAATTTAATCGTGCATGTATTTAGTTAATGTCATCGTCGCCGTATTAATATAACAAACAATAATATAGAAGACGCCTTCTTATAATATTATACATTAAATGGTTATTGCATTTTTAACCGAAGAAGATCATGCGTAATTATAATAGATAGATATAATTTAATTTTGTTTAAATTGTGTTTTGTTATTGTATCTATGTAAAATACATAATATGTGTAGACAGTTGAAAGTAGGTGACCCTATTTTTGATTCAAAAATATCTTTCACTTTAACCAAAATATACATATACAGGGTGTGGCATCTTCCTGGGATCGACTGATTGTGGGTTTGCTATTTATTTTATCGAAAAACTTTTTCGAACTTTTCGAAACACTTTTCAAATGTGTGCAACCAGTCATTACTAAAAGAGGGAATCGGAATTATATTATTAACATTCTTCTAGGTACTAAGCCATCTCTTAAATCCATATTTTGAGTTTATTTTATGATTTGGCGCCCCTAGGTAGCTAGGTAGCTTTCACAGTTTCTGGAATGGGACTAAAATACCTTTAAGGTGGCACAAACTTTAAAATGATATTCGATAGTCCCTGTAACGTTGTTTTGTTACTAAAATTTCACTTCAAAGTTTTTATTACTTTATGGTAGCGTTGAAAGTAGCTACGACGTCGTTTCTACTTTTCAAATTCCTTCAAAGTTATGGAACTGTGTAATAATATTTAAGGTGAAATTAATTATCTGGCTACTCACGAAAACTACTTCACTACGTCATTAGTAACCACAACTTTACAATTCCCAACGACAGTCGCTGGGACGTAGCAACGACTAAAAATGCTGCTTGAGATATGTGAATCGAAATAGTATGACGATCTAACTCAACTTCTCTTAATTCGAAAGTTGATTGTATCAAAGATACAGGGTGATTAAAGTTACAATTTTTATTCACATTTTTCTAAATCTATGCAACCAGTCATTACTAAAAGAGGGAATCGGAATTATATTATTAACATTCTTGTAGGTACTAAGACATCTCTTAAATCCATTTTTGAGTTTATTTTATGATTTGGCGCCCATTGGGGTTCAAATCTTAACTTTTTTGAGGAGTTTCAATTACGTAAAAGTCATGAACGCACTATATGTATGTATATAGGGTGGCTCATCATTTTTTTCAATAAATTGCCGTTTCAGTGATAATCTATCCGTTTCATTTTCGATAGGCCAGCCCTGTACATATATACAGAGCGGTGCAACCAAGATAGGGTGGACGATTGTAATTATACGATGAGGAATTTCGAAGAACCTTTTTGGAATTTGATTGATGGCTACACGTTTTAGAAATATTTTCTTTATACAGGGTGATCGAACCAGTCGGTGACAAACCAAATTTATATATTTTTTTAAATGGAACACTCGATATTAGAATATTCCAATCGATTCTGCTAATTAGTTTCACTTTAATGGATAAATTTAACAGATACCGCCATCTTTGACAGAAATGTCAAAAGTTGACCTGCACTAGATGGCAAATTTTTAGAAGAAACAGAATATGAATAGAAATAATACATGTTGTATTTAAAAATGCAAAATTAACGTCACTTCCGGTTTGACCGGAAGCGCTATAGAAAAACTGAGTGCACCTGAAGAAGCCTACCAACCACTCATATATACGGCCCGAATTTCAAAGTTTTATTTGAACTAATAAATAAATGGCGGGCTGATACATGATCTCGTTGACACCTGATATACAGGGTGTGGCATCTTCCTGACATCGGCCGATTGTGGCTTTGCTATTTATTTTATCGAAAAATGTTCTTAGTAAAGATGTCTAGAATGAAGTTCTCTATAGCAAGAAAATATTTTCTTATACAGGGTGGGGCACATAAAGTGTTACAGAGCAATATCGCTCAAACGATTAATCATATCGAAAAATGTTTCAGACAAAATTTTCAGTGTTCGGGAAGGCGATCATACTGGGCCACCCAGTTTTTTGATCGGTGTAGGCGTAGAAGCTAGCAACTCCAATTTTTTTAAATGGAACTATGCATTTTCTTTTCAATAACATTATTACAGATTTTAAGACGAATTCAGCGACCTACAACACAAAGCATTCTAGTCACGCAAAGTATGAAAATAGTCGAAAAATCGAAAAATATCGTAATAATCAGCACTAACTTAGGTTTGGGTCTACCTACAGAAGTACCTCGAAGTGACCACCCTCCGCTTGTAAGCAGTGGTTAATTCTCCGGGGAAACGACCGTCTAACGTTAGCCAACATTTGTGATGTAATTTCGGTACATGCTCGGCGTATTCTTTCTCTCGTGTGTCGTCAGGCGTGGTAGGTGCTTCCGCCATTACGTGTCCTTTGACAAAACCCCAGAAAAAGTAATCCATTAGTGTTAGATCTGGCGAACGAGTTGGCCAAGCAACAGTAGCACCTCGACCTATCCATTTTTTCACCAAAAATCTCATTCATCACTTGTCTTGCACATAGAGCATAATGGGATGGTGCACCGTCGTGTTGCATCCACATGTTTCTGCGAACTAGCAAGGGCACGTTTTCCAGTAATTGGGGCGGTACATTTTGCAGAAAGTTTGCGTAAACTTGCCTACTTAAGTGACCTTCGAAATAATGTGGACCAAATGTGGACGTGATCGCCGACAATGCCGGCCCAACAATTAACGGACCACGGATGTTGATATCGTACAGTTCTCGTCCATCGAGGATTCGCATTTGCTCAGTAATGCATGTTATGTCTATTCACATTTCCCGTATTTGTGAAGTTAGCTTCGCTAGAAAAAAACACATGATTCAAAAATGAAACATCCGTGTCCATTTTTCGGCGAATCCAGTTACATAAATTGACGCGATTTTGGAAATCATCGCCGTACAAATCTTGATGCATGATGTAATTTGTGTTGATGTAACATTCTTAATACAGATCGCCGACTAATTCCACTCTGTCTTTCTATTTGCCTGGTGCCAGCATGGGGATTTTGTGCAGCAAAAGCTAAGACAGCAGCCGCATTTTCATCAACAATCGGTCGACGTTTGCCTCGTGTTTGTTTCATTGTACCGAAGCGACAGGAACGGTCAGCTAATCGCTTAAATGCCATGTGCGATTTTTGTTGTCTGTCCCGATAACGAGCCGCGCACAACTGCTCCAGCACCACTAACATATCAAAATATTCTTGATAATCATTCATTTTCGCGATCCAATGTACTCACAATAGAAGGTAATGCGTGACACTGACAGTCGAATGCGTTGACAGTTGATGCTGATTATTCCGATATTGTTCGATTTTTCGACTATTTTCATACTTTACGTGACTAGAATGACCTTGTGTTGTGGGTCGCTGAATTCGTCTTAAAATCAGTAATAATATTATTGAGAAGAAAATACATGGTTCCATTTAAAAAATTGGAATTGACATTGACGTAGCTTCTACGCCTACACCGATCAAAAAACTGAGTGACCCTGTATGACTGCCTTCCCGAACACTGAAACTTTTGTCTGAAACATTTTTCGATATGATTAATCGTTTGAGTGCTATTGCTCTGTAACACTTTATGTGCCCCACCCTGTATACAAGGTGTTCAGTTTTGTCTATAAGAAGAAAGGGAGAAAATATTAGAATAGTAGATAAATACGGGGATTACATCAATCAGCTACAAAATTTGACAAATAACTAAATTCACTTCAACTATTATTCAAAACATAGTTTACTAGATCTAATTCATTTTTATTTAATTTGATCGTATACGTATAAACGGTTAATATATGTTATATCACTACTTTATTCATCTATAAAATACTAACAAAAACAATTATCAATAACAATCTCAATAAATAAGGACAAAATGATATTATAGTGCTTTGATCTACGCTTCTTATGTCAAATTTTAGATTTCTGTACAAAATTACTTAGAACTCCAAAGGTATAAACTTTAGCTATAGGGAATGTTTTACGGAATCGAAAGAGAGGAAAAATCTGCAATAGTTAACATAAAAATATACAGGGTGATCCACTTGAATTAAACTAGTTTTAGTCGTTTGAAGGTATTTAATTTCGAGTTCGATTATTAAACACCCAGTATAATATAATATGAATGTTTAATATTGAAAATAAAGCTTGAAGTATCATTATAATAAAACCCACGATTTGTTTCAAAACGATTATTAGGAAAGACTAGATTCATTTTTTAAGTACTCTGTATAAATGCATTTTTTTCCTTTCGAAACGGAATATCTCGAAAACTGCTGAGTTTTAGAGCAGAGTATGTTAATTAAAATTACCTTACAACACATCAAGGAATCCAAAAATGCAATAATATATAGGGTGTATCTGTCGTACAGACAAAACTGAACACCCTGTATATAAGAAAATATGTTCTTGCTATAGAGAACTTCATTCTAGACATCTTTTACTAAGAACATTTTTCGATAAAATAAATAGCAAAGCCACAATCGGCCGATGTCAGGAAGATGCCACACCCTGTATACCGGGTGTCAACGAGATCATGTATCAGCCCGCCATTTATTTATTAGTTAAAATAAAACTTTGAAATTCGGAGCATATATATGAGTTCAGTTTTTCTATAACACTTCCGGTCAAACCGGAAGTGACGTTAATTTTGCATGTTTAAATACAACATGTATTATTTCTGTTCATATTCTGTTTCTTCTAAAAATTTGCCATCTAGTGCAGGTCAACTTTTGACATTTCTATCAAAGATGGCGGTATCTGTTGAATTTATTCATTAAAGTCAAACTAATTAGCAGAATCGATTGCAATATTCTAATATCGAGTGTTACATTTAAAAAAATATATAAGTTTGGTTAGTCACCGACTGGTTCGATCACCCTGTATAAAGAAAATATTTCTAAAACGCGTAGTCATCAATCAAATTCCAAAAAGGTTCTTCGAAATTCCTCATCGTTTAATTACAATCGTCCACCCTATCTTGGTTGCACCACTCTGTATATATGTACACGGCTGGCCTATCGAAAATGAAACAGATTATCACTGAAACGGCAATTTATTGAAAAAATGATGAGCCACCCTATATACATACATATAGTGCGTTCATGACTTTTATGTCATTGAAACTCCTCAAAAAAGTTAAGATTTGAACCCCAATGGGCGCCAAATCATAAAATAAACTCAAAAATGGATTTAAGAGATGTCTTAGTACCTACAAGAATGTTAATAATATAATTCCGATTCCCTCTTTTAGTAATGACTGGTTGCATAGATTTAGAAAAATGTGAATAAAAATTGTAACTTTAATCACCCTGTATCTTTGATACAATCAACTTTCGAATTAAGAGAAGTTGAGTTAGATCGTCATACTATTTCGATTCACATATCTCAAGCAGCATTTTTAGTCGTTGCTACGTCCCAGCGACTGTCGTTGGGAATTGTAAAGTTGTGGTTACTAATGACGTAGTGAAGTAGTTTTCGTGAGTAGCCAGATAATTAATTTCACCTTAAATATATTATTACACAGTTCCATAACTTTGAAGGAATTTGAAAAGTAGAAACGACGTCGTAGTTACTTCCAACGCTACCATAAAGTAGTAAAAACTTTGAAGTGAAATATTAGTAACAAAACAACATTACAGCGACTATCGAATATCATTTTAAAGTTTGTGCCACCTTAAAGTTATTTTATATAGTAAGAGTCCCATTCCAGAAACTTTGGAAGTTGCCTAGAAGTACTGAAACTATTAAGTTCCAAATTGTAGTAATAATAACTACATAATTACCAAAAAGTTTAAATAAAAGTAGGAAAAACTAGAAAGTCGTTTTTTTTTAGTGATATTAACGTAACAACGACTTGTCTGGAGTTCCGATCTCAAGTTAATTTCTTAACGAGATTGATTAAACAATATCATCATCAAAATTGCAACAATAAATGTTTCGGAATTAATCTATAAAAACATTTACATTTATATATTCACACGTTTCTAACTCTCACTATCCAAATCAAAAATTCACGACGAGCTAGAAAACAACAGCAACAACACGAAAACGTCACGCTCTATTATTATAAGCGAAACGAATCATTCAAAGAGATGATTTATCGTAGAATCAAAAGTGGCGTCGGTTAAAGCGAAACCACACAACGACTTAAAACAGACCATCCAATACATCCAACAACATTTTGCGGTCATTCTTGTTTTTTTTTTCCCCGTGACAGAAAACAAAAACGTTTCGCGCCAAACCACCACCCAATGACATACAAAGCTGTAATATAAATTTAATCCTTTGAAAAATGACGGCGACTAATGCGATCCCGTCCTTTTTGTGACCGTCCCTTTATTTTAATGACCGCACAGATTTGGCTATTGTACGAATGTCACCCCGTATACGACGAATAAAACGAACGATTCCTTTCGACAATATATAAAAGGGAGATCGTTGAGGAGCTTTCGAGTTTCCAGAATTGTTGATAATTTATTAAACTAGGATGTCTAAAGGTCAGACGTCTTGATATTTTATAATTTCCTAAATGATTGTTTCATTGTAGATCGGACGCTGATGCGTTAAATATGGTAATCGATGTGTAATCAATGATATCATCTTTAAAATTAATTCTGCAACAATTAAAGCGCACTCTTGCGCGTAGAAAGCTAATCAATTTCGATTCACGGCTCTTTTTTTTTAATTTTTATAGAATTTTTGTTAAATCTATTAACACGTCATATATTAAATGACAGCTGACAGGTTAGGTCCGATTTACGCAATACTACCAACTTATAGATGTAAAAAAAAATTCTTATACGTCACATTATCGATATATAATCGATTTCGTATGTTTTACACGATCGCAGTTAACTCGATAAATCCACGTTATATCCTGCGCAATCAATAGACACACACACACACACGATCGTAGTAATTACGTCTGCGATTGCTATTTAGTATTTGTGCGCGCTATCGACGGGGAAAGATCGTTTCGAGCGCATTTCCGCTCGATAATCGTACTACGGAGACTAATTACATGTTAATTTTCACCAACCTTTCGCATCTCATTAATTTCGGCTATCGCATTAATGCGAGACGACGACCGACGGCGCGAGATACGCATGCTAAACAGGCCGATGCTTACGTAGGTAATATATGACGTAGAAACTTACTTTTTATCAACAACACCTCGTAATAATCGTAAATTGCATTCTTAACCTCAAATTTTGACATTTCAAAAAAATATATTTTCCTTTTCCGTATACGTATCGAATTTATATAAGTACAAAAACTGTTGCTTCAGGTTTTTGTGTGAATTCAATTCGTAAAAGATTTATAATCGGGAAGAACGAAGTGTGGGATCAATGTGGCGCAAAACAGGCCCCGATTTAGGCGGCATTAACCGCGAGGCGCCTGTATCACCGCGTAAAACAGCGCTTCGGCGTCTGCATATAAATGTGTCCCAACGTTATTCTGCTTGCTTTCGTCAGAATAAGAGAACTGGAAATATCTTGGCGATATCGAGAGATATATTCAAGTCTTGCCGTCACCGTGGGATACCGGAAGATTACGACTCGTTAGATGCAAATTTTCGCGTTTTTTTTTTATTATTATGCCTACAGACTTTAAAAGAATACGTTATTAACGTTTCTAGTTTTCTATTCTGACGTTTTTGCGTGCGAAAATAAGCATTCGTTTAAATTTGACAGTTCCGTTGCGTTCGAAAGATTAAACATGTTTTAAATTGAAAATAAAATAACTCACCGGTTATAATTCAGCATATCCTTTGAAAAACCACACAAGCACAGACACAATTCACAATCAACGTTTTACAATACATCACTCTTAACACAGCTTTGAAACTAAAATGACATTTTATGGAATGAAAATTGGTCGGTATTACAGATTTCTGTCAGATTTTTTTATTTAGCTTCGTTGAATTCGCAATAAAATAAAGCATTTTACTTTAATAACTGATTTAATGTCTCGTTAGATTAATAATTATGAATACAGGTAACGAAAAAATCAACTGACTCCTCTACAATTTTTTAATCACACTACTGCTCACACTCTGCTCTAATGTGAATGTGATTTCACTGTTATTTAACTGTGACAAAATTATAATCCAAATATTGCGTTCAAAAAACTAGAGTTACCGTCTTTATCATTCCTTTGATTCATTTTAAAATAAGTTCTAAATAAGCTATTTTTTAATTTCTATCAAATACATTTTAAACACAGCAAAAAAATATGCGAACGCTTTATTGTACTTATGTGATTTAGATGTAATCTGTCATCTATAATTTGTCACATTTTGTTGCTACATAGTTGTTAACCTACCTCTCTGCTATTAAACGTATTAAATATGTATTAAGCCGCTTTTACATCGGAGTTAGTAACAGAATTGTTAATAACTTTTGTTATTAACCGCTGTTATCAACTTCCTTCTCAACCGACTCTCGATGGATAACATAAATCCTGTTACAAACAGGGATTTTTCTGTTAATAACACGTGTTATTAGCTTTTGTTACAAGAAATTTTTGGACGATTTTGTCAAGTTAATCATTTTGTTAATAATAACTCGTGTTATTAGACTCCGGTGTAAAGCCGTCTTTACACTGTCAAGCGACTGTCAAAGTTGACATATTGAACCTCATTTTGGAAAGTACCTTTCAATACATCGAAAAAACATGAAAATTGGCATAGGACTTGTAGGCAGATTTATTGCAAGCGACTGTACCTACATTATACACAAAATTGGAACTTGTAACAGCTTCTATATAATGCGTTTTCTGCATATGATATGTTGCCATGGTTACCAGTCAATCCATAAAGACGGTTTTACATTATGATATAAATTGCATAATATATCGAACATAAAATTTAATGAAAAAACGTGAATACAATAATCTTTTGACGGTCAAGAATACAACAGTAGACCGCGTTCAACGAATTAAGCGGTAGCTGCTGCAATACAATACTGGATTGAATGTCTCTACTCTATGGTCAATCACACTCCTACTAAGGCCGAACAAGATTCTTGAGCTTTTTATTCTTCATGGACTCCCTTCAAGGGCTGCGTGAATAGGTAACTAGGTCTTCGCTGCTTCAAGGCAGAGGGATGATAGATGGTGGTGTTCTTGCGTAGGTTGTCGTTACACTATGCTGCGGCGTCTTCGGCCAGTGCCACGGCTCGCCTGACGTGAATCATGGGAGGTGGTCTGTCCGGATCCAAGGTTGATAGTCTGTTGATCAGTGGATTTTCGGATCTATCAATCGTTGCCAACGTCTTCTCGGCCAGTCCAAGCATGAATTGCTTCAGAGAAGAAATCCCCAGGTCGTCACGAATCTGTTGATTGCGGACGAACCACGGGTCCCCCGTAATCATTCCCGGCATCATATTCTGTCGTACTTATCCAGCCTCTTGAAAATATGTAATGATCGGTCTCAAGAACGTTAAATGCAGGAGGATTTTGATTTTCAATGACAGCGCACTCCTCGCACACAGCAGGTGAAGAAGGAAACTCTTAGCATAATAGAACTTCTCAATAGATCTACTCACGTGTGCCCGCAAGGTTAGTTGAGTGAGTCCAACCTCATCCCCAAATACAATACCGAGGGAGTCCAGGGGAGCCGAAATCCATCCACGACAATATTATCTGACGGCGGTTTTAGCCTCTTTGTGAAACGAATAGCGACGCATTTGGATTTATTGATTTGTAGACGCCACCTGGAGGCCCAGCGGAGGATCTCATCAAGTGAGAGCTGAAGCCTGTTACGGAGCAGTTCTTCGCTCGTAGATGCCGTGTATATGACGGTGTCATCGGCATAGATGGCATTTTCCACTTCTTCAAATCTCGGGAGATCGGACATGAAGATTGGAAACAGGCTCGGGGCGAGAACGGACCCCTGCGGGACACCGGCAGCGACAGGCCTTCTAGAGAAAAGAGCGGCTCCCTGTCTAGCGACAAATGTTCGACCTTATAAGTATGATTTGGCTAAGCGGACCAGATTGGGGTTGATTCCTCCACGTACCATTTTGTACAGCAGACCATCATGCCAGACCGTGTCGAAGGCCCTGGCTAAATCTAGGAAAACAGCGCCCAGGGTCTCGCGGCGTTCAAGAGCCTTTCGAATCGCCTCTGTCGGGCGGAACAATTGGAATTTCGTCGAATGACCTTGTCTGAATCCGAACTTGAATGTGCGCAATGAAATAATAATTTTTCAAATGAGGTTATTATGACATTTCTACAATGAATTGTCAATATTTTTGGCAACAGTTGAATTTGAACATAAAATATTCTAAATTAATTGTGAATTTATAATAAACAATAATATATTAGGGCATTTCGTTTAACAAAAGTGACAGATGTTACGATATTTGGACAGATGATGACGTCACTCATTTATTGATGGAATAAAAAATCTATGGTAATGGTAATACGGAGATATACAGACACATCGAAAAAAATCACTTATTAATGCTTTTGCTTCTTTTCCTCAAGATCATCCAACAACAACGGTATCGCAAGAATGGCTGCTTTCTTTTTCTTTGATGTCATGATACTATAACGATAACACTATCTACTAACTGTCAACTATATAGAAATGAAGTTTAGCGATCAGTTGTACTACCTGTCGAACTGTAATATTTACGTGTGTGGAGGCGACACCTATGGGCAGGATTTGTAATACATGCTAACTCTCGTTGCTTTCCTTTTAGCTTCGTTTCGTCCGGAAAATGCAGCTATTTTTTCGTAGCAGTATTTGTATGGTATTATCTGATCGATTTACGCATTGATGAGGAATGATAGGATATTAGTTGATCGGATATGTCTATTAACACTTGACAGTTCTAATTTAACAAGAATATCTGAACGTACTCCTACGAGACGAGTGTGTGTATAACCAACTTCATTGTTGTTTTAGTACCATCATAACCATAGCAACCTGTTATTACGTGTGTGTGGTATGGTAAACGATAAGTTAAAATTGTATGTTTTATTTTGTAAATCTCTTGTTAAATGTTAAAATAAAGGAATACATATTTAAAATATATTAACAGAATGTTCCACTCCCGACGAACGGTACTCCAAGGTACACTGGCTTGCAATAAAATCTCGTACACCTAGTTTTACCTATATTGATTTCACCTTTTTGTGACATTTCTAATTTGACGTTTCATTTTCAAAAATACATTACTTCCATATAATTTATCATAACCTCTACGCATAATCTATTACATCTGTCAAATCTAAAGTCAGCTTACATTGAAAAATAATCTTAAAAAATGAGTTTGCTTGACATTAAGGTGTACGAGATTTTATTGCAAGCCAGTGTACGTTCCCGATCTTCCCTTCCTTCTACCTCTGTGGAACACAACTGCATTTTATCTGTGTTTGTTCTGCGTCTACTTCTACTATTAGGGTCGCACAAACTGCATTGTCCTTAAAGTATTTAACGACAGAATAAAAATTCCTGTGCGGATAAATTGTGTAATATCATCAATACATACATATTTACAACAAACAGATCAAAAGCGAGAACATCCTGCGTCCCATTCCTTCCTTTCATCGCGGTACTATACGGTTACGACGTGACCGGCACTCTAAAACCGAGATTAACATCGCACCGCATCGCTTCGAAATATAAACTATGCGTTGGTTGTAAATCATGTTACCCCGTGATGGATCCGGACCCTACCTGATGCACCTCCTTTCTTCAACGCCGGTCGTTGTTAATAGCGTTGTAATACTAATGACTAATAAGTATAAATATACGACATCGGCTCTTCCTGTCTTTTATTATTATATGGCTGCTATGAATGTCAATCATCGACGACGGCAAAAATATTTCTCACTTTACAATTTTGTTCATTTTTATTTGACAGGCATAATGACAGTTAGGTTTAACGAAAGAAACGTTACCATAGCAACAGCGAAAGCTAACAAAAACGAAAAGAAAAATAATGACGCGGTGCGAATATTTAGGCGCGTCTAGAATAATATAGCGGGACGGCAATATAAAAGATAGCAATCTGTTTCGGGGCGACCGACGCAATGCCGCATTACACGATGATTTAGATTGGGCGGACGGGCATCAGCGCACATCATCTGAATACCTGGAATAACAATAGTAATGTCCGTATAAAGTGACATTCCCCAGATGATCCTCGCACACGATAAAATATTTTAAGGTCTTTAGGTTAAGATATACAGCACGTCGCGAGTCCTCTCACGAAAATAACTCCGTCGTCGTCGTCGTCGCCGTCTTCTTCTACAACATATACATACATATATACGAGGATGCTTTTTTTCTTCTACTTCTTCTTCTTCTTCATCTCAGCTGGTTGGAGAAACTGAAGCGTCGTCTTAACACACAACAACAACGCGGTGTGTTAGTACGTCCCGATGATAGCCTCAGTTTACACGTTTCTTGATACTTACCGTATGATATGAAATTTACGACCGAGTTCTGTTGATTTGTTATACGAGCGCGGCAAGCCGCTCCTCTCGTACTGTAATATGTATACTCCTTTTTTTCCGAAAGAACCGTGCGAAAGAATTTAGACGGAAACTATACTCATCCTTTTTTAGATCAAATACGATTGTTAATTTTAAATCTGACCGAACAATAATAGAAGCGCACTCTATCGAGTTTATCTCCGACTAATAAGCAATGATTGAAATCGCGTTTCCCGCATGTCATTTAAAGAGAATATTTCCTTATTTATTTTTAATTTAATGGTGTATAATAATAAAAAGTAATACCTTGTATTATACGGTGAGACTTTTCTAAGAGAACACATAGCAATTAATAAAAAATTAATTCTAATATTACATCTTATTGTCTTATTTGAATCTGTTGCCATGGTTACAAATATCTACATCATGAGTAATGTCAGTTGAACTGTCAGATTGCATAAAATTGTTCCTGTCATCATAATAGGTGCGTTCAGCGACTTATCGTGCTACGAGTTGGAGATAAAATTGTACAGACATGTTGGTCATTGTTTCGCCCAGATAATCCGTTTTTATGTTTTGAATGTTTTGCAAGTGTGTAATAGAAAAATAAATGTGTTACATATTCTGTTTTTAAATTAGAGAAATAAAATCTTTAATCGAAACCAATTTATTGTGTCGACCCATTAAAAGTTTGTGTCAACCCAATCGGGCTGAAACATGCTTTCAAAAGCTATCTATAAAATCGTTCTAGCTAAATTGGAAGATGAAAAAATAGCTTTGGCAAAATCATAATAAAGTTGAAAAACAATATGACGCAGAACAATGATCGAGTGTCAACCCAATTGAGTGAACGTGGCAGTCAACGTGTTAACAAAGCGGTGAAGCAGTTTTTAAAGAATTCAATAAAAAATGCTAAATTATTGAGTAGCGTACGATAAAGCCATTATTTTTAATATCAGTGTTAAAAATTAAACTGACAGGAGCACTATCAAAATGATGAATGCACTTGACACACAAATTCATTTATTTCTATGAGCTGTCATTATTATTAAAATTTAGAAATAAAAATTATTACGTTTCTAAAAAAATATGATACACGTATTAAAATGCTATTTCATTTAACGCGTAAATTGCTCCGTTTCTAACACCTATGTCGCAAATCTTAATTTAATTTATGTGTATATCTCGTAATGAATTATCAATTGTACAGATGTGTCCAACAAAAATGGGACAACTTTTATAAGCTTAATAATCTCAAATTTTTATCTGTGTAAACGGATTTGCCGTGGCATACAGCATATTCAGATACGTCAACTGACATTCCGAGTATGTGACCTTAATTACATAGCTTAAATATGTTTGTCCAAGATTTTATTGCACAGTACTGTACCGAGTGGTCAACTAAGAATGTCGCTCGGCCATATCTCAGGAACGGTTTATAGTACAGCATTGGGAAAAAAATATTACTAACTAAAGTGACCCCGAGAAACATTTGAAAATTATTTAGAGAAGCATAGGATGACCGCTAGAGGGCGTACCTGATCACCAACAATTTTAATTCTTAATTTACGCAAAATTTACCAACTTAAGGTCGAAAATCGGAATCTACTGAAAATTTTGCATATTTAACGTCGGACAACTTTTTTGTATTTTGTCAGAAGAGGGGAGGGAAGGAGGGGAAACCTTGTTTTGAAGGAACGTTTATAACTCCGGTTCTGTTTAACCGAATTTTGCAAACTTAGTCTCGTTGAAAACAGAATTAATCATCCAATCTAATGCTTACAAATTGGAACCGATCTAATACGTGACGTGTATGCTAGAGGGCGCTGTTTAAATTTTGTCGGGAATTTTGTTTTTTCTCGAAAATATTAAATTGAAATATATATTTTTGACAAGAAATTAAAAAAGTAGGCTAAATTACCAGCTAATCAGCGAAAACTGTATATCGCTATCATTTACCAATCCGAAGATATCTTGAGAAATGTTTTCTATAAATTTAAATTATTCTGCTTCCCGTCAACGAAATTTACCTAATTTGGTCTTATTAGAAAGGATTTTCATTGTCCTATGTGTAGTGATTGAAGCTGTTTAATTTTATCTTGCTCGTCGCCGCTAGAGGGCGTGGCAATTTTTCTCGAAAACGGTCAACTTTAGAGCTCATGACCAACAGTACGTTTTTTGTGTAGAAGACATTGGCGGTTCAAATGGGCGTCTCAAAGCCGTACTTTTTTCCAGTGGCGTAGAAGTCGGGGAGGAAAAACAACCACTACCCCTTCAAAATCTTCACCAATTACAACTTAAAAAAGAATTTTTCCAGCACACAACTTAGCTTATTATAAGTAGAAAATGGTTACAAAAGCTGTTTTCTTTACGATAAACGGTTCCGGAGATTTTTGCATATTATAACTAACATTTACCATGAGTATTTCCAAAAAACCATTTTTTTTATTATACATTTCAACACCCTGTATCTCGAAAATGGCGTATTTTAGAAGGTAAGTTGATAGAAACTTTTTTTCAAATTTTTGTCCTGCGCATATATTATGAAACGCCCTGTATATCTTGCTGTTAATATGATGAGATTGTATTTGAAACTTCAATATGTGCGTTCGATCCTTGACAAACTGCAGGTTAATTGAATCCGAGTGAGCCATCATTTCATCCGATCGGACAACCTAATCGTGAAATAAAAATTTTCAAAATAATTTTGGTTTTTTATTTTTTTACTCGGAGGCAGTTCAATATTCAGAGCTGAAAATTTAGGTAGGCGACTTTTAGGGGGTTAAATATATGCCTTAATTTTCATCCAAAAATCGTCGGAGGCGACGGCCTTTGTTAATCGTTTTCGTTGACATTTTGAACTTGCTCTCTGCATTATGCTGCAAAATCAAAATTTCAAATAAACTATAAATATGAATTTAGTCTTTCATAATTACAAAAAATATTTTGTTGTTGAATTATTGTTGCAATTAAAGTAAATTTGGAATTACTCTCGTACAACAACTGTGACAGGTTAGCACCATCCACTATTAAAACAAAAAATACTATAAAATTGACGCAAAAATAGAACATGCGCTAATTCTTCAATTTCTACAACTAGGCCAAGTTCTTTTGACATTGATCTATTTATTAATAAATGTAAAGCTCCCAGCTAGATACTGTCATGTTCTCGATCTCGATTCGCGTCGGGAGGGGGAGCTGTTTTAGAAGCACTCGCTTATTCCAATAATAATAACGAAGGGTACCTACTTACCTTATTCTGGGGCTGGGGCTGATGCTTCCAAAACAACCACACCAAAAACTCCTTAAACTTTTATTATAAAATCTATTTACAGTACTACCATCTTCGGAGGTCACCGTCGGAATCCCGATACCTTCACGTCGATCACCTTGCGAGCCCGATGTCTCGAAAAACGCTGACGAGGTTCCGGTGTACCGATTGTGACCTCTTTAGATATCTTTTAAATCTACTTATTTCTATATAGTGGAACTTTCCGTGGCAATACTTAAAATTGAAGAGAACTAGAACTAGAAATTGAACTTGACGTCAAATCGTCTAAGTTCTAGAGATTGATCAATAAATTGACAGATGTAAAACCAGCTTCAACTTGGTAAATGCGACAGAATATACTGTTCTGGTGATTTCGTCGGTCTTCTGCAACAATATTAGTTGACTCTGGTGCTGACATAACTAGTTTAAAGAGGCATGGCGGATGGAAGTCACCCAACGTTGCTGAAGGATTGCCGAAGAATCTTTTAACAATAAGGTTGAGGTGGCAAATAATATCGGTTGTTATGAACGTCTTTTTATAGACTTTTTTATTAACCATATAGGCTTATAGTCTAGGTTGTTGTTAGATGGGGGTGGAAAATTCAATTTGTTTTATAAATATTTTTAAATAAAAAAAAACACTCTAAGACAACTTATGATGGGATTAAGTAAAGTTATCCCGTTGGATTACATCGTAAAAAAAATAAATGAAATATATTAAAATAAAAAAAAATATTCGTTACTAATACATATTGTTGTTAATGCAAGAGACATTTCGCAGTTATGCGCGCATACGTTACGACGATGAAAAAAAGGATCATCATAACAACAACGTAATTCATGAAAATAAAATCCGCGGATGATATTAAATTGCGTACTGATGCTTTAATAGTGATTAAATTGTTTGAAATCTCTACAATTTATTGTCGACAGCTTTAGTGGCCGTCGGTATTTATACATACAAAACGCAAGATTTATATAAATACCGAATATATTTTCGCAATATGTTTACAATATATAGCCGCGCGTATTTTGCTACGAAAATAATGTTTACAACAATAAACGAAGTTCGGTAGAGGTAGAGGTATGTATTCTAAAAATTCCCATGCAAAAGGGGGGTGAGGAGAATTGTAAGCGAAGATAGTAAAATATCATAATTTATTACGAATAATCTGCATATAATACATAAATATTGTCTAAATATACCTGACTATATACAGATACTATTGTGGAACAACTGTATATTAACTGTACGAAGCGGTACCTACTCTACAAAGACCGCAGTAGAGAGGCACAGATCCTGAAATAACATCACCGACCGGCTAATGCACCGTGGACAGGCCAATAATGCGCTGTACGCGGCTGTCAATTCGCGATCGCCCGATGTGAAATCTATAACTCGCAATTAGCGCAAGGTTGCCCGCTAAACTATTATATCCAGATATATAATTTATGCGGGAATTGTACAGGGTGGGCAAATAAGCGAGGTAAGCGGCTGTATCTCAGAAACTAATGATCGTAGAGAGTTACGGTAAAAAATTTTATAGGTAAAGTGGGCAAGGGAAAATGCTGGAAATTATTTTCAAGTTCCCAAGATGGCCGCCAGTGGGCGTTTCCACCATCTTGAATTACATAAAGTTACGTTTTTCGCGATTTTCTCCAATGAATATAACAAAAAAGTATTTGCGTTTTAATGTTAATTTAAAGTCAAACATTTTTTGTACAAACAATTTTTCTCTATCTTTCGAAATAAAGTGGTGGGGGGTATTTGAATGTTGTTTTAAATAAATGCCTGTAACTTCGAAACGGCTTAATGGATTTTGATAAATTTGGTATCATTGAAAAGAGCATTTCTTGGGCTTTTAGGTTTCTTATAATCGTGACAGTTGTGACCTACACGACCGCCGATAGAGGGCGTTATTCGATATTATAACCAAAATATTGGATTTTCTCAAAAAATTTAAATGCGATGATATGACATTTTTTAGACTAGAACATAGACAAATGACCAACCAATACGCCTGCGCAAGCCGCATCTTAATATCTTTTTCGTAACTCAAATTATTTTAAAAAAAATACTAAACCAGGAAAATTCATGTATCCCCATTTAAAAATGCATCGCTTGCTTTCAATAAGAAGGCAAGTAGTAGGCCATGGAAATAAAAGACAAACTCCTCTCTAAAATATTCACAAGAAATGTCAGTTTATTTAGTGCTGTGTGTTTGTAAGCGATTTTCGTTTTAAATAAAGTTGTGGTCCTGAAAAGGACCGATTTTGAAAAAAGATTAACGCGTTTTGTGTTCAAATTGCCTTCCGTCATATTCCACACATTTTTCCAGTCTTTCTTGACTCGACAGAACCGCAGCCTCGATTTCTGCCGCTGATAGTTGACGAATTGAGTTTCGAATTCTGTTTTCCATATCCATTCGTGTTGTTGGTGTTGTTTGAAAAACAATACCTTTTAAGCGTCCCCACAAGTAAAAATCAAAACATGTCAAGTCGGGAGATCTTGCCGGCCAAGGAAATAGGCTTCCCCTTCCTATCTAGCGTTCTCGAAAGGTCCTGTTAATAT
This sequence comes from Holotrichia oblita, assembly GCA_023690525.1. Lineage (NCBI taxonomy): Eukaryota > Metazoa > Arthropoda > Insecta > Coleoptera > Scarabaeidae > Holotrichia > Holotrichia oblita. The sequence goes on from CM043019.1 coordinate 276,609, forward strand.
GGTTTCGGACATTAATTGAATAATGTGCCGGACAACCATCTAATTGCAGAAACATAGTTCTCCTAGTTGCGAGTGGCACATCCTCCAACAAAATTGGCAAGTCGTTGATCAAAAACTCTAAGATGCGGTTACCAGTTAAAGCTTGATCAAAAAAATAAGGTCCAATAATTCTGTCACCAATGATACCGCATCACACATTTAGACTCCAGCGTCCTTGGTGCTGCACTTCTCTTAACCAATGCGGATTTTCAGCGGACCAATAATGCATGTTATGACGGTTTACTCTACCATCACTACTAAAGGTAGCCTCGTCGGTCCAGAGAATTTCCGTTAATAAATTTCTGTTTTCCTCAAGCATGCATTGACAATAATTTAATCTATTATCGAAATCTTGTTCATTTAGCGCCTGGTGCAAGACTATGTGTTAAGGATGTAATCTAAAAGTAAAAAACAACAATATGCGTAAAAATAATATAATCAGAATAACACTGAATTGTGTATTTGAGAGTATGTGCTAAGATACAGTTGTTCGTGCTATTCCCAAGTCGAGAGACAATGTTCTAGTTCCTACATGTTTATCAAATTCTACGTAAGCCAAGACATTGATAATGTTTTCTTCGGTCCTTCCATTGCGACGCCTGCGCCGTTTAGGACGACGAAAACTTTCAGTATCGCGTAATCGCTGTACCAAGCGCGGAAACATTCTTCTCCCGTAATGTCGGCGATCTGGATACCGTGTCGCGTACTATAAATAAATCGCAATCATGTCAACGGCTTCATTATTTGTGAGAGGCATTTTGATTAAAAAGTACTCAAATTATACGCAATCAACAATATTGGGCTGCGTGTGACAAAAGTTTGACGTTTATTGGCAATATTTTTGTTAGGCGATTGTCGTGTCCATGGCCTTCTTATCGAAAGCAAGCGATGCATTTTTAAATGGGGATATATGAATTTTCCTGGTTTAGTATTTTTTTTTAATAATTTGAGTTAGGGAAAAGATATTAAGATGCGGCTTGCGCAGGCGTATTGGTTGGTCATTTGTCTATTTTCTAGTCTAAAAAAAGTCATACCATCACATTTAATATTTTTGAGAAAATGCAATATTTTGGTTATAGTATCGAATAACGCCCTCTATCGGCGGTCGTGTAGGTCACAACTGTCATGATTACGAGAAACCTAAAAGCCCAAGAAATGCTCTTTTCAATGATACCAAATTTATCCAAATCCATTAAGCCGTTTCGAAGTTACAGGCATTTATTTAAAACAACATTCAAATACCCCCCACCACTTTATTTCGAAAGATAGAGAAAAATTGTTTTTACAAAAAATGTTTGACTTTAAGTTAACATTAAAACGCAAATACTTTTTTGTTATATTGATTGGAGAAAATCGCGAGAAACGTAACTTTATGTAATTCAAGATGGTGGAAACGCCCACTGGCGGCCATCTTGGGAACTTGAAAATAATTTCCAGCATTTTCCCTTGCCCACTTAACCTATAAAATTTTTTACCGTAACTCTCTACGATCATTAGTTTCTGAGATACAGCCGCTTACCTCGCTTATTTGCCCACCCTGTACTTACTTTTGACTTATATATTCTGTTGTACGCACCTACGTATACATTTATATCTGCGAAACGATTTCTTCATTCATTTAATCGGTTAAAATATGATCAACAATTTCCTATAATTGTATTGGTTTAATTTTAAATGTCAAACGTCAAATTAAAAAAAAAACAACAACAAAAGTTTTGACGTATTTATAAATAAATGTTCAAACTAGTTGCATCAATACAACCAACGTCATATAAATTAAATTTCTAACAGTTTCCTAATTAAACACGTCAATTAGAATAAATAAAATTAAGCTTTCGTCAAACATGTTTCTTTAGAAAACCTGACGCAAACGGTTCGTTTTTCAAACTAGAATTCGAACGCAAAACCATATTTATAAATTGCGATTGCACTATACATAGATCGAAAACTACTTATTATACAGAGTGTTAATATTATCTAAGATATAGGGTGATCAAGTTAAGTATATTTCTAATTTTTCTTAAATATTATTTTCTTAATAAGTAGAATTTTATACGATAATATTTATGCAATGAAAAGTAAATAATGAATCTAAAAAAAAATTATACATCTCATGTATAATGGCCAACCCACGTATTTATATACATATACGAATTATTTACGACAGAGATCGCGAAGAAGCGAGAGCGGATAATTGCGGGGGCCGGTGCATCATGCCGTTTAAAGATCTGAATGAAAATCTAGAAGAGGAGTTCGCCGGCTCCACGGTGCAGCATGCAACAGGGCACTTATTACCACCCACGCGTCACCTATAAGTGCCTCCACAACAACATCGAAAGCACTCACACCATCGCATCTTATATATATGGATGTATGGAAAAACATGCGATGCCGAGTGAGGCGTCGTGAATGGCTCGAACTGGAGTATCTTCTTAGGCCCGGGTCTATCGCGATGTATGGTATGGATGGATGGACGTTGGTTTGTTACGCTGGCGCCACACTTCACAATAAGATGACCGCCGCGACTGCTGCTCCTACTCCTACTGCTGTCGCGAACCGAACAGATGTTCGCTGAAAAAAGAAGAAAAAAAACGACGAAGATATGTGCATATACAGATATATAAGCTAAAATATCCAAGCTCGATACGATGGTGGAAGTATTTAATACTTATATACAATGATGTCGTAATATATAAGATAGAATTTATATCTAAAAATGAAGAGATTTCATTTGATTTAGATTATAAAGCTGAAACGTCAAATTTGACACTTCCACTAATTATGACTTACGTCAAATTTGACAACTTTGTCACGTTGACTATATATCGCCTTCTTCTTAACAATTCTTGCCCTTGAAAATGCAAAATTAGGCATTTCTATAAAAGATATAGTATCAAAGTGACATTTCAAGAAATCAAATTTTTGACAATTTTTAAATGTGACATTTGAAAATCGTCTACGCCCTATATGGTACGAAATAAGAAGATCGATAGGGCATGATAAGATAGCTCGAACTGCCAGCTAATTGCTTCACGAATTTGGTTTCTTAATTTTGAACTATAGTAAACTATCGCGCTAGAAAAATTGAGATTGTGTCAAGAACTATAACAGATAAAATAACCACAACATAATTTATGATGTTGTGGAATATGTAAAAAAAAGTTTAGGTTTCCATTTAACACTTTAACCACCATGTGATCATATTATAGATATCACAGTGACATGTCCCAACACGCTCTGTGATCGCGTAGTGATCACAGTCACACAATTATTATGCGCTGTGTGAGCATTCACATATCACAGCCAGCGTGGAAATGCCTTGGAATCGAAGCGCACAAAAATTTTTTTGCATTTTCAAAAAGTGCAGGCAATGAAAGTAATAATATGAAAAAAAAACGTATATTTTTCTTATAAAATTGCAAAATCAAATTAACATAATTGCACAAATTATGTTTTGTTGTTAATTTTGTGCTGCAAAAAAAGCATTCGTTGCACAAACCTAATGCATTACCCTTATTTTGAATGCCGAACAAGATAAAATTACAAAAATTGCCACTTTCCATTTAAAAAAATTGACTTTCGGTAATTTTTCCGATTTCATTTTCAGACGTATATTTCGAACACTCTGTATGAATAATTGTAACAATTTTATACAAATAGTATTTAATTCGGTCATCTACTTGCGAAACCTTACTACAAAATAAATAATAAACTAATACGTTAAGCCTTTTTAAAGTTATCGACATTTATTTCCGAAAATATTCTAGCGCCCCTCGCCACTTTCTTTTCAGAGATAGAGCAAAAAGCATTTAACAAAAAAAAATTTAATTTGTCTCAGGTTTAAAATAGTATTCACTATGATTATCATTAATATAAGAAAATTTTGCATAAAACGGGGATTAAAATTCAGAATGGCAATTATGCCCTCTGGAGGGCATTTCAGAAACTCGCAAATAATTTCCAGCATTTTCTCTTAGCCGATTTACTCAACAATTTTTTTGTTTCAAATTTCTAGGTACATCCGTTTCCCTAATAGCGTACCTCGTTACCCTTGTTGGGACACCCGGTATACTATTATTACTATTATTTGCAATTTGCCAATATTTCGAAAACTAGCCATTTTTATAATAGACATGCATATATAAAGTTACCCTTATTTTTAATGCTGAACAAGATAAAATTACAAAAATTGCCACTTTCCATTTAAAAAAATTGACTTTCAGTAATTTGTCCGATTTCATTTTCAGACGTATATTTCGAACACTCTGTATGAATAATTGTAACAATTTTATACAAATAGTATTTAATTAGGTCATCTACTTGAGAAACCTTACTTCAAAATAAATAATAAACTAATCATTATATGGAAAAAGTGCAATTGATTATCTGCCTGCAAACGTCAAATTTAGCATAAGAATGGAAATAAGTCAAAAAGGGTTAGAGTTAGGTATACGACATTATACATGAAATATATTTAGAATTTCACGGAGAATTTAAAAACGTGTCAATATACAGGGTATTCTATTTAAAATAACGAAGTTGGTGCTTACTTCCGGTATATCCCGAAGCGCCGCCATTTTGAAAATATTTTAGGCGAGTGGCCCCCATCGACTTTAGTATAGTGCCAAAATTTCAGATCATTCCTAGCTATAGTTTTCCCATAATCGATAGTTGCGCTTCCCGGTGAACCATCCTGTATAATACATGTACCGAGTGGTCAACTAAGAATGACGCTCGGCCTTATCTCAGGAATGGTTTACAGTACAGCATTGCGAAAAAAATATTACTAACTAGATTGACCCCGAGAAACATCTGGAAATTATTTATAAAAGCGTAGGATGACCGCTAGAGGGCGTAACTGATCGCCAAAAATTTTAATTCTTATTTTACGCAAAATTTACCAACTTAAGGTCTATCATAAATATGAAAATCGGAATCTAGTGAAAATTTTGCATATTTTACATCGGGCGACTTTATTGTATTTCATCAAATAAGTGGAGGGGAGGAGGGAAAACTTTGTATTGAAGGAACGCTTATAACTTCGGTTCTGTTGAACCGAATTTTGCAAACTTAGTCTCGTTGAAAACAGCATTACTCCTCCAATCTAATCTTTGCAAATTGGAACCAATCTAATAAGTGACGTGCATGCTAGAGGGCGCTGTTTAAATTTTTTCGGGAATTTTGTTTTTTCTCGAAAATATTAAATGAAAATATGCATTTTTGACAACAAATTGAACAAGTAGGTTAAATTAAGAAGAAATCAGCCAAAACCGGGTATCACTATCTTTTACCAATCCGAAGATATCTTCAAAAACGTGTGATTGGTAAAAATTTCTTCTATAAATATTTAAATTATTCTGCTTCACGTGAACGGAATTTACCAAATTTGGTCTTATTAGAAAGGATGTAATGAAGGCAGGGAACTTTCAAGTCGAATAAAAACGGAATTAGAAAAGGTTGTAGTAGTGATGATGGTAAGGGTGAACAAAGTCAAGTGAAGGGTGAGTCATTTAAAATTTTCAGTTGGGAACAGTGAGTAATTGGTAGCAATGATAGCGTGAACTAACTTGTACTGCTTCAGTAATTTATAAATATGCAACCGGAAACGACAAAATGACAGCAAACGAAAACAACCAAATGACAGTATGAAAGTAGGCCGGTTTCATAATCAACCGTAAAAGCTCCTTTAACTAAAGTGTCCTTTAAGTTAAAGTGATCTTTAAAGTCAGTTTAAAGATATTTCCGTTTCATAATGGCGCTGCATACAAACTTTAGTTAAAGCCGACTTTAACATACCGTACTGAGGTTGGTAACGCTGAATTTTAGTTGTTTTTCGTATTTTGTGTTGTATACGTAGAATTTGACACGTAATGTTGTTATATATCTGTCAGATCTACTGTCACATGCAATTTGTAGCAAGATTGATTTGTAAAAAAGTGCAGTAAAATGAACAGAACAAAGGCGCAAATTTTAGCAAAAATTCGAAAGTAAGATAAATAGATATATTAAAATGCAAAATAACAAATAACGTATTAAATGTTGAAAGGTATGTAATGTAATAAAAAATTACTCTGCTGCTCATCAATTTTGACAGCAATTCATTGCTCTTGATACTCGATTTATTAAAGAAAGCGAACTTTAAATCTGCTCTAACCAATCGACTCAGAACAGAACGATCCGCATATTTTGCTATTACTTGAAATTCCATGAATAACCGCGTATGATTCGGTGCCGATCTGAACATGTCAAACCGAAGGTGTGCGCGGTTATTCATTGAATTTCATTTGGAACAAAACGTGCTGATCGTTCCTTTCTGAGTTGATCGGTCCAAGGCGATTCAATCTGCGTCCTCCTTTAACTTTTTTGCCGAGACTTTTAATACTGCTATGGAATCCTATACAGAAACAATCATAGTCTGTTGCAAAAAGTCACAGAGTCAGTATAGTAGGTATAATTTTGCTGACTTTGTTGGAATTGCAATGTATTATTATTTGTCCTAACAATGACGTCGCGGTTTGATCTATTAACCAAAAGAATTCAATCTTACATTCAACGAAATAATCTTGCCATATTTTGTATACTTTTCGTGTTTTAAAACGTCTTCAACTTTATCATGCAAGAAAGAGCCCAGCAAACACGGAATATTAATTTTTTGTTAAGAATATATGAATTGACGTATAATGTAGATATTTGACATAACATTTGACAGCGCTAAAGTGGCCTTTAAGGCGTTAAAGTGAAAAAATCGGAACTTTAACTTTAACTCGAGATAAAGGACACTTTTACTTTAAAGTGACATTATGAAACGCATTTTAAAAGTTAAAGGTTATACTTTAAAATTAAAGTATCCTTTAATTTGATTATGAAACCGGCCGTAAATGTTGACAGTTGACACTATAACTTTGACATTCAGTATAGACAATTAACGGAAGTAAATATGTATCCTCTTAGTGTTTAATAATCTAGGGGACTTTGTTGTTGCCAACCCAAGACGAGTTAGAAACGATCAATATTTGATATACCGCGCCTTCAAAATCTTTCCTCATTAGAGTAGGCTTTTTTGTCAGTTTAGTTATCATAGGTTGGTGCAAATGCGATGCTTTTCAAAACTTCAAATTCTGACAACTGTCAAACTTAAATTCAAATAATTGACGTTTATATTTTTTTAATTATTTTATTATAAAATTAGAACATAATATTTATAATTCAATGTTACTATAGAACTGAGCAAAAATTAGAAAATGGGGAATGGGTTTATTCCATTAAGTTAAGTTAAGCCAGTTACTTACGCACAACTGCTAAAACACATTCAAGCTTGCGTTATTAAATTTGGCAAAATAGGTGCAGTAACACGTAAACCTGGCGGTGGAGCACCTAAAAAACGAACAACAAATTTAATCGAAGATGTTCAATAGCGAACGGAACACTCACACAAAAAATTTGTCGTAACACTATCGCAACAAGTTGGCTTGTCAGTGGGAACATGTATGATTTTAAAAAAGGATTTAAAATTGTTTCCTTATAAAATTCAAGCAGTTTCAGAACTTAAAGAGATAGATTTTGGTACGAGAACACAGTATTGTCAATGGTTTTTGAATAACGTAAATAATAATGATGTTCTTGACAAATGTTATTTTTCTGATGAGGTGTGGTTCCATCTCTCTGGCTATTTAAACAAGCAAAACATGAGAATTTGGTCTGCAGATAATCCACATGAATTCACTGAAACTTCGATGCATCCGCAAAAAATAGGTGTCTGGCTAGCAGTTTCAAGAAGACAAATTATTGGGCCTATATTTTTTAACCAAACCGTAACTGCTGAAAGATATCGAAACGAATTATTACAACCGTTTATCAACGAACTTCATGATGATGAACTTACGGTAGGATATTTCCAGCAAGACAATGCACCAGCGCACAAATCTCGAGAAACAATGGCTTTTTTTACAGCAATTTTTCGATACAAGAATTTTTAATTTTCCTGCAACAATATTAGATTATTTTATTTTTCCATATTTAAAGAATACGATTTTCAAGATCAGACATCAAACAATCGAAGAGCTTCGTAATGCTATTGTTAATTCTTGTGCTGACATCACCGAAGAAATCTTAATAAACGGCTTTGAAAGCATGAAGCGTAGAGTTCAACTTTGTCTACAAAACAACGGTCAACATTTCCAACATCTGCTTTAGTATTATTTTCTCTCAATTTTGGTTTTTACAATAAATATTTGTTCAAAAACTTAATTACTCTATAATTATTACAGATACATATTTATATGACATAACCAAACTGTGAAAATGATGCATTTCTGACAGATTTACATGCACTCTGGCCAACCATTAAAAAAAAGCATGGCCGACTATAATGAGGAAAGATTTTGAAGGCACAGTATCATCACTAAATGTTTTCAAAAACTTTCCTGATTAGAGATGGCCATGATTTTTTTCTATGATTGGTAACAGTGCTACAGTGCGTCACTTTGACAGTTCGTTGGTTCGTATGTCACCGCGATGTATAAAATTTACTCTACTTTAGGGAAATAGTATATTATTCAACGAGCGGTAATGTATGTATTAGGTAATAAGTCACGCAGATGAGGTTTGTAATTCATCAAGTGAGTTATTACCATTACCGCGAGTTGAATACTTTAATACTTTATCTACGACTATAACAATTAAAACGAAGGTACAAGTTCCAAGAAAACTTTTTGTGTCGCATATTGAAACTGTCAAAATGACATTTCACTTAATTTCAAAAATTGTGTCGCATATTGAAACTGTCAAGTTAAAATTGACAAGTGATCTAATTTAATAAGAGTTGACAAATAACGTTACTTCCCTCAAAGATGGTAGTGGACTGTTTCATTTCGACGAATCAGATTGTAGAATTTAGCGTGAGTTATAATAACTCACTGCTATAAATCACGCTAATTGTTTATGGGTGCCATTACTTGTTCAAAAGCAACTGAATAATGAATACATTATTTAATAGGAGTAGATAAAATAATCTAAAATTGTCAGATCGGATGATCTTGCTGGAAAATTAATAATTCTGTCATCGAAAAATTGTGGCGAGAAAGAAATTGTCTGTTCTGTCAGCTCATCATCATGCAGTTCATTAATAAAAGGCTGTAATAATTGGTTTTGGTATACTTCAGTAGTTTCATTAAAAAATATAGGCCCGATAATCTGTCTCCTTGTAGATGTAATGGAGTTGCTACGAATTCATGACGATTTTCTGCAGACCACATTCTCATATTTTGTTTATTTAAATAACCAGCAATATAGAACCAAGCCTCATCGGTAAAAAAAGCATTTGTCGAGAACGTTGTCATTATCTACGTTATCCAAGAACCACTGACAATACTGCGTTCTTGTACCAAAATCTACCTGGGTAAGTTCATGAACTGCTTGAATGTTATATGGATACAGTTTTAAATCCTTTTTTAAAATGGTGTGGCGTGTTTCAACTGACAACTGAACTTGTTGCGACAGTTTTGGAATGGACTTTTTAGGTGAGTTGTCCATTCGTTGTCGAATATCCTCTATGTTTACGAGGTTTACCAGGTTTACGAGTTACTGCACCTGTTTCCTGAAATTTATCTATGCAAGCATACGTAATCGGTAGATTAGGAAACTGTTGTCGGAAATCCTGCAAACACTGATTAATGGAATAAACCCATTCTCCATTATCTAAATTTCGACCAGTTCTAAAATAACTTTCAATTATAAACTTTTTGCGTTGTAACTCTAACATTTTAATAAAAGAATAAACAATCAAATGGAAATTTTCTTAATTTAAATTTGTCACTGACAGTTGTCAAAATTTGTGTATAGTAAAAACTGCAGTGTTCTCAATCTTAGAAAGAAAAATAATTAAAAAACAGCCTACTCTAATCAGGAAAGTTTTTGAAAGCACATTATATTCTTTTGATTAATCATTGAGTAAATGAAACGCTTAAAATTCCTTAGTTTTCTGCTACCTATTTGTTTTATTGGTCATTGTTTGGAGTGTCGGTATGTATTTTAAAATGAATAGTTTGTAGAGATTGTTTAACGTGAAATATTTATGAATATTTTCGTCTGTCCGCGAACGAAAAACCGAGCATAATAACCGCTTTTGTTTGCATAATATGTCCGTACTACAAACGCATACGTAATGAACAATAAGAACATTTATTTATACATATACAATTCATGTATTATATTATGTTATTGTATAGAGGAGGGCACCGCGAAGAGACATGTTTATAACGCGCGGATGGAAGGAATCATTAACGACAACACAAAAGTGATTCGGTGGCGCCGTTTTAGAGTAATTTTCATAGCGCTCGTATTAACGGTCTCATTGTTCGAAAAATAAATTGATTACAATAGGACGTAAGTACGAGCATATAAATATGACACCATCATCATTATCATCATCATCAACATCCACAACCACGGTATCATCAAAACATCATCCACGGATGGTCCACACCATCTCCTTCATATAATATAAATGTATGTAGATGTATATATGTATATATATATAGTAGAGTTTGTTGTCACGATTGTCCTTGTTGTTTCGTTGAGCGACAATTCAAAAAGTAATTTCGTCGAATTATTTAATAGAACTCCGCGCTCCGGTCTTAATCTCATTGATTGCCGTGTGTACCCGTTCGTCTGACGCCATGCAAATGATCCCCGTTGGATTCTAGCTTTCACAGCGATGCCGATGTGAATATACTATGTAATACGTTCTATAATGTATACAATAATAGCGTTCGATATATGTAATATCAATTTTACAATTTAAACGCATATATGTATGTTAGATACGTAGGTATAGGTAGTAAGGTGTTCTTGCATCGGAATGCGTCCCATCGCAAATCAAACTTGCACAAATATCATCGACAGTTATTATCTCACCATCAGGCGAGAGCATACGTTAACTGCAAATTATGTTTCGCCATTTCTCGTATCCTATACGACGATTGGTATTTCGTTTGAAGATATTTTACGCAAATAAAATACATAATCTCTGATGGTAACTGTCGACTGGATTCAGTGGAATTTTCTTACCTATACACAGTGAGTCGTTAAGAATGGGAAATCTGGAAACTGGGAATAGTAGAGCCTAAAATAGATGAGGATTGACCGCGGCAAGCCTTATACAAATGTTGCTCGTTTAAGAGATACAGGGTGTTCAAGTTAATAATTTCATTTCTAATTTTTTTCAATAACTCAGCAAGTTTTTATAGAATCAACTTGAAAATTGGTATTATTATGTTTTTCGGCATGACGAATAAGAATTTGACATCAATTTTAACGTTGCTCATAGGTGGCGCTGATTACACACTGCTGAATAGATAAATCGATGCTTATCTTTTTTGTGCGTGTAGAATCACATAAACTGAATCGAAAATTTGAAAGAGCAACCTTTTTTACATGAAAAATACATATGTTTGATGTTGATATCTTGATCCGTTTTCGAGATATTTGCCTTCTAAGGTTTCAATGCAGTTCGGCCTATTAATACAAATTTTGATTTTTAAATACGAAGCTCAAGTAAATAATAAATAATAACAAGAAATAATGCATAGGTATACACTAAATCATAATTTATTAGAAAAAAATTTAAAAATTATTAACTTGAACACCCTGTATCTCTTAAACGAGCAACATTTGTATAAGGCATGCCGCGGTCAATCCTCATATTTTAGGCTCTACTATTCCCAGTTTCCAGATTTCCCATTCTTAACGACTCACTGCGTATATGTACACATATATACCGGGTGATTCAGTAAGGGTGGCAATCGGCTGTATCTCGGAAAGTATTTGTCCTAGGTTCTGCGGAAAAAAATTTTGATAGTAAAAGTGGCCAAGAGAAATTTCTGGAAATTATTTTCAAGTTCGAGATTTTACCGCTAGGTGGCGTAAGTGCTATTTCAAATCTAAAATTCATATTATCTCAGAAAATCGCAGAATAAGCTATAATTTTGATATCATCAATTGAAAGCCCCTTTAACACCAGATAATTTTCTTTCGTGACATTTCTTTGTATCTGTCATAATAAGAGAGGGGGAAGACCATCTATTTGTCAATGTTTAAAGTTTAACCCATTAGTGGACAGCGTCCGTTTAAAGGGACGGCGTTGTTTGTAGTATTTATTTTATTGGGAAGGGGTATATTCGGACTTGCGCACTGTAGTTGCACTATTACAACTGAGGTCAACAAACTTCATTTGTAGTTTGTGCTCGAAAGGTGACAGTGTGTCTTCAAATTCAAAATGGATCCTGCACTCTACTCCACACGGAATAACGGGTAAGTATTTACTTATTTTATATAAGACTGGCCTACTACTGCTGATTATTTCATGTTGATGACTTAAAAATGACTGTAATAAATAGACCTGGCTGTGTAAATCAGTGTTAGAATGTATGTGTTTTCCAAAACACTTGAAAACATGTGATGTCCCTTATAGGGGACGTCGCTCATTGTAACTTGATGTCTTACACGTTTACAGGTTAACTCTCGCGCAACTTCATGGACATTATAGAGGATGATGATATCAACTCGCCTGATGTATTTACTTTCCCTCCCAGACAGATGTTGATAGTGATGAGTCAGATGATGACCATGTAGGAAATGTGAATCACTTACCTCGAGGGATTCTTAGCCAGCCCTGTGAACTGGTGCATGATGACGATGACGACGAGTACGAAGCAGAAGATTTGATGACTTTAGCAGAGCTGAGGGGGAGAATGAAAGGTAACGACAAATTAATATACATACAAACTAGTTTATTACTTAAAATTTATCATTCTTCAAACAGACGATGAAGGTGAACAATCATATGAGAAATCAAAATGGACAAAGAATCCCACAGTTAATAGCAGATGAAACACGCAGAGAGTGTGATCCAGAGCAGCCATCTACTCACAGCAGAACTGCCAAAACTCCATTGGACTATTTCAAGCTTTTCTTTGACATGGAGCTGTTAAGCACTATAGTAGAGCAATCTAACAAATATGCATTGCAAAAGAATACCAGTTTAGACTTGTCTAGAGATGAGTTACATGTATTTTTGGGAATTCTTTTATTTTCGGGATATGGAAAGTATCCGAACAGAAGAATTTATTGGTCTAATGAAGACGATGTACCAAAAATTGTGCAAGATACCATGCGATTGAAAAGATTCGAAAAAATATTGAAACATATTCACTTCAGTGACAATGCTACACTCGTGCAGGAAGACCGGTTATACAAAATCAGGCCGCTCATTGATAAACTTGCCAAAAATTTTAGACAACATGGAGGAAAGTATGGTTCCGTATTACGGGAAACATTACGCTAAGCAATATATCCGTGGGAAACCTACACGCTTCGGATTTAAAAATTGGGCTTTATGTACTAATGAAGGGTATATGGTGGGTTTCGATATATACACAGGAAAGAATAGTAGTCTTGAAAAACATTTTGGAGTTGGTGGTGATATTGTTTCGGCTTTACTTCAGCAAACTGAGGTGCCTAAAAATTAAGGCTACAAAATATATTTCGACAATTATTTTACGAGTTTACCATTGCTAGCTCACCTATCTGCGCAAAAATATTGCGCTACAGAAACTATTCGCGAGAATAGACTTGAACAGTGTCCTGTTCCAAGTAAAAAAAGTTGGAACAAAGAAAGTAGAGGCAGCTACAAGTTTTATGCTAATCAACACTCTACACTTTTAGTGCAATGGAAGAACAACAAGGTGGTGTCCATAGCTTCAAATTTTGAGGACAATTCAATTGGAAATGTTACTCGTTGGGATAGAGTTTCCAAATCTAAGAAAAATCTCCCACAGCCAAAAATCGTGGCTGGATACAACAAAGGAATGGGCGGCGTTGATAAGTTGGATGGTTTGGTAGCTGTTTATAGAACTAGAATACGGCAAAGGAAGTGGTACCGGCCGTTAGTAGGGTACTTGTTAGACGTTTCAGTTGTTAATGGATGGCTTTTGATGAAACGGCTGAAGCCAGATGGAAATAATGCACAGTCTTTATTAGCATTTCGGCGATATATAGCGTTGATACTCTAGAGAAATCTTTTGGTTCAAAACCACACCAGGGACGTGTCTCTAATCCACTCACTGATGTAAGGTTTGACAATACTGGACACATGATTATATACAATAATACCGATCGAAGATGTAAACATTGTGGAAAGAAAAGTCAGTTTATATGCGAGAAATGTAATATTGCCTTGCATCCGAAACAATGTTTCAAAGATTTTCACTTGAAATAAAATATATTTGCTGTAATTTTCGATAATTTCTTAATAAACAGTAAGAATTTTCTTGTAAGTATATAAGTTATTTATCTTACCTTGCAAATTTCATTAATTTAACATTGACCCAACATAATAGAGATCCAATTATATTAAAAACTAATGTCAGAGAGGACGGCGTCCCCTATAAGGGACGGCCTACATTTTGCAAATTCTCAAATGGATTTAGAAACCCAGCTTATTTATAGCATTTTTAATGTCATATCATCATGAATATTGAACAAAATAATAAAATTTCCAGAAAAAATAACTTTGTCCACTAATGGGTTTAATATTTTCGTTACTATTCAACCTATCCGAATAATCTTGGACTCGTTTGAAAGGGAATTGTGTCGAAGCTCAACGTATTTATCGAGAAAGATATCCTTTATCCCTAAGTTCCTAATGTTCGAACATTTATTGATGTGCGTAGGCGTTTGAGAGAAGATGGCTGTTTTAGAGAACCAAAATTGAATAGTGGGGTTTTCAGAACTCGTCGCACTGTGCGAAACGGAGAAACTGTTTTACGAATGGTAGAAAATAATCCAAGAACAAGCACCAGAAAAACAAGTTCAGCGGTACGAAACCTTAACCGTGAATCAGTTAGACAAATTTTCAAAGAACAATTTCTTATCCATATCATTTCCAAAAAAATTCATTCACTATTGGAACATGACTTTGTTCCTCGTGTACAATTTTGCCAACGGTTGCAAAACCAAAGACAAAACATCATCATTCATCAATTTTGTTTACTGACGAAGCTGGTTTTAGTCGTGATGGTATACTGAACCTACATAACATGCACCATTGGAGTGATGAAAATCCTCATCAAACTGTAATTCGAAGCCACCAATATGGGTTTTCAATTAATGTGTGGACAATTATTTAATTGGCCCATTTCGATTGACAGGTGTACTGTATCGAAATTTCTTGGAGAATGATTTAAACACATTATTAGAGGATGTCCCATTGGCCATTACTGGAAGAATGTATTACGTGCATGACGGCGGGGCGCCAGCTCACTTTTCTCGAGTGGCAAGGGAATATTTGGACAGGAGATTTGGAAATATGTGGATTGGTCGAGGGGGCCAGCTCGTAGTCCCCCTCGATTTTTCATTTTGGGGATTTATGAAAAATGAAGTTTATGCTGTAGAAATACATTATGAAGAACAATTGTGGATAAGAATT
Source organism: Holotrichia oblita (assembly GCA_023690525.1). Lineage (NCBI taxonomy): Eukaryota > Metazoa > Arthropoda > Insecta > Coleoptera > Scarabaeidae > Holotrichia > Holotrichia oblita. The sequence goes on from CM043019.1 coordinate 292,132, forward strand.
ATGGAATCGGCAGATAGATTTCGTAATAACCCAGGAATATTTCAAAGATGCTGTCAATCATTACAACAATTTGAACATCTTCTAAAAACTTAATTTTTTGTTTTAATTAATCATTGTTTTTGCAAATAAATTAAAAAAAAATTCAACACCCCGTATCTTTTAACCGAAGGTATTGCGGACCCATGTTCATAGGAACTTTTTTTCTTATTTTAGTGTCCTCTATTGTGTGGCACTATGCAATGTACTTTTTTCTATGTCACCCTGTATATGTGCGTGTGCGTGTTTGTGCAGATCTTATCTTTTATTATGTAGGTATATGTAGATTGAGCGTGTGCTCTGAGATATCCTTTTGTTGTCATCGGTTTTCGTAAAGCTCGCCTCGCGTCGAACCGGACGGCCTTTGGAAAAATCGGGTGGTTCAGGCCCGACGACGTCGTCTATCAATCGTCGATAATTACCACCGCTGCCGGTTGGAATTATTCAAGTTAAGAAGAAGTCGTTTAAAGTGGTACATGTACGTATACGATTGTTGTGCGCGCGTATGCATGTACGCTATGAATATGTATTGGTCTGGTGTGGCGCCAACTATATATGTTGATTGATTGAAATGTAAGTTCGAACCGGCTAAATAAGAATTAAAATATACGTCGCGGAGAAAAAAAATAACAACAACACACACACTAACGCACACAGTTACGCGGATATAATACAGAGACAACCGATGTCTTTATGGGAGAAATTTACATACAACAAAGTTTCGGAATTCCTCGACGATTGTGCAATTAGTTTATAAAAGATGACGACAATATAATTTACGGCCTGTAATTATTTTGTAATTGTTGTTAAATTACATTTACATATTTACAGTTCATGTTTGAGGTCGTGTTGATGCTTGAGTATATAGGTATATTCGATTTTGACATATGTACTTGTAATGATGACATTTACGACAAAATGGCGTACAATCTCAAGCAGGAACTGCAAGGGTTGGATTTATAGTTCAAGATTAAAGTTGTTTTGATGTTTGAGCACGTAAATGTCATTACCCACACTTTCATCGTTATTGTTTTTCTTTTTCAGATAATTCCAAATGCAGTTATAGTGGACCCCCGCTATTCGCGCTTTAATATTCGCATTTTAGCGTGTGAAGTTTCTGCAGTTAATACATAGTGTTTCTGTATTTTCCCGATTTTCTTATTACTTTAAAGGCTTACAAATCAAATAATATGGTTTGCATATTGTAATGGTTTAAGGTATTAATATAAATTTATGTTTAAAATGTTAAATGTGTCACGTCATTTTATGATTTTGAATTGTGATAGGAATAGTATACAGGCTAACAACTTGAACTACGAAAGCCTATTGATAGGAGAAGGTGGTGGGGGTTAAAATTAAATGTATCCATGTACATGGGGATATTGGAAACCGTTGGTTAAATGGGAGAAAAATTGCGTATTCATTTGTCCATCCGACATCAGATTTTGAAATTTTTGTTTCATTAGGCAGATACAGGGTGAAAAAGAAAGAAATGCATTTTTGAAAATCCTCCATATTTTGTTTCCTAAAAGAGATAAATTTATCAAAGTTGCAGGTTAAGGATAACAAATCATGAGGATTTTAAAAATGATTAAAAAAAAATCTAGGTCTAGTGGATTTTGCGTTTAAATTAAAAAACCATTATTTTAATTTTATTTATTCATTCGGTATTCGGTTGATGATGAAAACCCATGCGTTTTCGAAACACGTGTCCCGAATAATTAATCAAAGTTGTGGTGTGAGGTGATACCGATGTTTATTGTTATTACGAGCCCACAGTCCTTGAGATCACTCTGATAACACTCCCAAGATTGAAATTTGATTTTTTATTTGCATGTATTTGTTCAACAAACCCCTTCCGCCGGAAGCCCGAGCCCCGTGGATTTTGCTTCCCCTGCCCCCTTGCTGACGGCGGAACTGAACAACAGCTCAACATATTTTATATCCACTAACCTCAGACTCCTTAGGAAAACTGTGCAGTTTCTGCTCTTTACTGCAATTAGTGCAATTTGCAACACAACATCGAAGCACCATTTTACACTAATAAAATAAAGACTCTAAATTCGTAAACAAACTTAAATCTTTGTACAGTTCAAAGTTCAACAAAAACTACGAAACTCTATGAAAAGCTATACAAAACTAACAGTTGACAGATTTACGGACGCGGTCAGACAGAGCCTCAAGCGACGTTAACGGCCGGTTTCATAATCAATCGTAAAAGCTCCTTTAACTAAAGTGTCCTTTAAGTTAAAGTGACCTTTAAAGTCAGCTTAAAGTTATTTCCGTTTCATAATGGCGCTGCATACAAACTTTAGTTAAAGCCGACTTTAACATACCGTAGTGAGGTTGGTAACGCTCAATTTTAGTTGTTTTTCGTATTTTGTGTTGTCTACGTAGAATTTGACACGTAATATTGTTATATATCTGTCAGATCTACTGTCACATGCGATTTGTAGCAATATTGATTTGTAAAAAAGTGCAGTAAAATGAACAGAACAAAGGCGCAAGTTTTAGCAAAAATTCGTAAGATAAATATAATATAAAATGCAAAATAACAAATAACGTATTAAATGTTGAAAGGTATGTAATGTAATAAAAAATTACTCTGCTGCTTATCAATTTTGGCAGCATTTCATTGCTCTTGATACTCGATTTATTAAAGAAAGCGAACTTTAAATCTGCTCTAACCAATCGACTCAGAACAGAACGATCCGCATATTTTGCTATACTTGAAATTCCATGAATAACCGCGTATGATTCGGGGCCGATCTGAACATGTCAAACCAAAGCTGTGCGCGGTTATTCATTAAATTTCATTTGGAACAAAACGTGCTGATCGTTCCTTTCTGAGTTGATCGGTCCAAGGCGATTCAATCTGCGTCCTCCTTTAACTTTTTTGCCGAGACTTTTAATACTCCTACGGAATCCTATACAGAAACAATCATAGTCTGTTGCAAAAAGTCACAGAGTCAGTATAGTAGGTATAATTTTGCTGACTTTGTTGGAATTGCAATGTATTATTATTTGTCCTAAGAATGACGTCGCGGTTTGATCTATTAACCAAAAGAATTCAATCTTATATTCAACGAAATAATCTTGCCATATTTTGTATACTTTTCGTGTTTTAAAACGTCTTCAACTTTATCATGCAAGAAAGAGCCCAGCAAACATGGAATATTATTTTTTTGTTAAGAATATATGAATTAACGTGTAATGTAGATATTTGACATAACATTTGACAGCGCTAAAGTGGCCTTTAAGGCGTTAAAGTGAAAAAATCAGAACTTTAACTTTAACTCGAGATAAAGGACACTTTTACTTTAAAGTGACATTATGAAATGCATTTTAAAAGTTAAAGGTTACTTTAAAATTAAAGTCTCCTTTAATTTGATTATGAAACCGGCCGTAAGTATCAACTAAAGTAAAGTTACAATACTTATGAAGAAGTCCATATGCCCTGAAACCTACTGACAGATTAATGTATGTTGAATGACACACGCCTACTAACAAAAAGCAATGAAAATCAACGGAAAATGTTAACTATCTGCTATAATACAGTGAAAACGAACGAAAAGACTCCACATGATATATATCATTGAAATGGCAAAAAAAAAACTCTTTTTAATGACATCATAGCCAACTATATGTTCCATATAAAAAAAATACAATTTTATGTCCTACCTGGAATTTCGAAAATTTTTTCAAAAATTCTCCGACGCCATTGCATTCTAATCAAAAAAGCGCCTGAAGAACGTAAAAGTCATTTTTGTCAATTTATTCATAAATAGCCGAGATATCGTGATTAAACGAAAATGGGAAAAATCGAATTTTCAGGGATGACTCGAAACCGAAAGCCGATAGCCAAATTTGGTTTTCACCATCATCCTCCTCTCGAAAAAACAGAGCGAGGATGCGTGGTCCGTTTTTTTGATACCTCTTATAGTTACCGAGATCCCCTATTAAAACATCGAAATTTGCTCACCCTGTACAACTAATAAAAAATTCATAAAATGCAGCTCGTGTTCGTATAACACGTTTCCTATACATTTTTCGTATTATACCACAAGCACAGGATATTCGAAACACTCAAGATATAACGCAAATTCAGAAGATTCAACTATCCAGTCATATGTATGTATGTGGTACATTCGGATTTACGAAACGCAAGATTGTAAAGCGAAAGAATGCGTATTTTGGCGCCGTCCCACAATCTCAAGTGCGGAATTAATCGGAAATAGCTTTTTCTCGCGTTCGACGACGATACTTGTACCGCTTTAATACGTTTGTATGTACATATGTATATACAGCGTTAGTAAAAAGTCCCGGAACGGTCGAATAACTTTGTTATTTGAAAATTATGATTTCTGAAATTTGGTATGGGGGGGGAGAGGGAGGGTATAGTTAATATAACGGCAATACATCTAACTTTTTTTTTTAAACGGATTTTTTTAACACTTTTGAATGCAAAATAAAAAACTACGTTCAGGAAGTATTAACATGTTTATTTTTATTCACAAGAAAACAATTAAAAAATTAAAAAAGTGTCCTAATACAGAAAAAACAAGGTACCTTTGAAAAAAGTTGTTGTTTAGTGTTTGCATTCTTTTTGCCGTCACATTTGACAATTTTAAAAGCGTTTTAACTTTTGCATCGCTATAAATTTACTTATTTTAGACATTGACACATTTGAAAATGGCAGTAAAACTTACTGAATCAGAACGAATTGAGATATTAATGATGCCGCGTGGGTACGGTGATCGTCGACGTTCTTTTCAAGAGATTCGTATTTTGTTTAATACTGTTTATCCGGATCGTCACATTAGTCAAAGTACGGTACGCCGAACAATTCAAAAGTTTGAAGTCTTTCGTCAGGTGAAGGATTTACCTAGATAAGGGGACGTCCATTAACAGCAATAACAGATGAAGAAACTAGTTTGAATGTGTTACTTGCAGTGGAAGAAAATCATCATGACGTGTCCACAACAGAATTAGGTCAAATTCATGAGATCTCTCAAAAATCTGCTCATAAGATTCTTAAATCAGCACCGTCCATGAGTTAACTGAAGATGATCCAGATCGTAGACTACATTTTTGCGAAACAATGACGGAATTGATCGATCAGCAGCCTAATGTTTTAGATCACATCATTTTTTCAGATGAGGCAACGTTTTGTCTCAACGGCACTAATTGTCGCTACTGATCAATTGAAAATCCGCATTGGATCCATACACAGCGTCCTCAAAAGGTGAATGCGTCTGGGCTGGTCTTGTTGGAAACAACATCATAGGACCATTTTTTATAAGAGGAAATTTAACTGGCAACGTCTACTTAAATTTATTGCGAAATGAGGTTGTTCCAGCACTTGCGGCCCTCTTTCCAAATGCAAACATAGGTGATCACCCTAATGCACATTTTTGGTTTCAACAAGATGGAGCTCCCCTCCCATTTTGCCCATAATGTCCGCGATTATTTAAATGAAATTTTTCCGGAACGTTGGATCGGACGTAGAGGAGCAATCGAATGGCCAGCACGTTCGCCAGATCTCTCGTCCATTAGATTTTTTCTTTTGGGGTCACTTGAAATGTCAAGTGTACAAAAATCGTCCCCATAATCTTGAACAATTGGAAGAGGGAATAGTTCAAGAAGCCAATCGCATTACTCCAGAACAAATACAAAATTCAATAAGAAATTGTATTGACCGTTTACATTTTTGCCAAATTGTAAATGGAGAGCATTTTGAACAATTATTGAAATCGCAACCTGAATAGAGGTATCTTGATTTTTCTGTATTAGGACACTTTTTTAATTTTTTAACTGTTTTCTTATGAATAAAAATAAACATCTTAATACTTCCTGAACGCAGTTTTTTATTTTGCATTCAAAAGTGTTAAAAAAATCTGGGTGTTCCGTTTAAAAAAAAAAAATTGGACGTATTGCCGATTAAACCGGAAGTGAAAAAAATATAAACTGTATTGCATAAAAAGCATTTATATTAATTATACCCCCCTCCCTCCCCCATACCAAATTTCAGAAATGATAATTTTCAAATAACAAAGTTATTCGACCGTTCCGGGACTTTTTACTAGCGCTGTATATAACATGCATGTCCATAGTACGGATCGACAGACCGGCATCGTATTATTTATAAACAATTCGCAGCAGATGTCGCTAATATCAATCGTTCCAGAAATTGCGTTTTTGATGTTTTTAATTGCCGCCTATAGTGTATTATTTACAATCTAGATACCATCGTCGGACCGGCTAAACTAAAATAGCCAGGGGATAAACAACGAACGCGTATTATTATTATTTTAGTATTATAATGGCATGTATGTATAAGAGAGATTTTATAGAGAACGTCCTCCTTCCTTATTTCAGTCTTTCGTAAATAAATGTAAATACATACGAGCGAGGACCGAACGAATAATAATAAAAATAAAAGAAAAGTCGGACGTCCAAAAACGAATATGGTACCTATATTATGTAGAGGTACCTACTTCTCTCCCCATATGGTGTGTGTACCTACATATATGCATTACGAAAAAGGAAAACGTACGTGAATGAGATTACTGTACATTCATTTCGGTATTTTACGTGTGGGCATACAGCAACGTACATAATCGATGGCGTAGTGGAGCCTCTTTTTCTTGCGGTTTTATTCTTATTCCTCCACTCTACTCGTTCTCATTTTCTTCTTCTCATGTTGATGGTATATACCTACAACGCGGCGGCAACAGACAACCATACATTGCACGGCGGCGCTGGACAAATGAATGAACGCCACGGCCAGCCACACGGCATATGTTGTTTTTTTTTTCCTTTTTATTATTCTTCTTCATATATGTATATAATACGTATAAGCTTGCGATTTAAGAGAACAACCGTTTACGGATATATTAACATGCTAATGTATTTTCTTTTTTATGTGTCAGGCGCAGTGAAACGCTCAAAAGAAGTAGATTTAAAGTGTATATTTCGCGTGGGCGTTATGGCATTCATGAATAAAGATTATTAAAAGGACAACGAACTCTCTTCGATAGTAAACTTTTTTTTTTATAAATAAAAACAATTTATAATAGCAAAAGAATTGTATAATATTCTCTACTACCACTGTGAATCTTGAAAACTACGTTTATTTCCGTTTCCTGACCTAAAATCAAAGCCTTCTTTTCTCTACTTCTCCTAAATGCTATTTATCTTGATAGTTAATTTTATTGGCTTATTTTTAAGTTTACACTAGTTATGTATTAATAATTTTTTATTCAAAATATTATTTACTTTAATAATATCCAAAAATATATAGAGTGTCCCATTAAAAAAATATGCTTTTTCTTGAATATCTCCGAAACGAATTATTCAATTGTTTTTCTGTTTCCATCATCTTAAGCGCAATAAAAAATATCACCAATTTGTTAATTTTACCAACTTCGTAAGTCCAATAATAAAGAAGTTAGCAATGATGAATATTTCATTTTGGACACAGTGTATATAGGGTGTTTCATAATATATGCGCGGGACTTCAGGATGTGATAGCTTGTCCAAAAATTTGAAAAAAAGTTTCTATCAACTTACCCTCTAAAATGCACCATTTTCGAGATACAGGGTGTTGAAATTTAATTTAAAAAAAATCGTTTTTTGAAATATCTCAATATATTTTAGGTCAGTTTCTAACATTGCATTTTAAAAAGTCATTGTTACTTACTTAATGTTTGATCAAAAAATATTTCCTTCTATTGATTGGAATTACCACAAAATTTCCGATAATATTGATTGATAAAAATTAAGTTAAAAATAGACAAAGAAAGCTAAATATCTCAGAAACCGCCCATTTTTCCATATTAGTGTTATAAATAAAATAGTATTCATTTTTCACGTAGATTTAAAATTTACGATAAAAAATATAGGTTTCCATTGAAAAAAATTAAGTTGTTTTTCGTATAGTGTAAATTGAACACCCTGTATAATCGGTAATAATTTAAATTTGTAGATCTTGAGAAACATAAAGACATCAAATAAAAAAAGATTGAATTATATCTTTTATTAACCAAGATATTCGACGTACTAGATGGGTACGTTGTACAGGGTGTTTCATAATATATCGCAGGACTTCAGGATGTGATAGCTTGTCCAAAAATTTGAAAAAAGTTTCTATCAATTTACCCTCTAAAATGCATCGTTTTCGAGATACACGCTGTTGAAATTTAATTTCAAAAAAATCGTTTTTTGGAAATATCTCCGGAACCGTTTATCGTAAAGAAAACAGCTTTTGTAACCATTTTCTGGTTATAATAAGCTCTAAGTTGTGAGCGAGAAAAAAAAATTTAAAGTCATAATTGGTGTAGATTTTGAAGGGGTAGTGGTTGTTTTTATCCCCAACTTCTACGCCACTGGAAAAAGGGACGGTTTTGAGACGCCCATTTGAACCGCCAATGTTTTCTACACAAAAAAGGTGCACGAGCTCTAAAGTTGACCGTTTTCGAGAAAAATCAACTTTTATGTTGAAAAACGTGGTAAATTTTTTTGAAATAAAAATTTTATTTTACTAAAACATTAGAACAAGTGAAGGGTAAGGGAATAAAACAAGAAATGTCACAAAATCTATATTTGGAGAAAATTGAGTTTTAAGTTTTATTTCCTAAACACTAAAGTAGTAATACATTTTACTGCAACGAAAATAATAAAAATAAAAATTACATTATATTAGAAGTGGCCACGTACACCTTATTCAGTCTATGTATTGTTTCTCGTCTGTTTCTGCTTCTTCTTCTTCTTCTTCTTCGTCTTCTCTTCATGCTATAGTTGCGTGTAGTACACTGCAGCATCTGGGTTTTCACAAAAACCTTTAAGGATCTGCTAAAAAGTGCTAAAAATAATCATAGTATATTTTTAAAATCACAATACAAAATCATATTCTTACCATGGTACTTAGATGAAGGCAGGAAAAATTCATTTTCAGCAAATCTCAAGTTGTTACTGTTTGTTTTAACAGCTTTCATGATAGACTGCTGCAACCATGGTCCATTATAGCTTGAACGGAAGGATAGTAGGCGGACATGTTCCTTGGAGCAGCAAATTTCCCTTATAGTTTGTGTAGGGAAAGGGCATTTGCGGAGAAATTTATCCTTGAAAAACTCACTCCAACCTTTAACCATTCCTTGGTCGACTTCCACAACAGTAAATGGAGAGGGTTTGTTTCTGGAAGAGCGTAGAAGATTATACCACTCGTCAGGTAATTCCATCCTTTTTTTTTTAATTAACAATACCCATATTTTTATCGCACTCTAAATATGAGGAAAAGTGATTTTTATCGTCTCGAGCCGTTTGACAGTATGTACCATGAAGTGCATGAACCTGAACATACTGAAGTTTTTGTTCTGTCCACCGGCCGAGTCACAAAATATATGCAAATGTTTCACTTCGGGTTGAAGATCATTCATAAGGAAATGAAAAAGGAAAGAGCAAACTTCATCCGACCCTTTCTTAGCAAGATTCTCTGGATATGTGTAAAAGAGTGCCATGCTTGAAGCAAGAACATGTATGTTAAAGGAATACACGGACAGCTGTCTAAGGTAATAGACATCATTGGTTGTTCAACCAATTCAAGTGTGACATTCCCCGTTTTATTCCAGTTAGGCAGGGACATTCCCAGTTTTATTCCAGTGTGGATTTTTATTCAATAATAATCGCCAACGACCGCTAGATCGCGCTAATAACCTCATTTCATAGAAAAATGGACATTCCTTGAATTCCAGTGGTTAGGCGGCTGACTATTGTTTAGAGAACGATAAAAGTGCCGGGGTGATTTTCTGGAGGGACGGTGACATTTTTTCAGAGAGTTTAATCCCGGATCGACTTGCACATTTTTTGTTGGGAAAACATTGATTAACAAATCGGCATCATAAATGGCGATTTTATGATGGCTGTCACAAAGCCATTTAAACACAACTTACTACACACTAAAACTACACCAATTGTCAAGAGTTGCAGTGATAGCCAGACAAGTATTATACAGAAAATGGTTCAAAAGCTGTTTTCTTTACGATCAAAGATCAATTTCAACACCCTGTACGAAAATGGCACCCACCACACATATTTCCAAAAAACGAAAAAAAAAAAAAAATTTCAACACCCTTCAAGTTCAAGAAAAGCAAACGTTAACAACATTTTTTGATTTTTTGGAAAATGGTCAACTTTAGAGCTCATGACCAACACTACCTTTTTTGTGTAGAAAACATTAGCGGACAAATCGGCTTAAAACCGTATTTTTTCCAGTGGTTTAGAAGGTGGGGAGAAAAACAACCATTACCCCTTCAAAATCTTCACCAATTGTCTTCAAAATTTTTTTTCTGAAAAATGAATACAACTTAGAGCTTATTATAACACAGAAAATGGTTAAAAAGCTGTTTTCTTTACGATAAACGGTTCCGGAGATATTTTAAAAAACAATTAATTAAATTTCAAACCCTGTAATCTCGAAAATGGTTCATTTTAGAAGGTAAATTGATAGAAAATTTTTTTCAAATTTTTGAAACAAGCTAAAACATCCTGAAGTCCTGCGATATATTTTGAAACACCCTCACAACGATTACCCATCTAGTACGTCGAATATCTTGATTAATAAAAGATATAATTCAATATAGGTTTTTTTATTTGATGTGTTTATGTTTCTCAAGATCTACAAATTCAAATTATTACCGATTATTACAGGGTGTTCAAAATTTACAAAATACGAAAAACAATAAATTTTTTTCAATGGAAAATATTTTTTATCGTAAATTTTAAATCTACAATGAAAAATGAATACTATTTTTTGTTTATAATTTAATATGGAAAAATAGGGCGATTTTCTGAAATATTTAGCAAGTTTCGTTTGTCTATTTTTAACTTAATTTTTATCAATCAATATTATCGGAAATTTTGTAATTCCAATCAATAGAAGGAAATATTTTTTGATCAATCATTAAGTGCCAAGTAACAAAATGAACATTTTAAAATGCAATGTTAGAAACTGACCTAAAATATACAGGGTCTGCAGAAAATTTTGTAAAAAAATCCTACTTCAAATTTACTGATTAGACGAGCGGCGTGGTCAGCTACTTTATAGGTTTAGTTTTCATTAAGATTCAAAATAATTAATAAAAAATATAGGTTTCCAAGATATTGGACTTTCACCTATTCGCTATGGACACGCTGTATACAGAATATTTGATTTTTCATTGTGCACTCATTATTTCGAGTTTAGAGACAAAATATTTAAAAAATTGAAAAACAATAAATGGCCTGTTATGATGAAAAATTTTTTGTTAAAATTATTTTTACAATTATTTTTTTTCCACAATGTAATAATAAATTATGCATGAAATTTCTAAACGTATTATAGTGTGATTGTCTTCGATCAGGGTAATCATTCATTTTCCATTTTATGTATTCAATTTAACAATAAACGATAGAGCGATTATGCTAAACTATTATGGCAAGTGGCGTCCCAAGCAGCGTTTTTAGTCGTTGCTACGTCCCAGCAGTTTGTTGTTGGGAATTGTAAAGTTACTACCAAAGTACTATTGGCGGAGTGGGAAGTAAAAATTACTGTTAAGTAGTTTTGGTGAGTAGCGAGATCATTAATTTCACCTTAAATATTACTACACAGTTCCATAACTTTGAAGGAATTTCAAAAGTAGAAACGACGTCGTAGTTACTTTCAATGCATAAAGTAATAAAAACTTTGAAGAAGTGAAATATTAGTAACAAAACAACGTTACAGTGACTGTCAAATATCACTTTAAAGTTTCTGCCACCTTAAAGTTATTTTATATAGTAACAGTCCCATTCCAGAAACTTCAAAAGCTACCTAGAAGTAAGTGAAACTATTAAGTTCCAAATTGTAGTAATAATAACTACATCATTACCACAAAAGTTTAAATAAAAGTAGGAAAAACTAGAAAGTCGTTTTTTTAGTGATATTAACGTAACAACGACTTGTCTGAAGTTCCGATCTCGGTTACCGATACTTTGATGCTGCTTGGGGTGCAAACTGACATTTACCCATCAATCACATTTCCAAAGCCTACTTGAGTAATTTGTGTTTTCGTCATAATGAGGCCATTTATTGCCTAAAGAGGTCGTATTCAAAATTTAATACACTATCTGAATAACCAAAAAAAACGAACTGTCATTCGCTCCCCTTTTGTTTTTTTAAAGTATGGCATTGTATTTTACGTAATTAGAGAGAACACACAAAATTGTAAAATATTAGTTTTTCAAATTTTAACGAAAATAACGAGTGTACAATGAAAAATCAACCACTCTGTATAGACATGTATATATAGGGTTGTAAGCATGTTCGATCTGTCGGGTCCGAGCTAGCTTGGTATTTTGAGCGGACACATTCCAACAGAACCTTTTATGTTGTTCACCTCTTGTAGTATAATGCGCGTCCTGGGCAAGCGGGCCGCCTTTCTCGCCTGTCCGAATTGATTGACAGAATACCGCGCGATAATCTGATATCCTCGATCAAGAGAGGTCGCGTCGCAGTCCGCCCCTATGTTGATGGCCGATCGCCTTTTTTGATCCTCCGTGTAAAATCCCTGTGTTCGGGTGTTTTTGTCGGACGTTCTTCTTTCGTGTCCTCTCTTGTTATTTTTATTGTGCCGGTTGGCTCCGCGCGCAATATAACACATTTTTATTTTTGTTTTACAAGTTTTCTCGTTCGTCGTAGTTTTTTCGAATAAAAAATATATATCGTTGTAATGGTTGCACTCAATAAAATGCTATTGCTGTTTGTAAATTTTATCACACATTTTTCGTTTAATCAACAATTTTATCACACATTTTTCACGTTTAATCGTAAGAATATTACGAATCAAAAATACAAAAAAAAAAGACACAAAAATTGTTTTAGTTTCACAGTTTTGATATAATTTATAAAAATATAAATAATTGTCAAAGTTGGAAAATAAAATAATTTAAAATCTAACAATGGCACCGGTCACAAATATGTTGAGTTATGGACTTTTACATTCTAATTCTGAAAATAAAATATCAGGTTTCTGAGAAATGTTTTCTTTTATTATATATTAAAGACACAAAAATTAGAGATAGAAGAATATATTTCAAAGTTGTCGGACACAGATGAAGAATATTTGTCTGTTTCAAGAGGACACGCCTTATTTAATAAATCAATTGGAATTAAATGACCTAGTTCAAGATCTCAATTTATCAAAAACGCAGGCAGAAAGTATTAGGATAAAGACTGCAAGGATGGATAAAATTACCTTAATCTTAAGTTGCCACTTAGTTCCTCATTGCGCCAGAAAGAACTCAATTTTCAAAAACTCAGGCAGAAATATTAGAATCAAGACTCTCCAAGGATGGAAGTTAATACGCGTATTTTTAATTGAAGAAGGTCTTTAATTTTGCAAAAATGTTGACGGTTTAATGCGTTAATTAGGTTACAAACATCAACCGGAAGAATGCCGTCTTTTTAAAGATGCTTTTAAATTGAGTTTGAAAGCTGTCCTTCTACATCTAGGAAACATCTATCGCTCCATTCCTGTTGGTCATGCCGTGCACATATGATGAGGAAACATATGATAATATGACAAGTTTCCTTGATAAAATCAATTACAAAATCTATAAATGGTACATCTATAGTGCTGATCTCAAAGTAGTTGCAATTCTACTTGGTCTACAACTTGGATTCACAAAAAGTATTGCTGTTTCCTTTGTGAATGCGATAGTCGAGCGAGAAATTTATTGCACTATACTGTTAAGCAATGGCCAGCAACCAAAATACAATATACTCCTGGAGAAAAGAACGTAGTCCATAATTCGTTGGTGGAGCCTCATAAAATACTTGATGATGAAGAATTTCGTCAAAGCATTGGACAAAGAGGGAGCAGAATTTCGATACCTTAAACAAAAATGTCCTACTATATCTGAGGCAAAACTTAAAGAGTGGATTTTTATAGGATCCCAGATTAATCTGTTACAACAGGATCGAGAATTTGACGTACTCTTGAGCGATTTAGAACGTACTGTTTAGGATGCATTTAAAAGTGTGACAAAGAATTTTTTAGGAAATAAAAAATCTGAAGATTACGAGGAAATTGTTGTTAGGTAGTGAACTTGTTAGAAGTTACCATGCATTAGGCTGTAATATGAGTTTTAAAATTTCTTGCATCCGCACCTGAACTTTTTTCCCCCGAATTTTGGAGATGGGGAAAGATTTCATCAGGATATTTCCAGCATTGAAAAACGCTATCAGGGCAAGTGGAATAGCGAGATGTTTGTTGACTACTGTTGGACTTTTATTTCGGAATGTACGTCCCAGAATAAATAGCATATACAGCGTTAGTAAAAAGTCCCGGAACGGTCGAATAACTTTGTTATTTGAAAATTATGATTTCCTCCTAATACAGAAAAAAACAAGATACCTGTCTATTGAGGTTGCGATTACAATAATTGTTCAAAATGCTCTCCATTTACAATTGTGTGACAAAAATGTAAACGGTGAGTAAAATTTCTTATTGAATTTTGTATTTGTTCTGGAGTGATGCGATTGACTTCTTGAACTATTCTCTCTTCCAATTGTTCAAGATTATGGGGACGATTTTTGTACACTTGACATTTCAAGTGACCCCAAAAGAAAAAAATCTAATGGCGAGAGATCTGGCGTACGTGCTGGCCATTCGATTGCTCCTCTACGTCCGATCCAACGTTCCGGAAAAATTTCATTTGAATAATCGCGGACATTATGGGCAAAATGGGGGGGGGTGGAGCTCCATCTTGTTGAAATCAAAAATGTGCATTAGGGTGATCACCTATGTTTGCATTTGGAAAGGGGGCCGCAAGTGCTGGAACAACCTCATTTCGCAATAAATTAAAGTAGACGTTGCCAATTAAATTTCCTCTTATAAAAAATGGTCCTATGATGTTGTTTCCAATAAGACCAGCCCAGATGCATTCACCTTTTGAGGACGCTGTGTATGGATCTAATGCGGATTTTCAATAATAATAATAATAACCGCATTTATTTCGTAAAATACAAAGGTGTGAAATACGTCAACAAAAGTAATTTAATTCTATTGAAAAAAGTCAGTAACACTATATAAACATTTGTCTATTAAAAATCGTTTTACGGATGGTTTAAAAGCACTTAATTGTTTATTCTTCAACTCTTCCGGGATGTTGTTATAAATTCTGAGAGTTTGAGTTACGACACTTTTATAAATTTGAGTGTATGTTGTTTGCGGTATGCGTAATGAAGCTTTACTACAGTCCCGGGTGTTGTATTCGTGATTTATTTCGTGTTGTGCAATTAGTTCACTATAGTGACTCTTTGCAAAACATGCACATTCATATATATACATTGCAGGTAAGGTGAGCATATTATATTTCTTAAATATATTCCTACAAGTTTCTCTTTTTTTCAGTTTAAACATAGTTCGAAGACATGATTTCTGTATTCTGAACACCTTTATCGATGTCTGTGGAATTTCCCAGAAAACAATTCCATACGCCAATCTCGAGGCAACGTATGCATGATATGCCGATAGGGCCGCCTCTAGATGGACTTGGATGTTATCGTTCTCAAAGCATAGACCATTCCCGATATCTTTTGGAGAGTAAGTTTTTTTATATGTTCCTTCCAATTAAGAGCGCTATCTATATGCAGTCCCAAGAACTTTACGTTGTTTACTGACATGATTTGTCGATTTTGGTAACTAATTTTAAGATCTTCAGCTTTTCTTGAATGCAAAGTTTATCAAGTTGGTTTTATTCAGGTTAAGTTGTAGATTATTTTCAAGAAACCATCTATCCATGTCGTGTAGCGCATCTGCAATTTCATCTTGTAGTGTAGCTGTGTTTTTTGCACTAATAATAAGAGACGTATCGTCTGCGTACATGTTCACGAAGTGTCTTGTCATCTGAGGCAGATCATTCGTATAGAGTATAAAGAGGAAGGCTCCTAGTGTTGAGCCCTGTGGTATTCCTCGCTTTGTGTTTAGCCATTCCGAACTATATGCTTCATTTTTACGGAATATTTGGACGCACTGCGGACGATCCTTTAGAAAGGATTCCAGCAGGTTGTACACCACTCCCCTAAATCCCATTCTATGAAGCTTTGCCAGGAGAATCGCATGATCGACGCTGTCAAAAGCTTTCGACAAATCCAAGAACACTCCCGCAGTTTTATTTTTCACTGACATCTCTTCCGTTATCTTTCGAATAGACATATATATGGCTCTTGTAGTAGACCTTCCTTGTAAGTATGCATTTTGTCGAGTACTTAGTAGTTTGCAAGAATGTGCGTAATCGATGAGTCGCGTTAATATAGCTTTCTCTACGATTTTCGCGATAGTTGAAGTTAGGGCGATTGGTCTATAGTTCTCAATATTTGTATCGTCACCACTTTTATAAATTGGTTTTATGATACTCGGTACTATGATACTTTTAGATGTTTAGGATAAATGCCAGTTGCAAAGCAAGCTCTTATTATAGTTGTCAAAGGCATAGACAGTATATCTGCACATTCTTTTATTAGTCTGGTTGGGATCTCATCCGGACCTACAGCTTTCGTGTCTTTCATAGAATGAATAATGTTAATAATTTCCATTGGTTCGACATCATATAGGAGCATAGATTTGGGATTAATACTTATGTGTTTCACGTTTCCAGTGCTTTGAACGAAAGGCTTGCCCATGTTGATGTACTGGTGGTTGAATGCCTGTGCTATCTCAGTGCCTGATTTATTGTGATGTGATAGTAAATTATCAATTCCGGTGTTTTTAATTTTGTTCTTTCCTGTTATATTGTGAACTATATTCCAAGTTGCTTTGATTTTGTTTGTAGATGTCAGAATATGCTTTGAGTTTTGATCTCTTTTATGAAGTTGTATAAGCGATTTTAGGTATTTACAGTAGTTAGTATAGAATTCTTTTGTTATTTTCTTGGTTCGAACTCCTTCATAGAGTTGTCGTTTAATTTGGCATTTATTTTTTATGTCATTGTTTAACCAGAGTAGGTTTCTTCTTGGTCGTCGAATTATAACCTTTTTTGGGCACGCTTCTTCGTAGGCTGTTGTTATCTCCGCAAGGAGTTGATGGGTGCATTTGTCTGGATGTTCTTCCTGAAGCGTACTAGCCCAGTCTGTATGTTGTAAGTGGTTCCTTATGTGTTCAATACTTTGCGTTGACATTATTCTCGTGGAAATTTTTTCTACGTTTATTTTTATCGGAATTTTGAAACAGCATTGTTGTCCATGGTGATCCGACAGAGCTGTATCTATTACCCCACTTTCAAAATTTACTGAAGATTTTATAAATATATTGTCAATCAGCGTAGCACTTGTTTTGCTTATTCTCGTCGGGTACCAAATGCTTTGGTGTAATCCAAACGATCTTAGCATGTATAAAAAAGTGGTAACTTTATTATCTTCTTCATTTAAGAAGTTTAAGTTAAAGTCTCCACATAATATTACAGAGTTATTGTTTAATTTTGTGTCTAGTAGCAGTAAAATCTCTTCCATTGTGTTCACAAATATGTCATAATCTCCCGATGGTGGTCTATAAACATTTATAATAACAAATCCTATTTCAGGTAGTGTTGCCGCAGAACATTCTATTATTGATTCAATACTTTTTGTTTCAGATATTGGAGTTCACGAGCCTTTATTCCTTCTTTGATAAAGATACAAGAGCCACCACGTTTCGAGGATTTTCTTGTAAATATTGATATCAAGTTATAGTTTTTGATATTTACATAGCTTGTGTTGTCCAAATCAATCCAATGCTCTGTAAGTGCCACAACAGAAAAGTTGTAATAATTGTCATTAAGTTCTTCCACATATTCTATTTTATTACTTAAACACTGTATGTTTTGATGTAATATACTTAGTTTGTTTGTGCTGTCTATTTCGTTTATGTTTTCTGCTGTGTTTTCTGCCAAATTCGCTCTAAAAAACGATTAATGTTAACCCCGGTTGGCCATAGATCTGGTTTTCAATTGACCAGTAGCGACAATTAGTGCCGTTGAGACAAAACGTTGCCTCATCTGAAAAAATGATGTGATCTAAAACATTAGGCTGCTGCTCGATCAATTCCGTCATTGTTTCGCAAAAATGTAGTCTACGATCTGGATCATCTTCTTCATAGTTTTCCATTCTTGCTGATTTAAGAATCTTATGAGCAGATTTTTGAGAGATCTCATGAATTTGACCTAATTCTGTTGTGGACACGTGATGATGATTTTCTTCCACTATAAGGAACACATTCAAACTAGTTTCTTCATCTGTTATTGCTGTTAATGGACGTCCCCTTATATAGGTAAATCCTTCACCTGACGAAAGACTTCAAACTTTTGAATTGTTCGGCATACCGTACTTTTACTAATGTGACGATCCGGATAAACAGTATTAAACAAAAAATACGAATCTCTTGAAAAGAACGTTGACGATCACCGTACCCACGCGGCATCATTAATATCTCAATTCGTTCTGATTCAGTAAGTTTTACTGCCATTTTCAAATGTGTCAATGTCTAAAATAAGTAAATCTATAGCGATGCAAAAGTTAAAACGCTTTTAAAATTGTCAAATGTGACGGCAAAAAGAATGCAAACACTAAACAACAACTTTTTTCAAAGGTACCTTATTTTTTCTGTATTAGGACACTTTTTTAATTTTTTAATTGTTTTCTTGTGAATAAAAATAAACATCTTAATGTGTTAAAAAAATCTGGGCGTTCCGTTAAAAACAAAAAAAAAGTTGGACGTATTGCCAATTAAACCGGAAGTGAAAAAAATATAAACTGTATTGCATAAAATGCATTTACATTAACTATACCCCCATACCAAATTTCAGAAATCATAATTTTCAAATAACAAATCATTCACATTTTCGTTTTTAACGAGATTAAAAATATCAGCTAGATTTTTAATATCTCTCTTCTATAAATGAAAGAACAAAATCCATTTCAATTGTATTAGGTATATTAGAATAAGCAAACGCGAGCAATTGCATCATCGCTTTCAATCGTTAATAGATCATTATTTATCTGTCCGAAATGTGAGAGTAGATATATAGGTATGGAGAATTTCCTCGTACGAACAATTATGTTACATACTTGTATGCGCATTATTGTATATAATGCCGCTTTTAGAAATGTTACGTGTACACTATTGCGGCGGTGTTATTTCGTACAAACAAATAAATGTCAACGGTGTGTATACAGTGCGGCGAGAACGGTACAGCCAGGATATTATGGAATGCAGACATGCCGCGTAGAATGCATAAATTAAGAAATTTTTGCGGTTTTGAAACAGCTTGAAACGATTTTCGCGGCAATCGTAATTTACTACCGCGCATAAATTCCCACTTGTCTAGCCGTATAATTTCTCTTAAATATTATTACCATCCAATTTTTTAAAATATAATTTACATATATACATAATTGTAAGAATATAATAATAATAATAAGTTTTTCCAATTTTTCACCGAATTAATCATACAATAGTAAATAGTACATAGTATACAATACATGCGTGTATAGTTTGTATATACCGAAAGAAGATCATCTTTATCCTGAGTGATGGAAGTGAACTATAGCAAAAAAGGCATTCTGAGGTGTTATAAGAACGGGTACAATGAAGCGGACAGTCTGGCGCCAACGTTTCATTCACGTTTTCACAATCTCTCCATAGACAACACGAACACGGCAACGGATCTTAACAATACCTTTCTTCTTCACCTTCATGGTATTGTCGTTTTGTTCTCGCTGGCACATTTCTTTGGAAAAATAGTACGACTCGTATTTCGCACGGTGGTTCGTAATCCGAAAATGAAGAGCCGCAGAATGAATCTTGTCTCGCTTTGAATTCCCCCTGTTGTTAATACGATTAGTACTGTTAGGCGCTTCCTTTTCATGCCACCCGTCAATTTTGTTTATAGTTGTATAGTATTGTATAGTTTTTTTTTTAAAGAAAGATAGATGATGAAATTATTTAAAGAAAAGTTACCAAGAATTTTAAACATTTCATTACAAGAAAATATGCACGATATTATGATGGCGTCATTATAGTTTCTGTAAACAATCTAATTGTCTATCTTCACCATTCAATTACGCCAACTTAATTCATTATAACAAAATATGAATCGATGGTTCACCGGGAACTGCAACGATCGATTGTAGGAAAACTATAGCAAGGAATGATCTGAAATTTTGGCACTATACTAAAGTCGATGAGGGCCACTCGCCTAAAATATTTTCAAAATGGCGGCGCTTCGGGATATACCGGAAATAAGCACCAACTTCGTTATTTTAAATGGAACACCCTGTATATCGATACGTTTTTAGATTCTCCGTGAAATTCTAAATATATTTCATGTATAATGTCATATACCTAACTCTAACCATTTTTGACTTATTTCCATTCTTATGCTAAATTTGACGTTTGCAGGCAGATAATCAATTGCACTTTTTCCATATAAGGATTAGTTTATTATTTATTTTGAAGTAAGATTTCTCAAATAGATGACCTAATTAAATACTATTTGTATAAAATTGTTACAATTATTCATACAGAGTGTTCGAAATATACGTCTGAAAATGAAATCGAAAAAATTACCGGAAGTCAATTTTTTTAAATGGAAAGTGGCGATTTTTGTAATTTTATCTTGTTCGACATTAAAAATAAGTGTAACTTTGTATAAGCATGTCTATTATAAAAATGGCTAGTTTTCGAAATATTGGCAAGTTGCAAATAATAGTAATAATAATATACCGGGTGTCCCAACAAGGGTAACGAGATACGGTATTAGGGAAACGGATGTACCTAGAAATTTGAAACAAAAAAATTCTTGAGTAAATCGGCTAAGAGAAAATGCTGGAAATTATTTTCGAGTTTCGGAAATGCCCTCCAGGGGGCGTAATCGCCATTCTGAATTTTAAACCCCGTTTTCTGCAAAATTTTCTTATATTAATGATAATCATAGTGAATACTATTTTAAAGCTGAGACAAATTAAATTTTTTTTTTGTTAAATGTTTTTTGCTCTATCTCTGAAAAGAAAGTGGTGGGGGCCGCTAGAATATTTTCGGAAATAAATGTCGATAACTCTAAAAAGGCTTAACGTATCTTAATAAACTTGGGATCGTCAAAAAGGGAGTTTCCTAGACTATCAATTGAACTGTGAGTGAGCCGATTATGTTTGCTTACCTTGCCGCTAGATGGAGTTTTTTGACATAATCGCAAAAAAAATATCTTTCTGCAAAAAAATTAAATGCAATGATATCACTTTTTTTTACGTCAATACATAGTCAATCAAGAGCCTAACAAGCCAGTGAAAACCACATCTCAATATCTTTATCCTAACCTAAGATATGAATAAAGAAATTTATACTAAAAAAAAATTACATTTTGGGAAGCATTTCCACTTTAAGGTTTGTTATTAATGTCTAATTATTATTCCTCATATTCCAAATAAAATTTTGTTATTTATCT
Organism: Holotrichia oblita; assembly: GCA_023690525.1. Lineage (NCBI taxonomy): Eukaryota > Metazoa > Arthropoda > Insecta > Coleoptera > Scarabaeidae > Holotrichia > Holotrichia oblita. The sequence goes on from CM043019.1 coordinate 313,663, forward strand.
TTGTTACTTTTTTTTACAATACCTTCGAAAGCCAACAGGCCAAAACAATTATAAAATAATAAGTGTGGGAACAGTAAGGAAACTAACTTAAAGTCCAACGAGCCGCAATGCTTATAAAATAATAATAAATTATAGAATCTGTGAAACTAATAACTTGAGAACGATAAAACACAACAAGGTTGATTGAAAGGAAAATCAAAAAGTGTTTAATTTAATACGGCTGTGCTGGTTTCAGCTCTTGAAATATTGGCTACAGCATTTCGGATACGATCGATCATGTTTTCTGGGGTAGTAGGGCGAGTCTGATAAACAATATCTTTTATTCTACCCCAAAGATAAAAGTCAAGGACAGTAAGGTCTGGAGATCTGGCAGGCCATGGAAACAAACTGCCCCTTCCTATCCCCAATGGTTTGGATAAACTTGGTCTAAAAAATTTCTGACTTGTTGAGAAAAGTTGCAAGGCATCCGTCGTGTTGCAGCCACATATCTCTTCTCGTTTGTGAAGGCACGTTTTCTAATAAAATTGGCAAGTGATTTCTTAAAAAGTACAAATAAGTTTCGCCATTAATATTATTATTAAAAAAAAATGGTGCTATAATTCGATCGCCTAAGATACCACACCAGACGTGCACACTCCAACGATTTTGATAGTTTACCTCACGCATCCAATGTGGATTTACTGGCGACCAATAATACATATTATGCAAATTGACTCCTCCATTGCTTGAAAAAGCAGCTTCATCGGTCCATAATATTCGGGATCCTCATCTATCACAGAATTCAAGCAATTACAGTGGTCTAATCTCCTATCAAAAACAGTTTCTAAAAGAGCTTGATGTAGTTCAATATAATAAGGGTGTAGATAGTGATCTCTTAGGATTCGTTGTACCGATGATTTACTAATTCCTAAGTCCAAACTTATTCTTCATAAACTTAAATCTTAACATAGGCAAGAACATTAATGACGTTTTGTTCGTTCCTAGCGTGTCGATGTCTTCTAGGCACTGGATTAGGATGAACTCGTCCTGTTTCGCGCAAACATCTACTTAAGCGTCTAAATACCATTCTACTAAAATGTCTTCTATTGGGATAATTTGCTGCGTACACACGCTCAGCCACACAGGCGTTTTGATGACACTGGAAAAAGACGTCCAACATGACGTATGCTTCCGCAGTTGAATAAGACATTTTTAATGCAATAAACACAATCACAGTAAGACAATTAATTTAAATATTAAAATTTAAACCGACTATATTTAAAACAGGATATCAAGAGACTTTGACACTTTGACAAGCATCAAACAACGACATGAAAAACGCGTAGAGTTATGTCAGATATAAACGATATTATTTGTTTTCATGGCAATCTTGATAATTAGAAAAGAATAATTTCTGTCAGAGGATTTTATTACTTACATTACGTCAATAATTAATCAAATTGGTACTCAACAATCGATTATTGACTAAAAACCTAACTTTTAATAAAAAAAAAATGTGATAACACAAAATATTTGAAAACGGGTGACAATATCACAACGTAGTACTATCTAAGATATTAAACACTATGGTGTCCTTAAAGGCATTGTAAAGAAAAGTAACAAAGATAAATAACAAAATTTTATTTCGATTTAAAATATCGTTTTGCAAATAATAAATTAGCATTTTATTTGATAAATTAGAAATAACTAGACATTAATAATAAACCTTAAAGCGGTAATGCTTCCCAAAATGTATTTTTTTTTTTTAGTATAAATTTCTTTATTCATATCTTAGTTTAGGATACAGATATTGAGATGCGGTTCTCACTGGCTTGTTAGGCTCTTGATTGACTATGTAATGACGTAAAAAAGTGATATCATTGCATTTAATTTTTGCGCAGAAAGTTATTTTTTTGCGATTATGTCAAAAAACGCCATCTAGCGGCAAGGTAAGCAAACATAATCACCTCACTCACAGTTCAATTGATAGTCTAGGAAACTCCCTTTTTGACGACCCCAAGTTTATTAAGATACGTTAAGCCTTTTTAGAGTTATCGACATTTATTTCCGAAAATATTCCAGCCCCCCTCACCACTTTCTTTTCAGAGATAGAGCAAAAAGCATTTAACAAAAAAAAATTTAATTTGTCTCAGCTTTAAAATAGTATTCACTATGATTATCCTTAATATAAGAAAATTTTGCATAAACCGGGGATTAAAATTCTGAATGGCAATTACGCCCCCTGGAGAGCATTTCAGAAACACGAAAATAATTTCCAGCATTTTCTCTTAGCCGATTTACTCAACAATTTTTTTGTTTCAAATTTCTAGGTACATCCGTTTCCCTAATACCGTATCTCGTTACCCTTGTTGGGACACCCGGTATACTATTATTACTATTATTTGCAACTTGCCAATATTTCGAAAACTAGCCATTTTTATAATAGACATGCATATACAAAATTACCCTTATTTTTAATGCCGAACAAGATAAAATTACAAAAATTGCTACTTGCCATTTAAAAAAATTGACTTTCGGTAATTTTTCCGATTTCATTTTCAGACGTATATTTCGAACACTCTGTATGAATAATTGTAACAATTTTATACAAATAGTATTTTATTAGATCATCTACTTGAGAAACCTTACTTCAAAATAAATAATAAACGAATCCTTATATGGAAAAAGTGCAATTGATTATCTGCCTGCAAACGTCAAATTTAGCATAAGAATGGAAATAAGTCAAAAAGGGTTAGAGTTAGGTATATGACATTATACATGAAATATATTTAGAATTTCACGGAGAATCTAAAAACGTATCGATATACAGAGTGTTCCATTTAAAATAACGAAGTTGGTGTTTATTTCCGGTATATCCCGAAGCGCCGCCATCTTGAAAATATTTTAGGCGAGTGGCCCCCATCGACTTTAGTATAGTGCCAAAATTTCAGATCATTCCTAGCTATAGTTTTCCCACAATCGATCGTTGCGTTTCCCGGTGAACCACTCTGTATAGATACTTAAAACCGCAGATATTTCAACAAGGAATAAGAGAAACGCGATTTCGCAAATTGTCCCTGATGTGTCTGTATCTGGTCGTATTAATTTATTCTAAAACGGAAATGCCACCGTACGCACATATATTTTTTTCTACATAATATTAATTTGAGATCCCTATATTTATTAGATACAAAAAGCATTAAAAAAAAACTATATTTAAAAAATCGCTATAACTAACGTTGGTTGGCAAGAGGTTCGAATTTCTTAGAAAGTGTAAAAAATAAGTCGAAACCTTGAGACGTGTTTATAACAGATTTTTTTTTAATCAAATAAAATTGACATTTATTTACATAATTATAGTTCAATAAAACAAAAAAGAAATATTAAGAATGTATATTTAATATTAAAAAGACAAATGTCTCGATATATACATAAATACATACGTACACATAGGTATAATAGAGAAAGAAATAAAACGCAATATCTCAGTATTGATAATAGATACATACTTATATGGAGAATTAGGTAACGTTGATGACTTGCTAGCTAGCCTGATGTTTTGTGGATCTAACGCTTTCCAGTTTATTTTTCTTCGCAGCTAATTTATAACATAACACGCACGGCAAGTATATAATCACATCACATACCCCCATTTTATCTGCGTGGAAAATAAATACAAGATATTTGATGTTTATTCAGTAGCGGCGGTTTAATTGTCTCTTTTACTTTTTTAATGCCTGGTTATAGGAGGCCTGATGCTCCTGTAAAACATAACATTAACGTTCTAATTATATATATTATGTATAGTTTGTATGTGTATGTACATAAATACACTCTAAAAGTATTAAAAGAAATGTATACCGGGTGTTCCACAAAAATTTCCAAACGCTGTAATATCTTTATTTATCATCCGATTTTAATGATCTATATATGAAACTGTAGGGTTTCGAAAAGAAATTATCTGTTTATCAGATATAATTCGCGAGAAACGTAATTCAATTTTTTTTTTCAAATTGCACTATACAGGGTTTTCAAACTTAAGTCGGTACTATTGCTAACTTTGTTATTATTGGAGCTACAAAGTTGGTTAAATAGGCAAACTAGTGTAGTTTTTCAAGCAAATTACAATGGCATTTAAAAAAAAATAATTGGCGTACTGGGTCACGTGATATTGTGAAAAACTTAATTTTTTTAAATGGGACACCCAGTATACAGTTCTCACGGTCGACAGAAAATTTAATTCTGAACAAAAACTTTCCTATGAACTTTTATCCTAAAGTCAATAATAACAGGGTTATTGATGATTGTTTTTACAGAAATTAAAAACAGTATTGTTTATTTTAAGTTATTTTATTAGTTTCGAAAATAAAAAAAAACAAGAAATTTTAAATTCAAAGCAGATGCTCAAAAACATCACCCTCTTGCTCCAAGTACTTTTGAACCCGCCTGTTAACGCTTCTAGTAGCCTTAGCAATGATTCTACCATCAATATTATTAATAGCATGGCTGATGCTTTGCTGGAGATCTTCAAGAGTATCATACCGTCTTTCACAAATACACTGCACTTTTCATAAATCCCCAAAAGAAGAAATCCAAAGGTGTTATGTCCGGTGATAGTTGATAGGAGGCCATCAAAAAGGTCATGTAATAAGTTGAATGAATTTGGCGAACATTATGGGCAGGAGCGCCATCTTGTTGAAAGAATATCTGTTGTCTATCCATTAAATTCAGGTCATCCAAGAATTCTCCAAGGGTAGCGGTTAACATTTCGACATATCTTTCGCCAGTTAATGCACCTTGATAAAAAATACGGGTCCTACAATTCTTGAATCAATCAAGCCACACCAAACATTAACACTAAAGCGTCTCTGCGGATTACAAGGACGGAAAAGCATCGGGTTTTCTCGACTCCAATAGTGGCTGTTCTCCCTGTTGGAGACATTTGATTCGTCACTCCAAAGAACCAAACGCCAAAAAATATGGTTAAGTCTAACTTGATTAATGTACCACTGACAAAACTGAGTCCGTCTTTCTTGATCTCCCGGTCTGCCAGCGTCTGAATAGGTCTGTATCTGAACGGCACAAACTTACGTTTTTTTAGAATATTGTGAATAGTTCCCAAAGATAGTCCACTTTCTTCCTTTAAATCATTAATTGCATTATTAGGATTAGCTTCAAAGAAAGCTAAGACGTTAATTTCAGTTGCTTCACTTATTATAAATTGTTTTTTGGTTCTAGTTTTCTTGAACACATTTTCATTTGATCGAAGCTTACGGTACAAAAGTAAAAAGTACCTTCGATCTGGCAAGTTGCGCGTATTAGGAAATAAAACACCGTAACGTTCACGAGCTTGCAGGGAATTTTTATTACAAACGATGTAACATTCCATCATATCACATTTTTCTAAATGCGTGAAAAGCATTTTTTCATCAATAAACACAAAATGTTAATTGCTTACTGACAGAGCTTTAATGCAATATTTCAATGTTGTTGACATTTGCAAAACAATCGAATTTTGTTTATGAAATAACAGCCACCTTGGCAAATTTGAAAAATCATCAATAACTCTGTTATTATTGGAAAGTTTTTGTTCAGAATTAAATTTTCTGTCGACCGTGAGAACTGTATACTGGGTGTCCCATTTAAAAAAATTACGTTTTTCACAATATCACGTGACCCAGTACGTCAATTATTATTTTTTTAATGCCATTGTAATTTGCTTGAAAAACTACACTAGTTTGCCTATTTAACCAACTTTGTAGCTCCAATAATAACAAAGTTAGCAATAGTGTCGACTTAAGTTTGAAAACCCTGTATATATTTTTTTGATTTTGATAAATAAAGACATTACAGCCTTTGAAAGTTTTTGTGGAACACCCGGTATATGTGTTTGTGTGCGTGTGTGTGTACTTATAATTGATTTAATATTATTATTGCATTATTAATAGTATCTGATTAAAATTATTCTTTTAAAATTTGTCAATTATCATAAGTATTTTGACAGTTAAAAACCATCAAAATTGTAAAAAGAAAAATTAAGGACTTTTGCAGTTTACAAAAAAAGTTAGTGTTGAAATTGTACAACAAAAATTGTTTCTATAATTTGGATTAGTTGTGAGAAATATTTCGATAGTTACAACACTATTGAAATATGAAAAAAAATTAGCGTTTTAAACATTTTACAACTGTCAAATATGATATGTCACCTACAACAGCTGTTTTTACAATTTGACAGTTGTTAGAAATATCTTACTAAATACAATATTATCAAAATATTAAGCCAAAATAGGAAAAGATATTAGTTTTTTTTTTGTAATCTAACAATTTTTTGTCTTGTGTTGTGTTAGAATTTGGCACTTTTTCGATAATTACACATTTATTAAAACTGTACAGGCAGGGTGTCTCTCTAGTGCGTCCAAGTACCATATCTCCACTTGTAGATATTTTTTCTGAAAAACAATTACGGAACAATTACGGAGGTTACTTGAATTAATATGGCACATGTTCTAAAATTACTTTTACTTATACAGGATGTTCCATTTTCACTGGACAAAATACAACTTTGTTATTTTAAATACAATGGTATATTTTTTTTCAATGCAATCGATATCAAAAGTATCCTCCGTATAATTATTTTTCAGCAAAAAATATCTACAAGGGGAGATATGGTACTTGGACGCACTAGAGAGACATCCTGTGCAAGTGGCTGCTTTATCAGTTTAACAGTGTTGCCAGATATATGCATTTTAGATTAAAAAAAACATATTACGAATACAAATTAAAGTTGTTAATATTATTTTATATACATAAATAACACTCATATAGTATTGTATTAAATATACACAGGCTGGAAAAAAAATTAGATCGACAAACTTTGAAGGAAAATAGATGACGTTAAAACAAACAGTTTTTATTAATATTACTTTTCTCTGCGACGTTTTGTTTTAATACTATATGGAAAAGAGGAAATTGGTGACTTCAAAACGAGAAACAATGAGTGAGTGGAAAAATGAAATTATTAGTGTAAAGAGTTTTCATATGCCCTCACGCATAGGACCACCTCGAATTATATCTAGCATTCATTAAACGTTTAGTTCAATTAATGACTCACGGTGGCTGTGAAACGTGGAGATGCCCCATCATGTTGGCACATTTTTCACAAGTTCTGGCAAAACTTCCTCAAGGAAAATACGATAAACATTGCCATTCAATCGTAAAGGTAAAATGTTTAGCCCGATGAAACAATATTATTGATGATACCTCCCCATACATTAACAGTGAATTTTTTCTGATACGATCGGATGCACATAGTATGGGGCTTGTCCTCATTACAAACATGAGAATTAAAAAAAAAACTCTTCTCTTGTGAAGCATTCGTCAGTGAACAATAATGAGGAACAAACTGATGTAAATATAAAGTTACCATGGTAACGTCAGTTTTGGTTTTAATTTTGACGTTTGAGTGACAGTATTGTCTTTGTAGGGCTCTTAAATTTATTAAAAGTGAGATTATTCTTATTAGAGTTAATAATACAATTAACTATATACATACATATGTACATATATCAGACATTAATATAGATATGTACCTATTTATGAATAAAATCGAAAGTGACATCAATATCCAAGATTATAAAATCAGAGGGATTGACGTCGTGTCGATTCAATTTGTTTGTATTATTTTAACTTTCCTCGTTTTTCTTTATCGCCCGTTATATACCTATACATATATACATACATAGTAGTACATTATATGATGTTGTATTTATAAAATAGAATTCTTTGAAGGTTTATCGCTTTAAAAATAGATTCCATTCTATTGAAAAACAAGATCAATTAAGATTTATGTATTAGTTTGGCGCGACCTTTCGCAGCTATTCTGTCCGCCGCGCCGTTTAGATATGTAAATATGGGTGTATATAATATGTATGTATGTATCTACAACAAGATACGTACGATGCGGTGTGATAGAGAGGTGTTTCGTCCGCCGCTTCCTTGTTGTTGTTAATATAATTGCCGGCGCCAACATTTTCAACCGGTGAATTGTTAGCTGTCCGATCGCATTTGCTACGACAAGCGAACCGAACGATGGACCTCGCAACACACACACACACACACACAACCGTAGATATAGGTTGGTATAATACGCTAAAACTCTTATTGGGCGTGCATGGCCTTCTCCGTTTGCCGCCGTAATCGGAATCAGACATCGAAGGCGATCCGAACACGAAACCTGCATCTTTATAATTTTATATACTACCTAATACTATACATAGATACATATATGTAACATGTATGTATATATTTAACATAGTACTAACAACAATCTGACAGTTGTTATAATTTTGCTTTTATTTGTGTCCGATCTCGATTGACTTCATTATATGAAGTATACGATGTTCCAACAAGAATATTGAACGCATTTGATTGAAATATCTAAATTAAAAATCTACATACACCTCTATTGTACATATAGATATTATTTAAACAATAGTAAAATGCTTGTCATCGCGAAGAATTGCAACGCGAAGTAAATTGAAATCGTTACAACAATTCCCAGCAAGACTTTAAAATATATCATCGTCGGTACCTGGATCTGTAAAACGTACAAAACGGAATCGCAATAACTCCGTACTGACGGAAGAAAATCAGTTGCAAGTATTGTTAGCAGTGCAAGAAAATGCAGGATTCATGCAGTTGCACCAGGAAATTACTGCAGACCAAGACATCAAACCAGACTCTTGTTTTGTCAGTGGGCAATTGAAAGAAATCATCATGATGCGAACTTTTTCGAGTGAGTGATGTTTTCAGATGAAGCTACCTTCCACAAAAATGGATTTGTGAATCGTCACAACTGCCATTATTATGACACACAAAATCCCCATCGATTTATTGCTGCTCATAGTCAATACAGATGTCAGTGAATGCGTGGGCAGGTATCATCGGGGAACATATTATAGGCCCGTTTTTTTATAACCAACGGCTGACGAGTAGGGTTTATATGGAATTTCTTCAAAATAGTATGGGCGTTTTGATCGAAAATATCCCGCACTGACTACACGTCTACTGATGTGGTTCCAACACGATGGTGCCGCACCACACAATAGCTTTGTTTTGGTTCAGAATTCAGAATGGTTCTAGAGTTGTTGCGCACGCGCATTTACAGTTTAGCGTTTTGGTTAATTAAGAACGCGAATCGAATTTTTAGTCCGATGTTTTTGTTACTGACAGAATCGATTCAGAATGATTCTGGAACCGTTCAAACAGTTCTTGCACTTCCATGAGTACCGATTCTGAATTATTAGTTCGAAATTACGTCATCGGTGCATGTGTTCAGAAATTCGAGTTATTTCGATATGTTCGTCATCAATGACATTGATATTTACGTTGTCTTTTAAAGTTTGAGATTTTCTTCCGTTTGTATTTGATTTTTTTTTTTGTTAATTACTGCCCTGGGAATAAAATTTATGGAAAGTGAGCGGTATCCTAAGATAGAGACAGGATTTGAAACACTTAGCCCAGGACAGTCGCTATTGATATTTCGTTGGTTTGTATTTTAGTCTGTATCTAAAAGATGGCAGTAACAGGCTCCTAAAATGTGTTTTGGTTATTAAAAGTTTGGAACCATTCTGGAATTATAATGTTGTGCGCTTACGTTCTGCGCAGTTCTGTTACTAATCCTGAATTCCGAACCAAAACAAAGCTAATACTGTCGAAGTTCGTCAATTTTTGGATGTGTCTTTTCCGAACCGCATAGTGATTCATTTGTGTTTTGTTGGCCACTTTTTAAGCATGCCAGTATTATTGCCGCCAGTCCCAAGCCTGGTGAAATGCGAGGGAAAGGTGCCAGCATTTCGCAATACGTGGGGATGGTAAAAAACTGAAAAATCGGAAATATCTTCAAAACCGTTGGAAATAGATAGAATAATATCCGTATAAAAACGGAAGAAAATCAAATTTTACATCCATTTATGTAAAAATGGCTATACCATTCTATTAAAAAAAATCAAGTTATTCATGATTTTAATGTTGGAAAATTACAGATCCCTATTTAATCACCCTGTAACATAAATGCAACAATTTTCTAATAAAAGACGTGACCTCTTTTATGATTAAGCGAAATCTGAAAACCGCATGTTTCTAACTTTCGCATTTACGGAGATATTTCCAAACACCGAAGACGCTGCAGATGTCATTTTTTTCGAAAAACGTCACGTAATTCGGAAACGGTTGAACTTAGACTCAATGTTAGCTGAATAAAGTGCCTTTTAAATTTAATAAGGAATCAAAAACTGCAATAATATATAGGATGTTCCATTTAAAATAATAAAGTTGGTATCTACTTACAGTAGAACCGGAAGTCCGCCATTACTGATACTAATTTTAAAATGTGTAGAATTTGATTCGAGGCAACATTTATTTGAAACATTTTTACAAAAAATTAATAATAAGTCGGCTATGGACCGTTGCATCTTAGGCTGGACATCCTGTATGTATGTATGTAGGTGATGCGGTCTTACGTATAAGTGAAAGATACATTATAACTACATACATACATACATATATATTGTAAGTCCGCAGGGTCTCATTCGTTTATCTATTATGATCAACCATAGCCATCATATATTTTCATTAAGTACAATTACAATCAATACGATACATACATGCATACAGACATATAGTGTAGCCGTATTGTAAAATATATGTACAACGTAGATACAAACATATACGTCTATAACAAGATTATTTACTTGCATGTGGCGCATCAAGTTGTAAGCTTAATTGCGTAATGAGAATGCGGTGATTTAGGGGTTGGTTATTTTTAGAAGAGTCATTCCAATATACAGGGTGAGGCATTAGTGCGTCAAAGCTCAATATATCCCTTATTATTGAAGATATCAAAAAACTTTATGTACAAGACTCATAGACAGTCTTAAGCTACACATTTTAAAATTAATTTCATATATACAGGGTATTTCATATCGCTAGGCCGAACCAAACATACATTTTCTTAAATGGAACACACTATATATTATTTCAAATTTGGGTTAAGCCTATCTTCCTCGTTCTTTTAATATAAGGTTTCATTGAGTTATACCGAGTATTTCAGAAGTTATGATCAATTTTGTGTGAAAATCGTTACGTATTTAACGTCCTGTGTATTCCATACGAAACAGCTTGAAATTATTTTTTTACTGGAATAACTTTTTTATACTGTTACACTTTTATAACGAAGTGGTGTTTTCCCAATATTACGAAAACTGTGTACAGGGCGATTCAAAACACAAATGCATTATTTTCTATTTTTTTTTAATGGAACACCCTGTATTTTATATTAAGAAAGGGAAGAATACTTGATATACTTTCATTTTCATTAACCATTCCCTATATCTAAAATGGTTAGTTTCTGAGATATTTAATGATTTTTTAAAAAATGTGAGCATTTTGGCAATAATTGAAATAGAATACATTAGCCATAAAAAAGTGACATTACAAGAGTCTGAAACATATTATTTATCAGTTAATCAACTAGTTTTATTTGTTAGTATAGTTTGTTAGATTTTGCAAATTTAATTATTCTTTAAAATGAATTTTTCTGCTGAGGAATTGACAGACATGATATGGGTACTAGGAAAGTGCATGAAAAATTGTCTACTTGCTAAACGAATTTACCAGGAGAGATATCCTGCCCGACGACAACCTGAAACAATATCGCTGGAAAGGTTAATGGATCGCTTTACTCGGACAGGTCCTGTAATATATGAAAACCATGAAAAAGCGAAAACTGTTCTTACCAAGGAAAAAGAATTCAATGTGGTTCTTGCACTTACGGACAATCCACATATTAGTACCAGAGAAATTTCGCGGCAACAAGATATTAGTCAAAAGGCTGTCCGTAGAAATAAATTTCATCCATATCGTATGCGAGTGCATCAAGAGTTAGTCGATGATGACTTGGCCCGTAGAGTTGCATTTTGCGAATGGGCTCAACAACAAATCCGCAACAAAAGAGATTTCTTTAATTTTGTTCTTTTTGGAGATGAAGCTACATTTCATAAAAATGGAAATGTAAATCGCCATAATTTTCATTATTATGCTACAAGTAATCCCTATTTTGTAGGAAATTATAGTCAAAATAGGTGGTCTTTGAATGTATAGGGTGGAATAATTGGAGACTACGTAATTGGACCACATTTTTTCACAGGCCGAGTCAATGGTCAGGTTTATTTAGACTTCTTAGAAAACCATTTACCATTATTGCTGGCAAATGTTCCCATCAATATTCTTCAAAATATGTGGTAGGTATTTACGTGACGATTCATAATTATTTAAATACACATTTTCCTGCAAGGTGGATAGGGAGAGGAGGACCAACTACATGGCCAGCCCGATCCCCAGAGCTAACTAAAATTGACTTTTTCATGTGGAGTAATGTAAAAGACTGTGTATAAAACACCGGCAACTACGCAAGATGATATGAAGAATAGCATAAGACAAGCGTTCCATAGCATTAATATAGAAATGTTAAGAAATGTAAGTCGATCATTCGAAAGACGGCTGCAATGTTGTATTGATGTTTTTGGAGGACATTTTGAGCATTTATTGTGAACCTGTATTTAAATTTTGCCTAAAATGGTAAAATATTAATTATCGGTATAAGTTTTTTATTTTGCAGTTAAATTTAATAAGATTATTTTAATTAATGATTTAGCATTTTTCTAATGTCACTTTTTCATGGCTAATGTATTATATTCCAAATATTGCCAAAATGCTCACATTTTTTTTAAAATCATTAAATATCTTAGAAACTAACCATTTTAGATATAGGGAATGGTTAATGAAAATGAAAGTATATCAAGTATTCTTCCCTTTCTTAATATGAAATACAGGGTGTTCCATTTAAAAAAAATTTGAAAATAGTGCATTTGTGTTTTGAATCGCCCTGTACACAGTTTTCGTAATATTGGGAAAACACCAGTTCGTTATAAAAGTGTAACAGTATAAAAAAGTTATTCCAGTAAAAAAATAATTTCAAGCTGTTTCGTATGGAATACACAGGACGTTAAATACGTAACGATTTTCACACAAAATTGATCATAACTTCTGAAATACTCGGTATAACTCAATGAAACCTTATATTAAAAGAACGAGGAAGATGGGCTTAATCCAAATTTGGAATAATATATAGTGTGTTTCATTTAAGAAAATGTATGTTTGGTTCACCCTAGCGATGTGAAACACCCTGTATATATGAAATTAATTTTATAATGTGTAGCTTAAGACTGTCTATGATTCTTGTACATAAAGTTTTTTGATATCTTCAATATTAAGGGATATATTGAGCTTTGACGCACTAATGCCTCACCCTGTATGTATAGATATGGGGATAAACTTGGAAAAAACTAAAATGAGAGCGAAATTGTTTGAGAGCATTTGGCATACCTGACTTATAGAATAGATAAGTTTTAGTTGCTAACTTTTATTATTATTATTAGTAAGTTCTTTATTCATTTCTTCGTACATTTGTACATATCAAAAAAGAAAAATATAATACTAAGAGTACAAAAAGAAATTAGTAAATAAATATGTATAAAGAAAGTTAGAGGTCCGTCCCTCTTCTTCGCCGCGGGATCTCCTATCTCGGGCTACTGATATCGAGGGCCTCATTTGTTTCGTAAACGATTGAAATCGAAATCGGATTATTTCTTTTTTTCTATTCTTGACGTTTTAGCATAATTTTTTAATTTGTTCTTGAAACTACTGTATGGTAGTTGTTTTATGGCTTTCGGTATTTTATTGTACATGTTGATTGTTTCAGTTGTTAGTAGTTGACTATATTTTTTGTGTAGGTATTTCTCCGTCCTAATATGCGACACTCTACGCGTTTTGTAATCATGTATCTCTTTACTCGTACGTTGATTTTAATTTGTTATAACAGAAGATTATTGAGTGTGAGGGTATGTTTAATTCTTGTGTTCTCTCGTATACATCTGTTGTTGGTGTTTTGTAATCCATATTGTAGATAATTTTAAGTATTTTGTTTTGTTGTCTTTGCAGTTTCTGTAGATATTTCTTGGATGTATTTCTCCATATAGCAGCTAGGTAATTGTTCTGTGAGGAAAATAGAGCGTGGTAGACAGCTTTTCTGTACTCTAAGGGAAGTATATGCTTTACTTTATTTACGGATGCTATTGTTTTCGCATTTTGTTTAATTTGTTTTTCTAAGACTTGCGACTTGCCATTCGCTGTTGGGAGCAAAGTGATTAACAGCGCGGCATCATAAAAGGCGATATGATGCTGTCACAAAGCCATTTAAACACAACTTACACACACTAAACTACACCGCAAGAGTTGCAGTGATAGCCAGACAAGTAATACAGCTTACGGAGTCACTGCAACTAAGCACCCACCACACATAAAAAAAAAAATTATGTAAAATATTCCTCTGTTAAATAATCGAGGCAAAATGATCGCTGTTATTTAACATTTGAACTGTTGAATGTCATTTTTCATTGTACAAAAAATTATTGTTGGTGGTGTTATTATGAATCTAATATCGAATACGAAAAATACCGACTACGAGTACGAACAAAAGCAAGGCTAACGGTACAGCGCTCGGCGTGTTCCACTCTGGTTTCCGTGCTTCGAAAAGATCCTCCAAAGCTTTGGGGCCTGTTTAACCTCCCGGTTAGATGGAGACTCTCTTCTGTGAGATTTGTTCACGAATAAATATCGAGATGGAACTTGAAAATGTTTGCAAATACAACGAGCAAAAGGAGCAACGTGTAGATTTTGGTTCGTGGTTATCGAGCACGAACACAAGTACAAGTACTTTAAGCAAATGTATCGACTAAATAAAAATTTGATTATTATCCATTTAATAAGTGGTGTAGAACAATATATTATAGATTTTTTCCACTCGTGTGCAGAAAGTGCTGAACTGTTGAATCATTTTCAAACCTATTCAATCTGTTTGTTGGTTCTTCCCAATTATAGTTTATATATTTGGAATTTACATTTAAAATGAATTACTTAAACACCTGCCCTTTTTTTATTAAGTAATAATTCATTCTGTAGAATGGATCTGAAAAAAAAATAATGTGATTGTACTGATTTATTTCCAATTGAAACAGTAATATCTATAACCGTAAAAATAGGTTGCTGTGGATACGGCTTCATCAAAACAGCAATGAAGTTAGTCATACACACACACACTCTTTAGAGTACGTTCAGATATGTTTGTTAAGTTAGATCTGTAAAACGTTGCATAACAAAATAGGTTACAAAATACCTCTATTTTGATAATCTGTTAAAGGCATTTTAACAGAGCTATGTTATTTTACAGTGTGTTAAATAACATACTGTTAAGCGGTTTTTAGATAATAGGCACATTAGATACGTTAAGAGCTGTCATATTATAAAAGGAGCTGTCAAAATTATAGAAAATTTTTTGTTATTTCAACCTATGACGTTATAAACTTAATTTAACCAGTCAGGAATAACATTATGTTTCCTATAATTTCTGACTTGTAAAAACAATAATTTTTTACACTTCGAATAGATGTAAATTTCAGCCAATTGGTAAACACAGTATCTTCTTTTTATACCTGACAAAATAATGGGGCCGTCCCGTTTTTTTAAATGTGTTAATAAATATTTTATTATGAAAAGTTACTATAATCTGATGTAGGTAATAGCAAAAATTATAATTTTAGTGGTATTGGAATTGCACAAAAAAGAAAATAAAACCGATTATTTGTAAATCGCGCGTTTAGTGACGTGATAATAGGTTTGTTCGCGTCGCATGAACTATACACACTTTTGACACTTTCACGCACTTTTTCGTTCACGTCGCTGACACTATTGAACTATTTTTTGTTCACGTCGCGAGTGCTGTCAGAAAAGTGTCACACTTCTTACACCAGTATCTAAGTTGGTGTAAAAAGTTTATTTTTCTTTTCATTTATACATAACCTATAAAGTTGTGGTAAAATTATATTGCACTAAACTTTGAAATTCGTTTAAAATGAACAATAACGAAGAAGGTTCTCTAAAACGAGCAGTTATTCAACAAGATGATAAAGGAAATATCCAGTGCACCGACAATAATATTTGCTGTGAATTAGATGGTACCTATTTTAAACATGAAATAATTGTGAATGTATTTACATTTGTCTTTTTTAGATGGATCTATTTTCTTTCTCGACATAAACAGTGTCAATCTTCTGGAACCTGAATTTTATGTAAATTTAGGGAGCTCATTAGTGCATGTTACTAACACCAACTTAAAAAATCAGGACATCGAAAGAGTCGATGACATCGAAAGAGTCGATACACCTCAGCCTTGTACCCCTTGTACTTCCATGGAAACTAGGAGAGAATCGTTTCATTGGGACGATTCAACCACTAGATTATTCTTAGAAGAATATAAGGAAAACTATACCTTGCTGAAAAAAAGGAATTTAAAAACCATGAAAGCTATGTGGTCAAAAATAGCAGACAATATGCTTCTCAAAGGTTATGTACTAACAGCATTACAGGCAGAAAACAAGTTTAAGAGTTTAGACCGACAGTATAAACAATTTATTTTACATAATAAGAAAACTGGACGGGGCAGGAGTACATGCCCTTATGAAAAGTAAACTGCAACATATACATATATTCATATTTCATGTCTGGATACCCATATCTTCTTATTTTAGGGAACTAACAGAAATATTTGCACCACGTCATAATGTCATACCTTTGGTAGTATCAGGTCGTGATGGATTGGTTTTGCGTGAGGATGTAGTAAAAAGCATTGATGGATCTGAAAATGCAGAAGATGGTACATCCAATTCAGAAAGCAATGTATCACTTACAGAAGGATGTGAAAACCAAAATGGAAAGCGCAAAAGGAAAGTTCGAGAAGGAAAGACAGCAACAGCATTGAACCAGTGTAAATCGTCCATAGAGAAGCTAAGTGAAACTATAGAGAACAGGCATGAAAAACTATTAAAAGTGCAAGAAGATATAGCGCAAAAATATGATAAACTGATTGAACAACAACAAAAAGCAGTAGAAACTGCAATTCAACAACGACAAGAGAAAAATGATTTGTTAAAACAACTTATTACAATGTTAGATAAAAATAAGTAAAATGTTGCAGATAGCTTATATGGAAGTTTCTAAATGTTTCATTTTCATTTTACTATGCATAGATGTTATGTTATTCAATTTTATGTATTAGAATTTTAAGTTTAATGTATAGCTTAATTTGCAATATATTTATGGGTATAGATTAAAATTTATTTGGTATTTTTTTTTATTTTAAAATTTTTATTTCAGGTAAAAGAATATTATTCATACACTCTATGTATAACAGCAACTAACAAAAAATGTGAATCTATAATAAAAATATAAATATCATATTTGGGCAGCAAATTGCCTACAGAGCTCATCCCTAACATCGCGACCTTGCATATTGTGATTTTCTTCTCTCAAATGGGAACTGGTACCTATTACTGGTTCATCATCCACATCTTCATCTTGGTTTGGTGGCTCTAATATGGCTAAATCATCCAAGTCTGCCAAATTATGTAAGATACAACATGCATGAATAATTTTTACCATTCTCTTCAGGTTTCTTAATTTAAAATGATAAAGCTGTCTAAATCTTTGCTTTAAACAACCAAATGCATGTTCTATACTGATTCTACAGGAACTTAGTCTTTGATTAAATGATCGCTGGGCTCTTGACAAATGTCCATTATCTCTGTATGGTACCATTAAATATGGTAGACACGGATAAGCGGAGTCTCCAAGTATATAAGATCCATCTGGAAATGAACAAAATTTATTAAGCCTATAAATATGATATGTATATCTCTAAAATCAGATATAAAAGTAGGTAAAAATCTTACCAGAGCATAATTGGGGTAATATATTATAAATTGCAGATTCTCTGAATACCCTGGCATCGTGTACAGAGCCAGGGTAACCAATCCAAACATCAATAAACTTTCTTTTTTCATTTGCAATGCCTTGCATGTGTATTGAAAAGTACTGTTTTCTATTAATATAGGAATCTTTATCTTGTAGTGGTTTATCAATTCTGATATGGCTGCCATCAATGCTACCTAAAAAAAGGAACTTTTGTTATAGTAATTTAACATCAATCAATAATAAGCATTGGAATAGAATAAGTACCTATTATTCCAGGAAAGCCTTTTTGTTCCAAATAATGTTGCTTTGTTCTGTCTTTTTCAATATTATTAGGAAGCCTGATCACATCAGACTTCATTGTTAGAATGAAGTCTGCCACCCTAGTCAAAATATTATACAATCCAGCCAATGTAATACCAAACCGATCTGCTACATCACGGTATGATGCAGCCTCATGACCCACAAACCATAAAAATATCAAAATATATCTCTGAGCACTTAGTGGTTGAAATCCACCATGTCCTAGACCATACCACATTAAAATTTCATGCTATTGCATTTTCATGAAGACATACCATTTAACTTTTGATATTCATCACTGCTCTGAAATTTATCAACTAAACTGTTAACCATTGTTTTTCTTAAACGAAAATGCATTATGAACTCCCGTTCATTATATGATGAGACCACTTCCTCAACAAAGTTTTTTATTCGTGTTTGTTCCCTCTTTTTACAAACATTCAGTATGGGCAATAAAGTAAGCACTACTTCATCTACAAAAAAATTAGAAGTCAAAAGTATATCTAGTGTCCACTGCTATCTGATTAATATAATTATTTATTACCTTCACCAGTAATTATTTGCGCAACGGGAGGCGACTCCACAGTATTTTCGTCTTCATCCGATTCACATATTGACTGCACTAAAGCCATTAATATTTTTTCCCTGTTCATCTTATTATTTTATTATGTCGATATTCATAATTTTTCAGTCTCGCAGATCCACCAGCGCTGTCACTTTTTGTTAGGTTAAGCCAGTTAAGCGCTTGCAAAATAAACATGAAATACTAAACAAAAACGTTCACGTCGATTAGCTGAACTATTTGCACCGGTAGTTCTCGTTCAAAACGTTATTGCGAACTCGTTCGTTTTAGTTCATGCGACGCGAACAAACCTAATGGTACTTCTTTTTATTGGCTTAAACTTGTAAGAATACATCAACGACAAACGTAGTCATGTACAAGCATTAGCCTATAGCATTAGCTATAGGACATGACAGGTGTGTTGACAGTGACAATTATTATAAAAAATGAATTCTGAAAATGAAATACATTTATGTTATAGAATCAAATGTAATAGAACTTTCAGTCTTTAGTGTGTGCTTTTTGTGTACTAAAATACGAAATGTAAAAACGTATAAGTAAAGCAAAAATTTGGAAAAGCCGTTAATAGTTATATTGCATATAATCCTGTCAACACGTAAAAAGAAAAACGATGTGACTTTTACTATAAACAATATTTGTTAACCATGAAAGATATTGAAATGATTTTGGTCACATTGCAAGTAAACAAGTACAGCATCTACACGAAATGAAGAAAATTGGCAAACATGCTTCGTTCATGGAAATTATAGTCCTCTTCGTGATAATATATTCTTGACTATAAATGGCCATTCTATACAAGGATTCATTGGCAGCGGAAGTGATTTGAACTTGTTAAAAGCCAACAGTTAGGTGCAGATGGGAGCGCCAAAATTTGATAATACTTGTGTTTCGGTAAAAGGATTAGGAAATGTGCCAATAAAAACATTCACGTCTGAAGTAAAAGTCAGTGAACACATTCTTAAAGCCGACATCGTAATACAGAAAATTAGAAAATAGAAATTATAACTAATTATAAACCAAAACACCATAAAGAAACGAAGATATGGTTGAGTGGAAGAGCAGATGTCAACTTTTAGTGACGCATCTGAACTCCAACGCCACTTTTCACTTCATTACTAATATTAATATTGAAATACTTTTGATTTTTTTTGTAACATACATATGTTGGAAATAAAGTTGCTTTTCCGGATTGATTTTAAAATTAGTCTTTCGACGAGATACAAAACGTTTCATGATTAATTGATATCAAATAAGATTCAAATAAAAATAAACCAGGATTCCAAAGGTGATAATGTTAAAAAATACACAAATTAAAACTGAAAACTAAGCACACCACAAAATAATAATAATACAATAGTTTATTAAACAAATATGAAAATAAATACTATGACAGAATATAGATTGACAGGAGGTGGATTTCGTTTGACGTTTACGTAGCTAACAAAAAAAAGAAAGATTACATTTCTGATTAAGAAAACATTGATGTGTTATTCCTATCTCTTTCCATATCATACTTTTGACAAGCTTCTCTGTCAATTTACCATTATCACGTCATAAATGCGGTAAATTCAAAATTCAAACTTTGATATTTTTTCTTGATCCGGGACGGCCCCATTGTGGCTGCCAAATCACTATATGATACCTATCAATTTTTATTTTGTCGGATGGGTATGCAACTAAAGAAGCAACATTTCTTGGCCTTATAATAAACTTATTCTTACGGTTTAAGAGGTATAAATGTAATAGAGTTATTTTTAGATTCATAATTGTTCATCAATCGTCAAGTTTGTGCAAGTATATCATCATAACAAACCTTAATTGAATATATTTTCAAAATAAGTAATACAAAATCAGCACAACAACACATTTTTTGTTGATTAGAACATATTACGCATACTAAGCTAAAAACAACAACATAAGAAGAAACACCGAAACCTATATGTATTAGAAAAAAAACACAAAAAAAAATATGTATAGAGAGACCGTGTCCAACATCTGTTGATGATGAAAGAAAGTCTAGACACTAGTAGACATTTTTAATTATGCGTATTATACACACAGCGTCATGATCGAGTTTTATCGGACGGTTTTTGGCAAGTAAAACGCCTTTTTACCGGGTGACCGGAGCGCGGATCGGACGACGGATGAAAGCGATTCTAACGACTTCCGAGATATTTTTTTTTCGCGCCCGATCTCTCGCCGCGGCATCCGCAATTTATTAATGAGACCGCCGGTCCGACGGCTAGACAACCAAATATTTAATAAATCTCTTTGTTCCGCTGCCAACCGACGTTTTTATTTCAACAGTGTATATATTATATTATGTATATAGTATATATAGGTATGTAAAAAATAATAATACAAAAAAAAAAATATGAACAACAAAAATTAAAATACCGCGTTGCCAAATTTACCCCATCATTCTTAATAAGGTATACTCTTATCTTTATTCATAGCATCTTTCTTGTCATTTGTACAAAATATGGTAAGTAAATACGGATGTTTCATATGAAGACGAAGACAAGTCGTCGTTATGTGACTATTTTTATTATTTTCGTAGATCCAAATATAATTAGATATTATATTATATTGTACCTACAAAAAAAAAAGAATAAAAAGGAGTCTCTGCGATTTTTAATACGCAGCTAATTCTCCAAAAATAAACGCACAATATATTAAATCTGCACACCTGTTTGAACACATCTCATAATTTTGTTTAGTCTTTCGTCGTATAAAAATCATAACATCCAACGAAGTATGATAGAACGAAAATATTTTCTCGTTGCTTCTGCTTGGGGGCATATATCACATCTCGCGCTTGTCGTTATGAATTCACTAAAAAATCTAAAAACACTTAAGCCGACCGGATCATCATTATCCCAGAAAATAAAAAGGCAGGGAAAAAATATCTATTATGTATAGAGACGCGTACATTACATATTGCATACGTTAGGAAGGAGCACGTGTTTACCGTTTCGTGAGGGAGGGGGGAGGGGGGATATACCTAAGGTTTTATGGATTTTTTAAGTGCCGCATCATCGACAATCTTAAACGATCCACGTTGTAATGGTTATAATAATAATAATAATTTATAGCTAGCCCGGTATAAAAATGATATATTTTAAGATTTTTTTTTTCTCGTTTAAGATTATCTCAGTATACAGGCTTTTCAACCTTAAGTCGGCACTATTGCTAACTTTGTTATTATTGGAGCTACAAAGTTGGTTAAATAAGCAAACTAATGTAGTTTTTCAAGCAAATTACAATGGCATTAAAAAAAAAATAATTGCTGTACTAGGTCACGTGATATTGTGAAAAATGTATTTTTTTTTAATGGGACACCCAGTATACAGTTCTCACGGTCGACAGAAAATTTAATTCTGAACAAAAACTTTCCTATGAACTTTTATCCTAAAGTCAATAATAACAGGGTTATTGATGATTGTTTTTACAGAAATTAAAAACAGTATTGTTTATTTTAAGTTATTTTATTAGTTTCGAAAATAAAAAAAAACAAGAAATTTTAAATTCAGAGCAGATGCTCAAAAACATCACCCTCTTGCTCCAAGCACTTTTGAACCCGCCTGTTAACGCTTCTAGTAGCCTTAGCAATGATTCTACCATCAATATTATTAATAGCATGGCTGATGCTTTGCTGGAGATCTTCAAGAGTATCATACCGTCTTTCACAAATACACTGCACTTTTCACAAATCCCCAAAAGAAGAAATCCAAAGGTGTTATGTCCGGTGATCGGGGAGGCCATCAAAAAGGTCATGTAATAAGTTGAATGAATTTGGCGAACATTATCGGCAGGAGCGCCATCTTGTTGAAAGAATATCTGTTGTCTATCCATTAAATTCAGGTCATCCAAGAATTCTCCAAGGGTAGCGGTTAACATTTCGACATACCTCTCGCCAGTTAATGCACCTTGATAAAATACGGGGCCTACAATTCTTGAATCAATCAAGCCACACCAAACATTAACACTAAAGCGTCTCTGCGGATTACAAGGACGGAAAAGCATCGGGTTTTCTCGACTCCAATAGTGGCTGTTCTCCCTGTTGGAGAAATTTGATTCGTCACTCCAAAGAACCAAACGCCAAAAATTATGGTTAAGTCTAACTTGATTAATGTACCACTGACAAAACTGAGTCCGTCTTTCTTGATCTCCCGGTCTGCCAGTGTCTGAATAGGTCTGTATCTGAACGGCACAAACTTATGTTTTTTTAGAATATTGTGAATAGTTCCCAAAGATAGTCCACTTTCTTCCTTTAAATCATTAATTGCATTATTAGGATTAGCTTCAAAGAATGCTAAAACGTTAATTTCAGTTGCTTCACTTATTATAAATTGTTTTTTGGTTCTAGTTTTCTTGAACACATTTTCATTTGATCGAAACTTACGGTACAAAAGTAAAAAGTACCTTCGATCTGGCAAGTTGCGCGTATTAGGAAATAAAACACCGTAACGTTCACGAGCTTGCAGGGAATTTTTATTACAAACGATGTAACATTCCATCATATCACATTTTTCTAAATGCGTGAAAAGCATTTTTTCATCAATAAACACAAAATGTTAATTGCTTACTGACAGAGGTTTAATGCAATATTTCAATGTTGATGACATTTGCAACACAATCGAATTTTGTTTATGAAATAACAGCCACCTTGGCAAATTTGAAAAATCATCAATAACTCTGTTATTATTGACTTTAGGATAAAAGTTCATAGGAAAGTTTTTGTTCAGAATTAAATTTTCTGTCGACCGTGAGAACTGTATACTGGGTGTCCCATTTAAAAAAATTACATTTTTCACAATATCACGTGACCCAGTACGTCAATTTTTTTTTAAATGCCATTGTAATTTGCTTGAAAAACTACACTAGTTTGCCTATTTAACCAACTTTGTAGCTCCAATTATAACAAAGTTAGCAATAGTGCCGACTTAAGTTTGAAAACCCTGTATATCTACTCTGAGATTTTAATCATCTTATTAACAATTACGCGTTCTTTTTTTATATAGCTTACACCTCATGTTGTGCGTGAATCAGAATGGAAAATACTTCAATGACGATATTAGATGAATCAAATCGAATGGCGAGCTTTGAATACGAATTGCTTTCAAAAGGATGTTGGTAACATTAATCACATTAATGACATAATGTGAAATAATACACGCTGAATATTAATTCGAGTTATAGATGGAAATATAAGTGTTCTATGTTGTAATACGGTATTCCATGTATGATAATTTAATTCATTCGTCCATTTTTTTAAATAAATTGGTGTGTATGGCTAAAATCACTAAATTTTACATAAATTATCCGTTGGCATAACTGTCAAAATATTACAATCACGTATGTGCAATTATTTTTATTAATTAACATAATATTATTTAGTTAAACACCTATTTGCAAACAGTTCTTTTTGAATCAACTGCTGAAGTGTAGTAATATTATCTATAGGTATGTCACATTAATTAATAAACTGGCGGTCAAAAAAATGCTCTTCTAATTTTTTGCATTGTAAAATGGTTCTCGATCTGTCATATGAATTGTCAATCATCGCTGTCACATTAACAGATGGTACACACTATCATAGTCATTAATTTTTTGAGGTGCAGGTTTTGTCTGATCTTTCATCCGATCATGATCCCATTTCGATCTCCTTTGGGGCGAGGATTGGGACCGCTGACGCGGCCTTACGCCGCAAAGTCAACTGGAGAGAGAGTTTGAGACCAAATTAAAAGCCACGAATTTCGAAACATCTGATGAGATACGCGACACCATTGCTCTTGAGCGAGCGGCGACTGAGTTGTCCACGCTCATTTCGAATACCATCCAACAGACAACAACTTCTATAGAGTCTAAGCAAGACAGATGGGGCTCCCTCAACAGCTAAGAATACTAATTTGGGACAAGAGAAGGGCAAGAAAGTGGGCTCGACGGACTGGAGATCCCGCTGATATTAATATCGCCAATATTTTGTCGAGGAAGTTAAAGTCAGCTCTAAAAGAGTATAGGGATACCAAGTGGTGGGAAAAAGTCTCCACCCTCAACCAGCAGGATGGCTCTCTTTGGAAGCTTGCAAGAGCTATGAAGAGGAATAAGAATAAGCCAGAGGGCATTAGGCCCTTAAAAGCTCCCAACGGCGTGTCCTATCTTTCTCTTGAAAAAGCTGAGATTTTTGCAGACCGTCCACGAAACTACTTTCAGCAACGTTTCCGACGAGGAACTCGAGACCAAGATCGAAAACTCCATTCGAGCCCTTCCCGAGATGGAAAGCGAGGACCTTCCTCCTACATCCAACGAAGAGGTAGAACGGGTTATTAAAAATCTTAAACCCGGGAAAGCACCGGGCTACGACCAAATCACCAACACAGCCCTTAAGAAGTTACCCTCAAATGTCATCTCCCAATTGGCTCTTGTCACGAACGCAATTTTACACCTTGGCTACTTCCCTAATGTATGGAAACATTCCATCGTTGTTTCCATACCGAAACCTGATAAAAACCAGCTTTTCCCGCAAAACTATAGGCCTATTTCGCTAATTTCCTGCCTCGCAAAGGTAGCGGAATCTATTATCTTGCAAAGGCTTAAAGAAGAGTTGTTCGTTAAAGAACTAATACAGGATGAGCAGTTCGGGTTTCGAGAAGGTCTCTGCACCGAATTTCAATTGTTCTGACTCACCGAGGCCATCCGCGACGCTTTGGAAAAAAGGGAAACTTTAGGCGCGGTCTTCTTAGACATTGCAAGAGCCTTTGATACGGTGTGGCATGAGGGTTTAGTCTTCAAAGTGGTGTCTAATGGTATTAATCCGAGTTTGGTCCGAGTTCTCCAGTCGTATTTTCTTGAACGCACATTTTCTGCGCGTAGTGGACAGAGTCTATCAACGAGAAAGCCAATAGCTTCTGGCGTACCACAGAGTTCTCTCCTTGCCCCTAGTCTGTTATTGATTTTCATGGCTGATCTTCCAAGAACGGAAGGTGTTGAGCTAGCAATATATGCAGACGATACTGCAATATCTAGAGACGAATTCCAACTATGTCATATGCTTCAGCACTCATTAGATGACATCCTGGCTTGGGCATCCAAGTGGAAGCTAAAGATAAACGAGTCGAAATCTGTAGCAGTCCGCTTCACGAAAAGACTGCGCCCTCCACCAGAGCACATTTTTATTAACGACTTTAGGCTTCCTTGGAGCCCTTCTGTAGTTTATTTGGGTATCAGATTGGATTCCCGACTGACTATGCAATCTCATGTGAAAAAATCCATCCGCGGCGAAATCCTACCTCTATCCTCTTCTTTGTTCAAAAAGCTCTCTTTCGCTAAGGATCAAAATATCTATTTATTATACGTTTCTGCGTCCAGTCATCACCTATGGTGCCTTGGTGTGGTCGAGTCTGGCGAGAACCCATTACAAAAAGCTGGAGGTACTTCAAAACAGGATCCTGAGACTAATCACCGGTGCTCCATGGTTCATCAGGAACCAACAGCTAAGAGATGACCTTGGAGTCCCTACATTAAAGCAATTTATCATCTATCTTGCAAGAGGCACTCGGGAACGAATTGAACGATCAGGAAATCCTCTAATAAGTAGATTGGCACATCTCGATCCGGACCGACCTCCTCCCATGGTAATCATCCGAAGAGCCTTGGCGATAGACGACGAACTAGGACCCTAAAGAAAATAATTATCATATATATAATCTACATTCCACCAAGATAGAGAGACTCTGAAAACTAACACATCAGCCCATTCGGGCGTCCAGGACGACAAAAGGGCTTAGGAACCGTTGGTTTAGCCCTAGAAAGAGACAAGAAGGACCATTGAGTCGTTAATTTCATTCAAAATGACAAAATTTTTTACCACGACTTTAAAATATTCGTTAACCAAGTGTATGACAATAATGAATTAATTCAGTGTTATCTTCAACACGATTTTGTTCTACTATGTACAGCTAACGCGTTTGATTTTTCAAGCAATTTTATGGTTAATATGGTGTTGATATATATCATGATTACAATTTGACAAATTGAAGACTAGTATCTGCAGAAACTTGTACATTAATTAATCTATACATTATTTGAAAGTGAGATAAAATTCTGTCACAATTCTCACTTTTCCTCATCTCACTTCATTCTCACATGATTCTCATTTCAGAAAGACAAATCACATACTTACTCACTTGCAAATAAAACGATGCTTATTAGTGAGAAAACTGAAGTGAGATGAGGTGGCAAATAGAAAGCAGCTAGTATTTGCCACAAATTCTCACTTTTCCTCATCTCACTTCTCGCTTAATTCTCACATGATTCTCATTTCAGCAAAACAAATCACTTACTCATTTGCAAATAAAACGATGCTTATTAGTGAGAAGGCAACTGTAGTACACATAACCTTTATAGAATCTGTCAAAACGATTCACCCTTCAGTTGACTTTGTTCACCCTGTACAATGCGAGCATTCTCAAGTGAAGTGTAGTCATGGTAGCATAAAAATCCCTGGTTCGCTTGATTTTTACATTCTACAGTTAGCTACATTGAATAACTATACCTCATTCCAAATAAGAAAGGAGCGTTATTAATAGATATAGGGTCTAAAATAAACGTCTGTGATTGGTTGAAATCTAGTACACATTTACACAAGAACAATTTGTCAAAATTGCATAAATATCAGAAACATCAAAAAGGTTATATGTGAGCGTCGTTTGACGCGTCATTTCATCTTGATTCTTCATGCAAAATGGTTTTTTTAGAGCTTCTGAATAGATAGATGGATAGATACTTTATTTCTCGTAATAATATACACTACAGATATACAACTAAATGTCATATTGTAGTCCCAGAAGCTGTAGCTAGTATGAGAAGAAATGTATTTTTGTTGGAATTTATTTCTAACTATTCATTATTCCATCCATCATGTTTGTACTTCCCATTTCCTTCAATTTTCAGATCAATTTTGTATTTTGTTCTCGGAAAATAAATATTTAGCTGTTAAAATACACTGACAGTGACAGTTGTCACATCACATGTCATAATATTCACTTATTGAAGGTAACGTGCCATCGAAAAAAAAACATAATTGGTGTAGGCTATGAAAATGCTTTTGATCGTTGCTTTAGCCACTACCACATAATGACATTTATTATTTGACATTTTATTGTAACCAAATTTATAACCTCAAATTAAATGTCAAGGAATAAATGTCATTATGTGAAAGTGGCTAAAGTAACAATCCATTCACCGCCTATTCGCCTACTCTAATTACGATTTTTTTTGATTATGGTTTTGATAAACGTCAATATGTAATTATGGCTGATGCTGCTCTCAAGGTCTGCAGGTTCCTCAAAAAAAATGCAAGGTGCAGGCATGTAACAAATGAGCAAAGGTTTTATCGGACAGTAAATGAAATTGGGATTAGCAAAAAAAACTGTTTAAAGACACCATCGGCGATACAGAGTTAACTGGAAACGCCGCCAGAGAAACGGATATGTCAAATGGAATATGACAAATTGGACGAAGCTCATAAAAGTGCAATTAAAAGCATTAAATGTGTTTTATTAGTGTTCGTAAAGATGTTCAGACAATTAAAAACAAATTTTAAATTTACCGCGATTTTTGCAAATCACAAAGGGTGCATTCCGAAATCTGCTGAAATAGCTGTTACTGCTTTACTGAGATCGCAGAGCAGAGATCGTTCCGTAATTTCGCAATTTCGGAACGATTTCAGCCATTCACTATAGTTCGGTTGATGTATCAGTGCTTGACAGCATATAAACTCTACTAAAATACACAGTCAACAGCGTACACATTACACATGGCACACCCAGTTCAACCAATATCAAAATATGAAGAATCTAATTAGACAATAGGATGTTTTCTTTCAAATAGTTGCCAGCCCGTTTATATGTGACCTTGACTTCACCTCATAACCAACAGCAGTTTCAGCAATAACTTGTGACGTCACTTTTTACTGACATGGCGCTTTGGATAGTTTCCTCAGCATGCATAAGCTGATTACGGAACGCTAATTCAGTACTGTCAGTACTCTCAGCAGATTTCGGAATGCACCCAAACTTGTTCTTGTGTGATATGTGCCCCGATTGTAGCGTCATCTGCTCCATTCTTATTTGGAATGGACAATATATGTACTTTCATACTGCCATTTGGTTGTTTTCGTTTGCTGTCATTTTGTTGTTTTCATTTATTGTCATTTTCTTCGTTTCTAGTTGCATTTTGAATCTGTCAAAACACTTTATGTACAAGTTAGTTCGCGCTATCATTGCTGCCAATTACTCACTGTTCCCAATTGAACATTTTAGATGACTCACCCTTCACTTAACGTTGTTCATCCTGTATTATTTTGCCTTAGTTTCAATCGACAAAAAATAACTGTTATTTATGCCTGTTCAGAATTTCGGTCAGGTTTTTTTTAAATTTGACAACCATATCTTGTTTACAATATAATTATCAAAGCTAATAAACATGAGGCGTAAGAGATCCTGACAACAACTGTACTATAAATATTTACATTTTAAATCAAATGATATAAAATTTTCCGATTATTTTGATATCAATTAAAAGTGATAAAAATGATCATAGATTAGCATTAATGAAACGAAACGCTGCTTATACATAGTAAGTATCATCGTAACTGATTGATGAAAAAAAAATGACGATTATGCAATAAATGACATTCATTACTTGCTAAGCAACTACATAATATGTCGCAAAAGAAATCAACACGAAAGTATAATTTTTTGATATATTAAAATAAATTAATTGACTGGATTTTTGATCGTTTTCAAACAATTTATTTTGAAAATATTAGCGAACTGCTGCATGTGGCTCGATCTCTAGCTTTTTCAATTTAATATTTTATTGCAGATTTCTACATCGCGTTCGACAGCGCCTCTAGATGAATTTTATGAAAGGAGTAAAACCTTAATTTCATACAATTCAATTAAGCATTTTATATAGGGCAAAATATTACTTACCAGATCTGTTGTTTGTACATGTTATACTTACTTGTATATAGTATTATTTTTTAAATTACATACTATAATTTTAGTAATCGAATAATAGTATCGAGTTAGAACAAAATACCTGAACAGATTGTCAACGTTTTTATTCACCATTTTTAGCTTTAAGAAGGCAATAATAAAAATAATAAAAACTAATCGTAATAATAATTAAATTATACACACAATAAGTTAAGGTAGGATAAATTTATTTGATAATACAGCTGATGACAATCGGGAATGTTCAACACGACTCAAAAGCCAATTTTAATTTTATTATTTTAAAAAGAGAAATAAAAATCAACGCAAAAAGAAACGACCTTTCGAATTGCATTATAAAATTCTAGCATTAATTAATCAAAAAAAAAAAAAAAAAGGAAAATTAAATTAAAAGGGGGATAAATATCTATATATGATAAAATAGCCACCGATCGTTTGCTTATATATTAACTATAATAAGAATAATTTTAAGATTAATCATTAGAATTAATAAATCATTGGTTCTCATCGATGAAATCCTAAAAAAAAAAAAGGGGGAACAGGGCAGGGACGGGGAAATAAACGTAGAAGAAAAAGAAGGGGGTGAATGTTGGCGTTTACTACGTACGTACGAAATACCTTAAAAAAATAATAGTTGTTATAACTGTTGTTGAAGTATAAATATCCACAATCTAACGAAAAAAATAATAAAAAAATAACCTATTAAAATATAAACGAGCCGAGCTCAATCTGTTTTATCTTTATTTAAGAATAAAAAGAAGAAAAAAAAGAGTTCCTATTATTCAAATATATATCGGAAAGAACTTTTCCCATATGTTACAAATACACAATCGAACAAAAGGCGTTTTATTTATATATGTCATTATATGTATACTTATGCAATATAATTAGTAGGTATTGTGTATTCTCTAATTCTACTCGTTTTTCTCTCTCTCTCTTTCTCTCTATGTGTGTGTTATGCTTGCACTTTAAACTGATCGAGTGAAATACTGTTTTCCGATTACAAGTTAACAATTTTTTTAATTTTATTTAAACCCATAAAAAAAGATGGGAGTTTGGAATTAAATTAATAAGAAATGAGTTTGTCTCCTGTGTTACGGTGTACCCTGCTAAGCTTACAAACAGGAGTCCGATCTTTATTTCGAAGATTTCTCTTTTTGAATCAACTGGAATCGGAAATAGATGCAAGGTGAGGAGGTGCACATCTCATCCTAAATTTACTACGATTATCTTCCAGCAGGAAGAATTAATTTTAAAGGAAGTATGTGATTTCAGCAGGATGGTACTCCTCGATAATTACTCAACAGATATTAGACGATATGTAGAGCAAGCGATTCCAAACAGGTGGATTTTTTTTTACGAGATCATTTAAAGATTAAAGAAATAAAAATGAACAAATATATAGGATTACACCATAGGAAGCCTCCGTTTATCAAGCTCGTATTCTGTTTTACCTTTTATTAAATGAAATTAGAGAATTGCTCGTTTCGCTTGTTATAATCGAAGCATGTAGTTCTTTTTTTAAATTTTCACTAGATCGTTTAAAGTTTGCATTCGCTAGAAATACTCCCTTCGGGCTCTATATTGTTTTTTCCGTTTTGTTTTTGTTTAGTTTCTTTTTTTTTTTTTTAGAAAAATACACCTAACAAAAAAAACAAATATATTATTTCAATCAACCATATCATCGTTTTTTTCATCATCATCATTAATGTAGATCTACAGAAGCAGATGTCTTTATTTATTTCGTATTTATCATTTATATCATTATCATTAATAATTATTTATACTTTAATACAATAAATAATCTCATACCTTATTATTATAATTATTATTATTTATATAAAAAAGTGCAGTTTGTCCAATATATGAAAGAAATTTAATTTAATTTAATTATGCATTCACTATATTAGAAGGGGGGAAGGGGGCAAACAAAATTACTACCTATTTATAATTTAAGGGATATACAGTGGAAGTTAACACACAATATGCCTCCGATTACAGCGCAATTTCTAAATACACATAGAAATTTCAACGCAAATACAAAAAAAAAATCATTTCGACCACCACTGTACATATATATTAATATTAATATATATATATATATATTACATGAAATTTCTGTTGGTTTTTTTTTTAAATTTTAATTCGTGAACATTTTATCTGACATATATCCTATTAAAAAGAAAGAGAACTTACACTACGTATTATAAAAAAAAAATATTCAAAAAACGGAACAGATACAAAAATAAAAGAGACACCATCGTTTACTAATCAAAATCATCAGCATCATCATCGTATCATTCGCGTTTTCCTTTCACGAGAGATATATACGGCATCTCCCATCTTAATAATACACCTCTCTCATCAGCATCATGATCATACATCAGACAAACGTGTTTTGTGTGTGTTGTGTGTGTGAAAATACAAAAATCGTTTAAATTGCAACATATGGTAAAGTTAACACTGATACGGTCCACCCAAGAGTACGTTTTTTTTTCGTGTTTTTCATTTTTTAATTTTTTGTTCCTCCTCAAATTTATAATTTTTTGTGTGTTTTGTAATATTCTATTTTTTTCATTTATATTTATATTATTATTAAATCAATCAAGACGAAACTGCACCACCGCACACTCTCTCGAAGTATATATATATATATATGTATAATAGGTAGGTATCATTAACGATTGGCGTTCTTCAGTTGATTAGAAAGCCAGTCCAGGCCCTCGTATAGACCGTCGCCGCTGGTCGCGCACGTGGCCTGGATGTACCAGTTGCGATTCCTCAACGAGTGCAGGCCGAGCTTGTCCGTGATCTCGGCGGCGTTCATCGCGTTCGGCAGGTCCTGCTTGTTGGCGAAGATCAACAGTACGGCATCCCTAAGCTCGTCCTCGGCCAGCATCCGCATCAGTTCGTCCTTCGCCTCCCCGATACGCTCCCTATCGTTGCTGTCCACTACGAAGATTAGGCCCTGAAAAAAACGTAAACAAACGAATCAATCGAAGCGAAAGCGTTACTCAATGCGTTTCTTTTTAAACGGAGTACCAGTCTCGTTATTGTCCCGATAAACCATCCATTATTGAAATTAAGGCAAAAATTCTAAATACTTATTTATCCATTCAACATACAGTGTGTTTCACTTTTCATGGGGACACCTAAATAACTTTTTTATTTTGAAAGCAATCAATATAAAATTTTTATCAGTTATGTAGGCCACGACAATGCATCTTTTCATATGAATAGAGTTTTTATAAAGTCAAAATCTAGCCAACTACGATTAAAATAAAAAGTAGCGTTTCAAGTCGGGTCATAGTAGCGATTAAGATAGAGCAAAAAAGTACTTATTAAGAAAATACCAAATTTCTCTGAAAAATTTGTAATTTTACATTTTTCTCCATTTTTATGCCATCAGCAGATAATAATTTTTTATCGTCAACCGAGAGGAAACTACGACATGTTCATAGACTGCTTTGAAAACTTACTAGCTGATATGCTGCTTTCATACGACAATATTATATGTGTGGGTGATTTCAACACAAACATGATGTCTGTTACAGACTACAAAACAAATGCTTTAAACGAATTAATGAGTTCTTTAAATCTTACGCAAATAATTCAAGATCCTACTTATAGAACTACGTCGTCTGAATCATTGTTGGATCTTGTAATCTGTGGAAACAGCTTTAATGTGACTAACTCTGGGACTATTGATTGCAGCGATATGACAGATCATTATTGTGTCTTCTGTGAACTACCGATTTATTTTAACAAGTTGCCACCAACCCAAAGAGTACGTACTAGATCATTCAAGCATTTCGATGGGGTAGCCTTTGAAGCAGATGTGTATGCCGTGCATTGGTATCTGATATTCGATATGCTGGACGTGAATGCTAAATTACAATTTTTTAACTCACATGTTCTGCGACTTTTTGATAAGCATGCCCCTTATGTAGAATTTACATCTACCAGGCCACCCGCGCCTTGGTTAACCTACAATATCCGCTGCTTTATGAAGAAACGTGACGAAGCGCTTATCCGGTACAGAAGAACCCAAAATGTTTCGCACCTTAGCTATTATAAACAGCTTCGGAATGAGACCAACAGGGCGATTGCACGAGAAAAGAAAGCGTATTTTCAATACAGGTGCCAAATCGCAAAAGGTGGAAAAGAACTGTGGCGGGAATTTGCAAAGCTCAATCCTACAATGAATAATAAAAGACTGCCCCTACCTGATTCAGTGGATGCAAATGACTTAAACAAGCACTTCGCTGGTGTAAGAAACTTATCGCCGGACCGAGATCTCATAAACAGCTATTCTTCCCGATCTCTTAACTTGAATCGTGAAAAATTTGAACTTGTACAAATAACAGATCATGACATAATTAAAGCGGTTGGTAAGGTTAAATCGAAAGCAGCGGGTATTGATGCAATAAACATTGATTTAATCAGGATATGCATGCCTATGCTGCTGGATTATATCAAGCATATATTTAATGCCTGCATTCAGACATCGGTTTATCCAGACACATGGAAACATGCACTTGTAGTGCCCGTTGCTAAAAACGCTTCTCCGAGCTCCCTGAGCGACTATCGTCCAATTAGTCTGTTGCCAGTGCTTGGAAAAATCTTTGAGCGTATAATTGAGGGACGGCTGCGAATATACATTGATCGACATCATATACTTCCAGAATATCAGTCAGGATTTAGACCTAATCACAGCTGTACTACGGCAGTCTCGCTCATAGTAGATGATATTTTGAGAGCCAAAGACGAGGGTAAGATAACGGCACTGATCTTACTAGACTTTTCTAGGGCGTTTGATTCCATTAGCCATGAAATCATGATTGCTGTTGCTCAATCGGTGGGTATTGGTCCGGGGGCGGTGAGACTGCTGAGAAGTTTTTTGTCTGGCCGTATGCAAACCGTGGCGGCCGGGGATAGCAGGTCTGACTCTTTACATCTAACTCAGGGAACCCCACAAGGCGCAATTCTATCACCTCTACTCTATGCATTGTATACTGCTGGAATGACCGCACTATTTACTGGATGTGAACACCACCTCTATGCAGATGACGTACAGTTATATAAATCTTTCTACCCGTCAGAGGTGGCTCGCGCTCGTACATGTCTTAATGAAAATTTGCAAAATGTAAGCAGGTTTGCGAAAGACCACCTGTTAACTCTGAATCCTTCCAAAACTCAAGCTATATTATTTTGTCCCAAGCACATGCGTAATAGAATCCAAGGCGAGCTGTCACTTAGTCTAGATGATATCCCAATTGCATTTGTTCCCTTGGTGAAAAACTTGGGATTACTGATGGATGAGGATTTACGGTTTCAGCGGAATACTTCAACCTTATTGAAAAGAGCATTCGTGTCACTGAAAAGAATATATCACAACCGAAACACCATTAATCAAAAGACAAAAAAAATACTATGTGACTCACTGGTGCTGTCCACCTTCAATTACATGGATGTGATTTACGATACGCGCATACGGGTGGTTGAGTCAAGGCGTATACAAAGAATGCAAAATTCGTGCCTTCGGTTGATCTTTGGCATTCGCAAGTTTCAAAGGATTTCGCATAAATTAAAAGAATGCAACTGGCTATCTATGAGTGCGAGACGCGAACTGCACAGTGCAATATACTATTATAAAATTTTCAAAAACAAATGTCCTCCCTATTTATTCAGAAGGATAAGCTTCAGAAGTGATGTGCACAATGTGAATGTGAGGTCCCGAGGCTTACTTACAGTCCCCGCTCACCGCCGGGAATCGTTTAAGGATGGTTTTACATATAACATGGCAAAGTATATGAATAAAATTCTGCGCAATTATGAAGAGAATATCTCAATCTCTAGACTAAAAGCGAAATATAGACTGTTCCTCTCGGGGGGGTGAATTGTAGTGGATTTGTATTTGCAGCTGCATCTGTACGATGGTGCGCGTTTGAGTTGTAGTCACTATGTCGGGTTTTTTCTTTTTTTTTGTCTTTTGTTCTATGTATTTAGGTGGCTTATACTATTTTATTCATATTATCATTTTCTATTATTTTTTATTATTATTTTTTTTTTATTATTTTAGAATTAAAAATACTTTCAAAGATTGTAGGTAGACCACTGGATTTGAGTACTATTACCTCTAATCCGGTGAGACAATTCTTTTTGGTTACTCAATCAAATATGTGTCATAAATTATGATCTTTAAAATTAGGTACATATATCTAGGATTATTGTAAAATATGTAATGAGGCACTGTAATGATTTGATTTGATAGACCAATAAATATATATTATTATTATTATTATAATAAGAGTGCCATGAAACAAGAAAACGATTCGCAAATTTTATTCAGTATTAAAGAACAAAATATAGCAACAATTTAACGAACAATATTTTAAATAGGATCTTTTTCAACTAGATCACCTTGAAGACGGATACATTTTTCCAATCGTCTTTTGTGATTCAGTACAACTCGTCGTAGTATTTCTGGGGAAATTTCTCGGCAGGCTTGTCGGATTCTCTGACACAGTTCCTGTATGTTTTGAGGTCTTGATGCATACACAACATTTTTAATAGTTCCCCAAAGGAAAAAGTCCGCGTGAGGTGTAATGTCAGGCGATCTAGGAGCCCACTCTATTAACGGAAAGTTCTCGTCTAACCATGCTCGCACTATTCTTGCGTTATGAACCGGGGATCCATCTAGCTGGAAGTACAAATCTCGCCTCTCATCATCCAGTGGTAAATCATCAAGCACATCCATTAATTCAGTATTTAAAAAATGTAAAAACCTTTCTGCATTTAGCGTGTCAAAAAAGAAAAACGGGCCAATGATTCGTGCATTTAAAATTCCGCACCACACATTAATTTTCTGTGAATATTGTCTTTTACAGTTGATGACCCAGTTTGGGTTTTCTGTTGCCCAGTATCTACAGTTCTGGGACGAAACTACACACACCGTTAGTAGTAAATGTAGCTTCATCACTAAACATAATTTTTTTCAAAAATTCTCTGTCATTTAGATAATTACCTACCTAGCCCATAGACAATACTCCATTCTTCTATGGAGATCTCCATCTTCAGTGAAGTGTGTAAATATTTTGGCTTATACGGTTTCAATTTGTGACGACGGAGACATCTCCAAATTTTAGAGTAAGAGATACATATTTAAATTTCTAGCCATATCTCGTAAACTCGTGTGAGGATTATTACGATACGCGTCGTAGTAATATTACTGCATCTAAATGGTGTTCTCGATTGTTCAATCCTCGTGGACGTGGTTTAGTAACATTTCCAGTAGTGTTGAAAATATTATTCAAGTATGCAACAGTTCGATGACGGATGGGTGGACGTTCAGGGTGCCTCGCGTTAAACTCTCTAGCCGCCTCTCGGGTAGAACGTACATTGTCACCAACAATTCGAATAATTTCTACTTTTTCAGCAATACTTAAATGTCTATCGGCCATTGCTTAGCAAAGTTCGATAGTTGCAACTGAAGTAAACTGTTTAGTGAATTGACGTTTGATGTTTGACGTTTGAACTGATGAATCGTTTTCTTGTTTCATGGCACTCTTATTATTGCAATAACAAATTATCATCTGCTGATGGCATAAAAATGGAGAAAAATGTAAAATTACAAATTTTTCAGAGAAATTTGGTATTTGGAGTTCTTGAGTGATTTGTAATAACTTTTCTTAATAAGTACTTTTTTGCTCTATCTTAATCGCTACTATGACCCGACTTGAAACGCTACTTTTTATTTTAATCGTAGTTGGCTAGATTTTGACTTTATAAAAACTCTATTCATATGAAAAGATGCATTGTCGTGGCCTACATAACTGATAAAAATTTTATATTGATTGCTTTCAAAATAAAAAAGTTATTTAGGTGTCCCCATGAAAAGTGAAACACACTGTATCTACTGATTTGTTATTTCTACTCAATTTGTCAGCATAATAATCATTCCTATCTATATAATTTAGTTATTATGTAGTAGTAGATGATTACTTGAACAAAATTTATAAACAGAAACCGCGAATCGAACAACTGTTTTGTATGTTTCTTATGAGTGAATCACGATGTTATTCATCATTACGCTTTACAACTAAAAATTGCATCAGTCGAATGATCATTCTTTTTAAGCGAGTTAAATTAATAGAAAATAATAATAATAATAATAATAATAAAACACCGAATGACTAGACTCCTATCTCATTCAATAAACTAGCTACAATATATGTAGATTAGGCGCCGAAAGTAGATATATTTGAATTAAATTAAAACCATGATATTAACGTTAAAGCACAAAATTGCTACATAACATGACATATTTATTAGATAGTAAAGTTGTTAAAATATATTTTATACTATCATTAATAAAGATGATAAAGAAAACAAAACTTTCGATATTAAATAATCAGTAATATTAATCTTTCCATGACATCATCAATAAATACTAAGTAACTGAATTTCACATTAACACATTATCCTATTTTACATTATACACGATGACTAATATTCTAAATACAAAAAAAAACCACGATTTTTTTTTCGCGGAAGAAAGCTGCGTCTTAGCGGCTTTAGAAAGTTTGTTTAGCTGCGCTCGTACTATCGAGCTCACCTCCTCTAATTTTACAATTTTGTATGATCTGTCTAATTATGTAAAATACAATGCCATACTTAAAAAAAAACAAAAGAGGAGCGAATGACAGTTCGTTTTTTTTTAATTGAACACCCTGTATTTTTTTTTTTTTTGTTTATTCAGGTAGTGTATTAAATTCTGAATACGACCTCTTTAGGCAATAAATGGGCCTCATTATAACGAAAACGCAAATTACTCAAGCAGGCTTCGGAAATGAGATTGATGGGTAAAATATCAATTTATACGCCACTTGACATAATAGTTAAGTATAATCGCTGTCCATCGCTTATTAGTAAATTGAATACATCAAACTGGAAATCAAATTTTCATCGAAATGGTGTCTGTGAATCCACATAGAATACAAGAAAGTAAACATCAAGTACGTTTTTCTACTACGAACGTATGGATAAGCGTAATAGGGGAGCAGTTTCGGAACTTATTTTTATAACGGTACACTTACCTACTCAAGAGAGGTACTTGCACTTCCTTTAGAGAGAATTTCAGGAATATTTAGATTCCCGGTTTCAGCATGACGGTGCACCATCACCACATAACGCACAACATGTATCAGACGCTTTAAATTTAGAATTTGGAAATAGGTGGATCGGGCCCACATTTGTGACCTCCAAGATCACCCGATCTCTCCATGTTGGATTTATTTGTGTGGGGCTTTATCAAAGACAGGGTTTATTATGTAGTAGCGTGTCAGATACGCACAGGATATTACACCTGAAATGCTACGTAAATGTACCCATCAATCTCATTTTCAACGCCTACTTGAGTAATTTGCGTTTTCATCGGAATGAGGCCATTTATTGCCTAAATAAGAGGTAAAATAAAAATGAGGTCGTATTCAAAATTTAATACATACACTATCTGAATAACCAAAAAAGTACAGGGTGTTCAATTTAAAAAAAAAAAACGAACTATCATTCGCTCCTTTTTGTTTTTTTTTTTTTTTTTAAGTATGAAGAATTGTATTTTACGTAATTAGAGAGAACATACAAAATTGTAAAAGATTAATCTTCCATTTTTTAAATATCTTGTCCTTAACGGAAATAATGAGTGCACAATGAAAAATCAACCACTCTGTATACATAGTCTTACCGAATTTTTGTTATTTGCTGAACGTAG
Source organism: Holotrichia oblita (assembly GCA_023690525.1). Lineage (NCBI taxonomy): Eukaryota > Metazoa > Arthropoda > Insecta > Coleoptera > Scarabaeidae > Holotrichia > Holotrichia oblita. Next base: position 353,246 of record CM043019.1, read on the forward strand.
CGCTTCAATTTAAACAAATTGAAATTGAAAACGAAATTTCTTTTTGAAATAGTCATCACGATCTTTGACATTTACGGTAATCGCTCGACTCGTTCGGCTACAAAAGTTGGATTTAACCAACTTCTCATAGCTGCGCCGAACACGTTATTATTTCGACGAAGTGTGATAGGTTTCCCGTTCATTTAGTAGCTGAGCTAAGCTAAACAGCTTTACAAACGATATATGCATATACGGGGTGACCAATTATTGAATCGACAGATAACGGTAAGATGGCGTAACTGAAGACCAAAACATACAGAGATGACTTTATGTATATGCTGTTTTGAGCACGAATAAAGGTGGCTTCACACGCAAGCGTTTTAGCAGACAGCGGACAACGACCAACCAGTAGGATTTTAGATTTCCAAAATTTTACAGTTTCAAGGTTAGTACGCTAAAAATTAATTCAACTTTAACTTTATAGAGATAGATAAATTAAATTACCAACAGGTAAGAGAAATCACAATCACAATATCCCGAAGACGTCAAACGCAGCAAACAACGGTCGTGAAAACCTACGCTCAACAATTAGATATTTTTGCTACGTCGAAAAGAGATAAGAAAATTTGTTAAAACTAGTTGTGCACCATCATTGAAATAATTACTAAAGTTAAAGTTACGTTTTCAAAAATAAGAAAAAAAAATTATAATTTTTTTTTTGTAGGATAAGTTGAACACAAACTTGACATAAATCACGTAAATAATCTTTCGAAAACATGCCCCACAACACCCCACAAGCGAACTTATCAAACTGACACCATTGACGTCATCAAGTAGGGCGTCGTTTCTTTCTTGTTTAAATTATTATCCAATTTTAAATTTAAATTGAACATCCTGTATATGGTTCTAAATAAATTTCTTTTTATAACGATGTATAACAAGTAAGAAGAAACTGCCTTTAAATTATGCCTAATAATAGGAAAATAAAATTATAGTAGTCGACTGCGATATTCTATTGTTTATACCTGTAAATATTTGACATAAGTCAGTTAGAAGTGTTTGATAATGATAAAGGTATTGCGAATTAAAAATTGCACAAACTAAAGCCTTTTAAATCACATTTAGTATAAACATTACATGCTGATGATCCCAACAATAGAATGATATTTTGCGAATGGCTCGTGAATGTGGGAAGACAATATTTGGACAGATTAATCTAATTTTCACAGAAATGGTATTTTTTTTATTTTGTTTCCGTAGACAAATGCTAAACATATACCAACTTGTGACGACGTATCATGATAAACAGAATTTAATGAGGATTCAATTTTTTACAGAAAATATACAGGGTGTTCCGTTAAAAAAATTAAAGTTAATTATCGCTGCTAAAACCATTTCGATTTCGAGATAAAAAACATTTTCTTTTAACATTTTTTTGTATTTTTAATAATAAAGCTGGACAATAAAAATCCAACCACCCTGTATATATATATAACGTGCCATCGAAAAAAAAAACATAATTAGTGTAGGCTATGTAAATGTTTTTAATCGTTGCTTTAGCCACTACCACATAATGACATTTATTATTTGGCATTTTAAATGTTTTATTATCACCAAAGTTTATAACCTCAAATTAAATGTCAAGGAATAAATGTCATTATGTGAAAGTGGCTAAAGTAACAATCCATTCACATAGCCTACTCTAATTATGATTTTTTTCGATGTGTCTATATATTTTTTAATAAAGGCTAATTTAGGTCATATGTCGCCATCTAGCGGATGTTTTTGGTCCCTGAACAGAGATTTAAGTCACAAATTCATTGCAGATTAGTTTTTTAATCGTTTTTATGCAAAATTATCGTCCGAATTAGTTCTTTCTAAGCCATCTGTGGATTCATCATTAACATTTTATTTAACTATGCATTTATCTGTTTTTCTTTTTTTACTACACCCTGTATTTAATCCAGTCAATATATGAAATAAGGTATTCAAAGCAATAAGTTGCATTCCCTAGATTCTAGACAATCTATCCCTCTCGTTTTTTCAGATTATTACAAGATTCCTCAATAATTAACGTAAGATTATCGTACGCGATTACGTTAAACGTGTGCGCTTAGTATCTCTCAATTAGTCATAAAATATACGCTGGCGAATCCCGTTCCGTACATTTCGATATTTCAACCCGTTGAAATCGGAAAAAACAAATCTTAAATTAACGACCGTTAAATAGAACACATGTTTGAATTCTTCGTGACGTAAGCCATTCATGCATTTGATTACTTGAGCAGACAAGACGGATGAAAACAAAAGTTAAAAAAAAAACGACGATCGGAGAATTGTTTGTTAAAACAAATGAAGTTTTTTTACAAGATGGGTCAATGACACATCAAACACACACACACAAAAAAAACAATCATCATTTTTGTTATTTTCAATTATTGTGCAACATTCAAATCAAGCGATGCTTACAATACAATCAATGGAGAAAACGACGGTGATTCACGTTAAAACAAAAATCTTTACCGATATGTTAATAATTAAAAAAAAAACGAACCTACCTGTGTATTTTGGAAATAATGTCTCCACAACGGCCTAATTTTATCCTGACCACCGACATCCCATACTGTGAAACTTATATTTTTATATTCTACTGTTTCCACATTGAATCCTACAATTCAAAAATAAAAATGTCGATAATCTCAATTATCGTAACGATAAATAAACATGCATCGTTATTTACGAATAACAAAGATGGAAAAAAATCCGACTTACCAATAGTGGGAATTGTCGTTACGATTTCTCCTAATTTAAGTTTATATAAAATTGTAGTTTTACCAGCAGCATCTAGACCTACCATTAATATTCGCATCTCCTTTTTGCCAAACAGGCCTTTAAATAAATTCGCAAACATATTCCCCATCTTAAATGGTTTATGTAATTACACCTGGAAAAAATATCAAAAGATTAGAAAAATTAAAGCAGAATCACCTCATCCGTATCGTTAAAAAAAAACGTAGAATTCAAACAAAGACTGGTCTTCATTTAATATAAAACTTAGGTTATTAATCTTTCACAATTAAATGACATATTGATTTATTTTTAAAGTCGATGCGGTAAATTAAAACGGAAAACATCGATAAATATAAACGACGATCGTTCCTGCTACGTAAAAGATTAATAACACGTATGTGAAGAAATTACGTTTTCTCCACAATGTGTTGTTGGGACTAGATGACGAGTTGTCACTTTTACACAACCAACTCCCTCGACAAACGTAAGGAATCGGCAAGAAAACAACGCGCCGGGACGTACAACACGACGATTCGATTAGAATACAATACGAGCGACACACAATAGAATATATCGTAGGGTTTTACTCACTTTATCCTAGAAAAACGCAGCGGACTCTCTTAAGTAACGCTATAACATCCACTTATCCTCCCAAAACTTGTCGAATGTCAATATGGCGGATGGGTAAGAGATCCGTAGCCCATGCCACGTCTCGACAGAAAAACAACGCGATTGGCCTTTAACGCGCACGTGACCTCCAGTAACCAATAACTTTTAACGCCGTTCGCCACACACGTTGAATTTACAGTAAAAAAAATACGTTTTCACCGAATTTAATCGTAATTTCTGAAGAGGTACGATTAACACGCGAATATGAATTATCCGATTTCACCTTTCAAACGCGATTTTAATACAGAAATGATCGTAAAATCACAGAACGAGAATACTGATAGACAGGTATAAATAGTATTTTTTATAATTGTAATGTTGGCAGTACGTTTCACTGTAGTGTACCGAGTACCAATTACACTAGGCTAAAATTTTAGAAAGAAGAATTGACCGAATTATTACAATGGTTATGCACCGCTCCCAATATTTCTTCGTACCGAATTAACACGTTAGTAGGCACAACGGAGGAAATTTTATCGGAAATGAAAAAGAAATTCAAGAATGTAAGTGTGAATTCGCGATCCTCGCAACCTCTATCGGCGAAACATATAATTAATTCGAATTATTCGTACCGTAATGATATCAGAGATGTCACTACTGAAATTAAAGTTCTTGGGAAATTAATTTATTTCTATTTTAAGATTTCAGGTGCTTCTATCGAATTATGCCCATATTTACCAGATGTAATAATAGTGCGTAATATTAATGTTAAAGATTTAGATTTAACACGTAGATCATTAGAAGTCGTCATTGACGTTCATTGCGCTGAAAGTGTGTTACGGGGTGCTCATATATTTGCACCGGGAGTTATGGGAATGTTAACAGGTAATTTTTAAATTTCCCTAAAATTGTTCGCGTCAAAAAAAAAACAGTACACTTTTTTTTATCGACTGTAAACAAAAAATTAACAAAAAAATTTCATAATTTTCTAAAAACTCTATCAAAAACTTTAATAATTCGAAAATTATTACAAATAGGTATAGGTAATGCTAATACAGTTCGATTATATTTGAAAAAATCGAGTTTTAATAGTTTGAAGTTGTATTAATAAAGAATGAAATTTTGGACATCTAGTATATAACGCACTAAGGAAGTTTATGTCGATTGGAACCCAATCTTTCTAATTAATTTGCCAGACAAATTATGACATTAATGATTTAACCATCGTTATTGACAAACAGGCAATTGTCTCGTTTTTTTTTTTTTGACGCCTTAAAATTATGTTTTGTAAATGCAAAACAGAGAAAGACAAAATTCTGAACAGACCCACAGCCCAAGTTACAATAACAAATAATTTTTGCAAATGATGTTTCCATTTCATTTTAAAACAAAACGTACGTATTACAATAATTTAATTTACAATTTAAATACAGTTCTATTATACCAGATATTTTTTATTTTAAATTAATATTTGTGTTCGTGCTTAGGATCTTTAGATCTTTTTATAATTTAATATGTCCTTGATATTGACACTAATGACATTTCTAAATAAAGCCACGTTTACAAAGCATTTTTTTGCCTGTTTGGATTGTAATGAGATTTTTCAGGTATAACACTTAACGATAAAGTTAGTATTTATGCAGATTTAGAAAATAATTGCAGAAAGGGATTTCAAAAAGTTTTTAATAGCGACAAGAAATTATTTATTGGAAATGGCATTGTTAAAATGACGAGATCCGACTTGTTTGGGGAAAATTTAAATCCCAGGTTTTTATAGCTAATTTTTTTAAGAACGAATATATGACCTAATTGTATTTGTACCTAATCTTCAGTGGCGTAGCAGTAGAGGTGTATAGCAATATATCGGGATGTATATTAATAGAACCGAATTTTTTACCTGAAGGTTCCTGTTTATTGCAAAATTTACCATCTATTATTTGCACACACGTCTTGAATCCCATTCCAGGAGAATGTGTGCTGGATATGTGCGCAGCTCCCGGTAATAAAACAACTCACATTGCAGCTCTGATGAGAAACGAAGTAGGAATAGCTTGTTTTACATGCATCATCAATAAGGATAAAATTTCTTCGCATTTTAGGGTACATTAGTGGCGATTGATAAAACACCATCAAAAATAAAACAATTACAAAGAAACGGAGCTAAATTCAAAACTAAAGTTTCCATCTATCAAGCTGATTCGACAAAAATATTAGACTATACGATTAGTACTCAATCCGAACGTCTAATATCAGATGGTCCACCATTTAGATCAGAATCTTTCGATAAAATATTATTAGACGCACCATGCAGCGCTTTAGGAAAACGTCCCCAACTTTGTAATAAATCTTCGGAGAAAGTGATCAAATCATTCGTGCCGCTACAACGCAAACTTCTTCGAAACGTATTATTACTGTTATTAAAACATTTACTGTAGAACTCTGTTTAAAATTTGTATACATTCTAGGCAGTACATTTATTGAAGGTAAATGGTAAACTGGTTTATAGTACTTGCACGATTACTCAAGCCGAAAACGAAGGAATGGTAGCTTGGTTTCTTACCAAATTTAAATGTATGAGATTGTGTAAAGCGGAACTCCATGTAGGAGGATCTGGTTGGCCCACCGAAGGACTCTGCGATACCGATTTGGAAAAATTGCAACGATTCGGTCCGAACTCTAACGTGGATAGTGTCGGATTTTTTATAGCCTTGTTCGTTAAAGAATTCTCCGTAGATACAACTTAATAAATAAATTAAATGTGAAATAATCTAAAATTGTTTTTATTTGTAGTCGTATTTATATATAGATATAGGTCGGAGAACAGTTTTCGCATCACTTTTGGAGTTTTTCTTTTCAATCCTTCTTTCTTTATTTCATCAACACCTGGCTTCCGTTTCATCTTCTTTTTATTTCCTTGTATAGCATAATTTTCCTTTTCTTCTCCAATCTCCCTTGCGTCCTCCATTCCCTTTTCCTCATTATTTTTCATTTTCTTATTTTTCTCAGCCTCCTTTTCTTCTTGTTTCTTTTTAGCTGCTTCCAAATTCATTTTGTAAGGCGATGATGTGATTACAGCTGACTTTCCTGGCTTAGGTCCTTTGTTTGATGTTTTTTTCTTATTTTTTGGGAAAGGCAAAATATCCTTTGGTGATATATTCATTTCTCCTATCATAAAGTTAGCATTAGGTCCAGCCTGTGCTAGATCTATTGCAGATGGTGAGTGCTGGATCTGGTTGCTAGTCACTGGTGCCTGGTGTGACCTCTCGATGGCTTGGTCTTTGGAACGTGGTGTGTTGAGCTGGTTTTCTTGAGACCGCAAGGTTGGTGTTGTTTTGGAACGGTTCCTTCATTTATGGGTCCGGAGAGTGATAAGATCCAACTCTTCCATGTTTGACGGCCCGAAGTCAACATCTGTGAAAACATTTCGATTGCAAGGGAAAAGTCCACAAACATGGAACCCATTCACAGCTATTTGACCACTCTGGCACCTTAGATAGACTTTTCCGAAGAGTTCAGCTACCTCATAATGACTAAGTGGCTTATCATTATAGAGCATCCATTGTCTAATGTTCTCCCTATAATGAAACTTCAGGGGAGACATGAATGATTTGTCTAGGGGCTGCATCTTATGTGAGGTGTGGGGCGGCAGACTTACGATTGTGATGTGGTTACTTCTTGCTAGATCCACAACATTAATATTCTTCGTATGCGTGTTATGCCCATCTAGGATAAGAAGAACTGGGCTTTCTTCAGTAGGCTTAACATATTTGATAAAGTGGGTTAACCATTCAGTAAACAAGTAGCCTTGAATCCAACCAGACGGACCAGACTGGTGGTGCACCTTTCATTAAATTTTTTCTGGGAAAAATTATCATTGGCGGAACAAACGTCCCACCAGCACTCATGCAACAAACAACGGTAAGCAGGGATCCTCTTTCGGCAGAACTCGAGGCACCAACCTGTCGCTTACCTTTCAGGCCCACTACTTTAGCCACTTTACTCTGGACGACGGATAAACCCGTCTCATCCACATTGAAAATGCGGTCAGGATCATACTTCTTCGTTCTGTATTCTGTTTCAAGGATATCAAAAAATCCGTCGACTACATCTTTGTTAAATCCGTTAGCTTTCGAAAATGAAGTAGCTGTGGGTTTTAAAACAGCCAACAAATCCTTATGGCGGTTTAAAAAATGGTCAAACCATGCTCTCCCTGCGACTCCGCCACCAGTAAAAGGATGATCTACTCCGTTCCTCTCACATAACTCATAAGCTAAACGCCTAACATCATTTCTTGTCAGACCGTAAAACTTTTGCTCCATTAGCAGCAAATAATGCACAAGTTCATCTTCCATCTCGGTAGACATAATTGATTTCCTTCCCAACTTCCTGGACACAGCTTCTTCAGCTGGTAAGCCAAGATGAACAAGCCTTTGCAATGTGGATCGTGGTACAGAAAACTGTTTGGAAGCTTTTAAAAACCCCATTTTCTTTTCTGAAACTGCTTTAATTGCAGATATCATGTCATCCCGATCCCAACATTGTCTGGAATTAGTTTTCTTTCCTGGATTCAGTACTTTGCGAGGCATCTGTAACAGAAAAACACAAAATCTTTGTAGGGTTGTAATATGGGCTATAGTTAAGTTGGGTAGCCCATTTAACCACCACATATTACCACCTTCGACCTCTTGGAAAGTTTGGCACCAATATCGGTTAGAAACAGATTCTAAATAAACAACTTCAAGAGCATTACTAAGCTCAACACTTATGTAATACGTAGCTACTAAGTTAACAACTAACTGCACATTGGCACACATTGGTAGTATGTCTATAATAGCTGTAAAGACTTATCTTTCAAAGTTTTGAAAACAGAAAAGTCACAAATCAGCTGACCAGTAACGTTTATCATAATAGACTGTGCCAGCGCTTACTATGGCGCCTACTCGAACTATTTACTAATTAGTTGAGATGGTCACCGCTAGAATACGTAAGCGTCCTTGTCAGATATACAGGTGGCCCGTATTGTCACCATGGCTCATAATACCACCTTTGCCTCTATATATATTTTTTTGCATCGTAAAATGATTCCCGATCTGTCATATGGATTGTCAGTCATCGCTGTCACATTGACAGATATTTGCGCCACAATAATTTAAAGGCTGGTTCACGATGTGCAACATTAAACCGTTGATTATTTTTCTCGAAAGTAGCGCACTAATATCAATATGACGCCATATTGTAGCGATTTTTATGACGGATATTGAAAAAAAATTCACTAAAAACATTAAAAATTATTAATTTAATGAAACGATTTAGAATAGTTAGAAATAACGATTAATAAGAAATAATTATTGGAAAAAGATGGTTTTTTCAGTTGCTAAAATGACATTTATTTTACATCAGTCATATTTTGATTAGCTTAAATTAATTGCGCCAATTTATTAATTTTTTTTACGTAAATTATTGTTGTAGTTACAATAATTTTATTAATGTACGAGAAAATCATTAAACATGAAATTTTATTACGAAAAAATATCTGAACAAATGACGGACAGTGCTCGTTGACAAGTCAACAAACATTGACATTTCTATTATACATGCATACATAGGTAGCCGTTATTCAGTATATTTATTATTAAGACGAGAATGGAACCTCTACCGCTAGTACCGAAATCGACGACCTTATCCAACCATGATACGACGCATATCCTGCGAGAAGCGTTCCAGGACTTCTTCAGCGAACAGACTTTTCCGAAAAACATCGCCAACAACGCGGAAAAGTACAAGCTGAAGATGATCGCCCTGAAAGAGAACGGGATACAAGCGAATACAGTAAGTTCGATAAAATACGTCTTCCGTTGTATTATAATAACACACCTGTTTTTATTTATTCGTTCAATTCAGTATCAACAACATATAACGACGTACTTGGAGGATGTGAGGCGGACCGAAGAGAAGCTGCTTCAAAGGCATGCGGAATATTTCATCGCCAAAGATTCCATCATAAACGATCCGCAGGCTAACGAGAAGAACAGACTCAAGCGGATCCCCGTCGTCAGGGAGTTATCGGCGAGTATGCGTAAGAAACACGGTCTGGTGGATCTCCATCATTTGCTACCACCGTTGCCCGAAAGAGTTCTAGGTAAAACGAAATAATTCTCACGTTGAAGAGGGATGCAAAGCACTAAAACAATTTACCGTAGATTTTACGATCAGTTCGAACCGACATTTGTGCGAATCGTGCGAAACGGAAGCGGAAATATACCCTGTCACATTGCTAAAGAAACCGCGATCGCCGACGCGTCAAAGCAGGACCGGATCGGTTAAAAAGTTGGTGTATTTCGAACCGTCGCCGAGAGAGATACTTTTCGACGATTACGAATTGAACGTCACATATATGGTAAAATTAAAATAAGTAATTTAATAAAAAATAACCGATTCGATTCGTGACTAACTCCAATTTATTTACCAACTGTTGTTATAATAAAAACAAAATGATAAAATGCGAAAATATGCGCGTTCAGCAAAAATTAACAGTCGAAGTGAATGATTGATACGTCTGAAGTTGAGACGTATCGAATATTAATGTAATTCATTTGCGTCTTCATATTACGATATTTTCAGAAAAAGATAAAATTACGCAACGTAACGAAAACGACCCGTTCCATCGTCCTGAAACACCTACCGAAGATGAAATATTTCACGGTATTCTTGGAGAGCAGTAGCAGAATAGCGGCGGGCATGTGCGCCGTCTACTGCGTCAAATACAAGACGGACGTGTACCACGACATCGAAGCGGACGAGATGACCTTCACGACGTACGGCGGTAAGAACGTCACCGTCACGTTAAAATCGAAAAGGTTGGCGCCGTGCTTGAGGATCTTCATCTTTCGGACGAAGAATGTCATCTCGAACTCACTGAAGTTGGATTCGCTATCGGACGAGTACTTCGATATCGAGCGTACGATAGCGCTCAACACGTCCATCGATTGCGGATCGTCGTTGATAGGGGACGAGGTCGTCTTAAGTATTATCATGAAGAACGAAGGTGGTACTGGAAAGTTCTTCCTTTAACGGAAGCGGATTGGTTCAATAGTAAGGTGCAGGTGGGTTCGTGTATTTATTTAGGAAAGATTATCAATTTGGATTCGAAATAGCGGTGCACTCTTTTAATTCTTCTTTATAGATTCAAATCGTTTCATCTCTTAACATGTACCGGGTGTCCAATTTTCGATGGTTTTGGGGGGTATCTCGCTTATTCGTAAAGATAGAGAGTTGCGGTTTTCGCATTACTGTGCTACTTTTTTGTGAAACGAAAGTTGCCGCGAACAAAATTTTCATAGCTCACTTCGTTTTCGAGATACAGGGTGATTTTGAAAATATTGCATTTTGGAACCCCCCTCGTATCTCAGTTATCGTTTAACTTATCGAAGAGGTAAAAAATGTTTTTTATGCAGTTCTTTACGTAGACTCCAGTGGCGTAGATAGATTTCCGCTGAAGACTGTAATTTTTTAGATATTAATCAAAGTTATGTTTTTTTTTAAATGAGACATCCTATATATTTTTTGATTGTTTGATTATGCTTTTTACAAGCTTTTCAAAAATATATAACACTTTAGATATATTTGCATTTGAATGAAAATTCTAATTAATAACTACATTCTGACACTATTTTGACATAAACCACCTAAAACTCGTAAATTGACATAAGACGCAGTTGTTTTTTTTTATTCGTCATGGCCTACTAACAAAAAAATTATATTTTTAATTTAAAATGCAAATATATCTAAAGTATTATATATTTTTGAAAAGCTTGTAAAAAGCTTAACCAAACCGACAAAAAATATATAGGGTGTCCCATTTAAAAAAACATAACTTTGTCTAATATCTAAGAAATTACAGTCTTCAGTGGAAATCTATCTACGCCACTGGAGTCTACGTAAAAAACTGCATAAAAAACATTTTTTACCTTTTCGATAAGTTAAACGATAACTGAGATACGAGGAAGGTTCCAAAATGCAATATTTTCAAAATCACTCTGTATCTCGAAAACGAAGTTCGCGACATCTTTCGTTTCACAAAAAAATTAATGCGTTCAACTCTCTATCTTTACGAATAAGTGAGATACCCCCCCAAAACCATCGAAAATTGGACACCCAGTACGCGTAATTTTTTTGTTCATTTTATAGGTTTTTGTTTATTCAAAAAAAAAGACAAAATTTTGAACAGATCTATATAAATGCATTCCAAGAAATTTTATAGGTTACATAAATGAAACGTCAAATTAAAATTGGCAGCTATGTAATTGATTACTAATTAATCACTTAAAGGAGTTTTAAACAAATATTAGTTACATTTTGATAAGTTTGAAACTTGACAATTTAGAGGTTGGTAGTACGAGGCGAGGAAAGAGAGGAAGTTGGCAACAATGTAGTTGTAAACTGTTTGAAACTGTTTAATGTTAGTTAATATTTTAAATTAAAGTTGTTAAATTGTTACCGTTTGGTGTTTTTTGAAAAGATTCTAACAATTTATTAATAATCTTTTCGAATTAGTATTTTTGTTCATTATAAGCAAATACAATATCTCTTTATCATTTGATATTTCATGTGTCACAATGACATTTCTAAATAAAGCCAAGTTTACAAAGCACGGTTTGATGTGACTTGTATTCTAATCTAACGTTTTGTTTTATTAACAGCACATTAACGAACATATCGAATTGATCGCCGGCAGTTTTCGACTATATCCGGCGTTCTTCGTAATCAACGAGAACGAATTCGTCGAGGTAATTCTATCGTTCTATCCGAAAAAATACGGCCTATTCGTCGAGACTGTGTACATGTTATGCCACAATAATACCTTCGAAGAACTAGATCTGGTCGGAGATGGAGTTTATTTCGAGAAGAGCTACATCAGTTTCGATGTAATGAATAAGTTATTTATATATATTTGTTTTTTGATCCCCAACACGATTTGATTTTTAGTTAAAGAAGAAAGATTGTAAACCGTTCTTCTTAGATTACCAATCTGAGTATTGTTTGCATCTAGGAAAATGCTTATCTTGCACGAAACATCCCGGATTCGTTAGAGTCATCAATAACAGGTTGAATATTATATTAATATGAATGTTTGATATATTATTTATCGTTTTTAGTCCGTTAAATTTATCTTATCGTTGGACGTTAAGGCGAAGCGAAAATTCAAAATCGAAAGATTTCAAACACATGGCCCCCCATTGGATCACCATTAAACGTATAGCGACGTTGCCGGCTTGCAGTACGACCAATTTCGATATTATTTTCCATCCGGAAACGGCAACCGCCGGATTGTATCGTATAGTTCTCAGGTAAACATTAATCGCTCTTAAGATTCCAACGGCTGTTTTTGCGATTTTTTCAGTTTATACGTGGAGAACATTCCCGAGATCAGTTTGCGCGATCTGGAAGAATTTACGGTTTTGGAAAAGAACGACTACGATCGCAGGAATAAGGTATAAATAATATTTAAACTCCCCTGTATGTCCTATAGGTACTCATTTATGGCATCGTGAGACGGTCCTCGTCATCTATCGCTGTCACATTGACAGATAATTTTGACAATTTACAATAACCTTCAAAACTTAAAGGCTGATTCACGACTTGTCATATTTTAATTAAATTTGTTCGTGTTTGTAGTTGCTCGATGTTCTGATGGGAGAAATCGAATTGTTGTGCGAAGTTGAGAAAATCGACGTTGTTATCGAACCGAATCCTTTAAACGTCCCGTTTCAATTATCGTAAGTTTCCACGTATACAGGATGTTCTAAGTTAATTAATCATTGACGATTGCCCTGTTTCGTTAGAATTTGTTCCCGTCGTCTGACAGTTTTGAAAACTTGTCGTAGGAGATTCCGGTTTAGTCAAAATTCACGTCAACTTTTTTAATTTTCCCGTGTAGAGGAAAAGGTGTGAATAATCTTGCAAACAAGACCAGATTATTCTAAAAACAAGTTTTGAGAATTGTTAGATTGCGGAAACGATGACAAGTTATAACGAATAAATTTCGTGGACAACCGTGTATACATCGGGGGTTCAAAATTATGTGTTCGCCGTTGCTAACTTCATTACTAGGTAAAAATAGAAAAACAAATATTCACAAAAATACATTTACTTTAATTGGGACAGCCTGTATATTTGGCGATATTTTACTAATTTAACCGCATTCATAGCCGTACGTAATAATAGTGAAGTTAGCAACGCTGCATCAATAACTTTAAACAGCCTGTTTTCACTTTTGTTTATCCACTTGTTTATTATAGACCTTATTCGGATTCTCACTGCGAACAAATAGTGACGGTCACGTCGAACACGAGCTTTCCGTTGACGTGCGAATGGTTCGCGCACGCTCACAACAGAAAAGTTCGAATCGAACCGAAATCGTTCGAATTAACGGATTCGATGCAATGCAAGGTGTCCATCACGAGGATCGATATCGATAATGTCGACGAAGAATTCTTGTAAATATATACCTAACGTCTCTATCTTAAATTTCTTCTTAAATGAGTTACCTAATCGTAGTCGTCCCTTCTATGATCTAGTTTATACGTTAAGGAAGGAGCCCTTAAGCTTCGCTTCAAGATCCAAGCCGGGGTGATAATACCGCGCGGAAGTTTATCGATCGCGACGATCGATTTCGGACACGTCATGGAGAATTTCGTCTACAATCGTAGCTTCCTCGTCCAGAACACGTCCAAAGATACGATCCAATGGAAGATCGCCGAAGATGTCGTCTTATTGCAGGAGGATACGAAGGTGGTCGCGATGGAATTATCCGAATGTCTCGTTCCGAATCACGGCACCCTACATCACGGCGAATCCTGTAACGTGCAGTACACGGCGAATACTCAGAACTGCGGCGAATGGTTGTCCTACCTGAAGCTGTACACGAACTTTACTAATACGCAGGAGAAGGCCGATTTCGCGTGCGGCGTTCATTTTATCGTAATGATTTTTTTAAGACCGCAGGGTCGGTCGTGTGTTGATTGATACAAATATTTTACATATTATGTTGACTGATGGCAGGTTTGTAAACCGGAAGGTATTATGCATACGGATACTTCGGAGCTGCCGATTCTCTGTCCGGACGATGTACTCTACGTGGACGTGCCCATCGATGCTCAGATATGTTTGCACAACAGCGGGAATATCGTTTTGATTTATGCCTTCGGTAAACCGACGGGCGTTTCAGCATCGCATTTCGACATTCAGATCACGCCGAGTATAGGTATGTACAGGGTGCGGCAGTTAAATCCGGACAAATTAAACTTTGTATCAAAATATAATTTATTGACACAAAGTACAAATGTAAAAGAAAATGTTTTTAGTCAATATTCGTGTGACCTGTCAGGAGTACAATTACTCTATATAACCGCCGTTGGCCTCAATTACCGCCTCCATCCTTGCCCTGAAGCGCCCGCACGCTCTCTGTAACGCAGCGCTGTCCATATTGGCGAATGCTGCTTCGATAGCGGCGCGTAGAGACGCAACATCAGGGTGACGCGACTTGTTGGTAACCCGTTCAACAACGCTCCAAACATAGTAGTCGAGGGGGTTCAAATCCGGGCTATTGGGGGGCCAAAACTCTTTGGACCAGACATTGTCTGATAGCCAGTTTTGGACTAAATGGCTTGTGTGAGCCGGTGCACCGTCCTGTTGAAATACATATTCCCTCCCTGCGGCCACAATTACCATCCACGGTACCACAACATCCTTTAAAACGTTCAGATAAACTTCTTTTGTGACAGTTTGTCCTTTTTCAAAGAAATGTGGCGGCGTGACGTCACCCTCACCGGACACAACATCTAGGACGTGAACACTAGCCGGAAATTTTGTTCGAGCAACAATCGGGACGCCCTCGGGGTCGTGGGCGAGCCAGCGATCATTTCTCCGGTTGATTTTCGCATCAACAGTGAACATTTTTTCATCGGAAAAAGAATCTGATTCGCCCAGCTGCTTCGTTTTTCAAAGAACTCAGTAGCAGGTTGCAGCGAGCAATCCGCTTTGTTCTGGCAGCCTCAGGCAGCATCTGTCGTACCTTTATTGTGTACGACTTGTAATCCGACGCACTGTTCGCTCGCTGACATCCACCATTGACGCCAATTTCCGCAACGATTGTCGAGGGTCCTCCGAGATCAGATCCTGAGCCCTTTCCACGACTGCCGGAATTCGCGACACCCCCGTTCCCTCGAATGGGAGCTCCTCGCCGGGTTAGTGGAACCTTCCTCGGACTTCTCCGAAGCATTGTATTTCGCCACAACATCATAAACAGTCGATCTCGGGTACCCGAAGAATCGAATGATCTCGGTCGCCGAACGCCCAACGCGAATGCTTTCAATAATCGCGGCTCTTCGGTTTTACTCCGCACTTGTACGTAGCATCTCGGCTATTTTAAGATTACGCCCATGGCGTTCAAGAATCTCAATCGCGACCTCTGACGGAACTACGATATGGCGGGAAATTCAAATTGAAATTTGTCCGCACACCCTGTATGTGTGAGCGTGTGTCAAAACAACATTTTATTAAGAAGAATAGAAGTAGTAGGTTTTATTCTGTTAAGAACAAATTGTTTTTGTGTTTGATCTATCAGGCACAGGTAATAATATGGACGGTGAGCCACAATGATTGATACGTCTGAAGTTGCAGCTATTGCATCAGATTGGTAAACACAAAAAAGTATAATATCAAACTACATCAACTACACTCGAACAAATTCTAGATCCGTCGAATGCGATCTAATTTGAATGTCTCTGTTTGAAGGTATTATAAGAGTGCACGAAAACAGTAGAATCGACGTGAAGATCACCGCGAAGGCGATGGGTTACTTCGAAGACGTCTACATACCGATGTTCATCTTAGGCTGCGACAAAGTCAAGCTGGTGAAGCTGATGTGTTTGGTGACCGATATTATCGTTACGATTTTTCTACCGGACGCCAAAGAAGAATACAAGGCGATCGTGTGGCCGCAGATAGTGCCGGAATCGCCGGAAGAAATAGATCTGGGAGAATACGCTCCGATGTACCCTTACAAGGTATTGTATTACGCTTATACGTTTCGATTACCTACTATGTATATACAGGGTGCCCCGATTTCGTAGGAACAACATATGGGTAACTTTTATTTATTTGAAGACATAGAGAGGGACGGTTTAATTAGCAAAAATGGTGTAGATTCAAAAGCTCGCTAAGAATCCATTTTCAAATTTTACTTGTCATGCTTCATTTGTTTAATATTGAACAAAAACTGAAATCTCCTAATTTCTTTTATTTAGCCGTAACTTTTTTGTTACTTGAGATATTAAGATGCGGTTTGAAGCAATTGAAATTGTAATCTAAATACTTTCATTGGCGCTTAATAAAACAAATTTCTTTTGCGAAAATTTTTAGTAATCTCACCTAACCTCAAAATTTTAAATTGGAACCGTGCAATTTTTTGTGGCTCTTTTTTAAAAACACGATCGCATGATATGGAAATTTTGTCAAAATTTAGAAAAATTAAGCTTATTCTGATTATGGGCAGACATCACAATTTTGTGTTTATCGAGTTATCTATGAAAACAACACGGTTGTCATGATACGAACCTGTCCGAAGTGTCAATGTTATTACTTCAATTTATAACGGATAATTTTGAATTAATTAACGAGAGCGCTGCAATTGTAAAATTTTTGATAAAATATTTTTTTCTCGAAAACAAAAGCACATAGGTCGAGGAAGGTCTTAATAAAAGTTACTTAAAATATCATGTAGAATCTAAAAAATATATAATATATAGGGTGATCTATTTAAAATAATAAAGTTACATACACTTTTTCTATAATTGGGTCACCCTGTATATTTCAAAATATTTTCTAGCTATGCGTCGTTTAAATAGGGGCAACTTTTATTTGAAATTTTTTTCTCTATACTGTAAAATAAAGAAATTATCAAAGAAACCGCGTCAGTTGGGACACCCTGTATATGTTAAAGAATTGCAAGAAGCAATACTTGAGGCATGTAATAATGTCTTCAAATACAAAAGTTACCCTAGTAATGTTGTCCCTACGAAATCTGGACACCCTGTATATACCAAAGTATAATTTATTTATCGCGTATTCCGATTCCAGTTTCAAACTAGCAACGTTCCCGACCTCGAAGAGTCCGGCGACGATGAGTACACCACACCGGCAACGACTACCACTTATACGAAGGAGCCGTCTATCGACGACGACATCATCGAGATCAAACCGCCGCCAAACGATAAACACGTCGTCGAGGACGAGCAGGAGCGGTTCCACGACATCGACAGGTTCATGACGTTGCTCGGGACGGGCGCGGAAGGCAGCTACGTGAAGTTGAGCGCCTCCGAGGACGATATGCCGCAAGCGGAGTATATCATCGAGGACACGCCGATGACGACCAGTAGGAGGGGGACGACGACGACGACGTCGACGAACGCGACGCGGACTAGCAGCAGCGGCGACGTCAGCATCGCCGGGAAGAGTTCTTCGCTCAGGTCGATGTTTAACAAGTTCTTCGGGTCGGAACTCACGGTGCAAACGTATTCGATCGAGTTCGCCGCTGTACCGCTTAGGACGCGTAAGCGTATTACTTCTATACCTACTTCCAGCTACTTAATCGTTATAATTGCAGCCGTGAAGAGGACGATCAGAATATTAAATATGACTCCGGGTTCCGGTAGTGTAAACGCCGAAGTGGTTAATTTTTACGCTTCCGATCAACCGAAAGATGAATTGAACGAGTTACTGGCCGAGATGAACATGGCTAAATCAAGTGAGATATAAAATTGTATCTATTTCCTCATATTCTTGCATACTATTTCTGTTCGAGATGATTCTTCGGTTCTTGCAGCCAAATTGCGAACAGAAATTAACAAATTGTTAAACAAATAACAGAGTTTGAGTTTTAAAATTTTTTAAATGTCAAATTATTCTATCTTTTATGACACTTGTATTTTAACGTATTAGCTTTATGGGACGATCAAATCGTTGATAACGGGATCGTAATAAGAACGGATCAGACGAAGAACGTGATTGGCAACCACGAGCAGGTGGAGATCGACGTCTGGGTGTACGCCAACACGTGGGGTCTGTACTTGGACGAGATCCTCATCGATATAAGCGGATTGACGCCGTTCTGCGCCAGCTTATTGGTGGAAGTGGTCGGTTCGCCCATCGCCATACCCATGGCGCAGAATTCCATACGCCAGGAGGCTACGATCAGGTGGTGTTCGCTTTATTATTATTAATATTTGTTCCTTATTTTTACGAAATTCAGATTTGGCACCGTACCGTACAAATCGAAGAAGGTCAAACGCAGATTGAAAGTGGTCAACACCAGCGTGGTACCGCTCACCGTCTCCTGGCATATGTTCGTTAATTTTTATGGGATGCAGAAGGCGTTCAGTCTACTGTTCGACATGCCCGATAATGAACTGTTGCAGTTCTCCGAAGAATTGGTTAAGGGACAGCTGCTGCTTACGAATAAGTATTTCGGCGAGCCTAACACCCATCACTTCGAAGTATGTATCTTGTCGGTACCTATACATATTGTAATGGTACAATTAATTTGAAAAATGACGAATATACACAACGCCATCTTGTGAGTGACAACTGAGCTAGTTATCGAAACTAGGTAGAAATCTGTTTTGGTGATTATGACATTTAACATGTCAAATTTGACAATTCAACAGATTAAATCACATTACAATATGTATAATAATTTTACACAAAATTGTTGTTTTTTTTTTTTTTTTGTTTAATTCTCTTCATTCAGATCGAACCGATGATGTCCCACATCGAACCGAAGAGCTACGTCTACGTCGATATCACAGCCGTTATCGATAAATTCGGTAGCGATCTCGTCGGTAAACATATCGAAGCGAATTTGGCCGGCTTGATTCGGATACCTACGCCCCATATGTACGTAAATTAAATTACGCGAAATATACTGGGTGTCCAATTTTCGATGGTTTTGGGGGGTATCTCACTTATTCGTAAAGATAGAGAGTTGCGGTTTTCGCATTACTGTGCTACTTTTTTGTGAAACGAAAGATGCCGCGAACAAAATTTTCATAGCTCACTTCGTTTTCGAGATACAGGGTGATTTTGAAAATATTGCATTTTGGAACCTCCCTCGTATCTCAGTTATCGTTTAACTTATCGAAAAGGTAAAAAATGCTTTTTATGCAGTTTTTTACGTAGACTCCAGTGGCGTAGATAGATTTCCACTGAAGACTGTAATTTCTTAGATATTAGTCAAAGTTATGTTTTTTTTAAATGGGACACCCTATATATTTTTCGTCGGTTTGGTTAAGCTTTTTACAAGCTTTTCAAAAATATATAATACTTTAGATATATTTGCATTTTAAATTAAAAATATAATTTTTTTGTTAGTATGCCATGGCGAATAAAAAACAACAACTGCGTCTTATGTCAATTTACGAGTTTTAGGTGGTTTATGTCAGAATAGTGTCAGAATGTAGTTATTAATTAGAATTTTCATTCAAATGCAAATATATCTAAAGTGTTATATATTTTTGAATTACAGTCTTCAGCGGAAATCTATCTACGCCACTGGAGTCTACGTAAAAAACTGCATGAAAAACATTTTTTACCTTTTCGATAAGTTAAACGATAACTGAGATACGAGGGGGTTCCAAAATGCAATATTTTCAAAATCACCCTGTATCTCGAAAACGAAGTGAGCTATGAAAATTTTGTTCACGGCATCTTTCGTTTCACAAAAAAGTAGCACAGTGATGCGAAAACCGCAACTCTCTATCTTTACGAATAAGTGAGATACCCCCAAAACCATCGAAAATTGGACACTCGGTACAGGGTTTCTCAAAAAACTTCTGAATTCTGAATATTTGGACTTCAGCTTCGCCGCTAAATTTGGAACATCCTGTATAATCTATTGTAGATTTCGAAATGTATTTTGCAATTCTTTTTGTGGTTCTATTTGCTCTTTCTAAAAGATGGAGATCGCACGTTAAATTAAGAACAAAAGACGAATTACTAAAAATTACTCCGCAAGAGGCAACATTTTAAAACAAATCGCAATAACTCAAAAACAATTGATGATAGATGTAGTAAAATCTAATATACAGGGTGTCCATGAATATTGCCTACATATTCATGGACACCCTGTAGAGTATCGTAAAAGCGATCGTAGAATATACAGGCTGTTCCGTTTAAATTAAGAAAGTTGATAGCTACTTCCAGTTCTATCGGAAACTCCTAGTGAACGAGTTTCGTGGTAGATGCTGTAATTATTATATAATGATGTTTTCCAGGTATCTATCAAATATCTTAACGAGACCGGCGGACGTCAATTTACCGATCACCAGGGTGCGACTGACTTTACAGATCCTATCGGCGGACATCGAAATAGACGATTCGATTAGGACGATCGACATGATGGCGTTCGCCACTAACATCATGGAGAAGGAGTTCTTCTCGTACAAGGAGACGCTGGTATTGAGGAACACGAACACGTACCCGACTTCCGTTTACGTCGAGATCGAGAAACCGTTTCGTATCTGCCAAATCAAGACGCCGGCGTTATCGCTCACACAGCTCAATACCAGCGTCCAATTGTTACCCAAGCAGTGCATGCAAGTACGTCGGTCTGTTCGTGCGAGGAAATCGATCGTTTAAATGGTTAATTTTTTTACAGTTGACGATCGAAGTTTCCTTCGTAAGCGAGGACGTTTTAAAACTGGTGGAAACGTTACGGACGGCCAAGGACGTGATGTCGTTGCGTCCGAATTTCGAAGAGAATTCCATGACGCTATCGAGATTGCTCAACGTCTACCAGAACGGACATCTGCACAGGGTGATCCCGTTGGATATGAAGATATTCTATCCGTTATTCAAGGTGTTCCCCGCTAACGTGAAATTGGATAACGTGTACGTCGGTGATACGGCGAAGGGTGCGATCAATTTGAGAAATCTGACGGGTCCCCAATTGAGATACGAGATCTACAGATGTTATCAGATCAAAGAGTTTAACATCAAACCCGAAATCGGAATCATACCGAGTATAAGCGATAACGGGACATGTTGTCTCAATGTATTTTTCACGCCCAGGTATGTTTTTATCGTCTTAACTATAAAACGTAGCTGTTATTTTAAAAAGGAAAAAAAAAATCATTTTAGCGAACCTAAGACGTACGAAGAATGGATAGCTATAACGACGCATATACCTCATCACTACGTCATTATAAATATCGCCGGAACCGGAACATACGATGAGAAATTTCACAAGCCCGGTTTGCATTAGATCCTGTACTTCCCCGAATATTATTATATTTGTTTTATATAAAATATATTTTTTTTACCCATTGTGAATTATTATTAGACTTTGTAGCTATAACTATTAACATTTACTTTCTACTTTTACTTAACAAACAAATAAAAAACATTTGCTGCATTGACTTTTATTATGTCCTCATTTTTTCGAAATATCTCGATTAATATTAATTTGAGGTCACATGTCATTTACTATTTTTCTATTCACAACTTATTGCTCTTTTAGAATTTGATGTGAATGAAAAAGCAACTGAGGCTTCTTACTTAGTCAGCTATCTGATAGCTCAACGCGGTGAAGCATACTCAATTGCGGAAAATCTTATTAAACCTTCACGTATGGAGGGGGTAAAATGTGTCTTAGGTGAAAGATCTGCAAAAGAAATGGCTAAGATTCCACTTTCGAATGAGACGGTAGCCCAGCGCATCAGAGATTTAGCAGCCAATATAAAGAATGAACTTACTTTTCGTATCAAATCGTGCAAATTTTCATTAAAAATGGATGACTCAATAAAACCGATGTAGCTGGACTCGCAATATTAATTGTAATCGTTAGATATCGGCACGAAAACGCATTATTGGGAGATCTACTTTTATGCAAATCTCTACCAACACGTACTACTGAAGTCGAAATATTTGGTCTTCTAAATTATTTTCTTGAAGAGAATAAAATACACCATATGGGACACCTGTATTGATATTTGTACCGATGCGATGGAGCAAAGGCCATGAGTGGCATAATTAATGGGGCTGTACAGCTTATTAAAAATATAGCTAAAAACTGTTCTAGTAGCCACTGCATGATCCATAGGCAGGCACTTGCTGCTAAAAAATTATTCCCCAGTTATAAGAATGCTCTTGATGACGTCATCAAAATCATTAACTTCATTTATTCTTCTTTTACATACTGAAGTCAGATGATTATCTCGAGGAAAGATACTAGTAGGTAAACTATAGGCGTACGAGAACAGTCACTCGTTGTGGACACGCTGTATTTTGACAGCTAAAACCTGTATAAAACCACCAAATTGTCATAATTATGACAGTTTGACAGGTTTTATCTGTCAAAATACAGCGTGTCCACAACGAGTGACTGTTCTCGTACGCCTATAGTTTACCTACTGATACTAACCCGTTTTCTTGAGTTAAGGGAGGAGGTGCGTGCTATTTTTTAGAACACAATTTTGAATTTCAAGGTCGATTATTTGATAGAAATTGGTTACTTAAAATTGCCTAGTCAAGCTACATTTTTACAAAGATAAATGAACTTAATTTAACCCTGTAAATGTATTTATTGCGCACGAAAAAATTCTTCGACCGCATGAAAAAAAAACTTTCACTGAAATGACATCCGATTCATCATTGCAAAATAAATTTAAATTAATGCCATTAACGGAATTCTGGTGCAATATAAAAGATGAATATCCAGAATTGTCGCAAAAGGCCGTGTTGGTGCTTTTACCATTTGTAACCACATATATGTGCGAAACGGGGTTCTCAGCTTATTTGTCATTAAAAACTAAATACCGGAACAGACTTGAAGCCGAACATGACATAAGAATTCAACTTTCATCAATTAGCCTAATATTAATGGGTCTATTATCCAGAATTCTGTTACGCATAACAGTCTGTAAAACATCTGTAACACATTATGTAAACTATTTCTCTGTTAAATGTCTGTTAAATAACCGAGGCGAAATGGTCGCTGTTATTTAACATTTGAACTGTTGAATGTCATTTTTCGTTGTACAAAAAATTATTGTTGGTGGTGTTATTATGAATCTAATATCGAATAAAGCAATTTTAATAACTATATATGGTTTTTTGGAAGAGGATGAAAGCAGGTAGATGAAATAAATATACATAGATGTAATATTTTCAAGAACAAATTTATTCATTAGACAAACGCGGATCCGACGAAAAGAATTTCGTGACGCATACAAGTCGTTTGAACTGCCAAATATATGTCTATAGATGCGCCTAGATAATAACGAACAGTAGCGAACGAGCATCCAAAACATTTCGCACATGGTGGTGTATCCGACTACGAACAAAATCAAGGCTAAATAGTAAAAGCACAATAATCTAATATTGTTCCACCCTAAAAAGTTCGTTCGAAAAATCTACCGGTAGCGCCGACAGTGTATCCAAATGGAATACTACCGTTCGTAAACTCAGGAGTGCGTTCGAAATGTTATACGTCAAGGTATCACATCACGTGACCAGTGTAATATCACGTGGTTTTACTCACCATCAGTTTTCGAACGCCTTGTGTAGAATAATATCGTTGCCATGGTTACCAGCTGTTGTAGGGTAAGAAATAGGGGGTTGTAGGTTATGTTGCTTGGATTTTGATTGTCACTTTGAACAGTGAAAGAAAAAATAAAAAAATTTGTGATTATGGCAATTCAGTTGACACAAAAATTATATCAAGATTGCGAAATATTTTCTACATCGGACGATGAAAGCGACAGTTTACCAAACGTAGGAAAGTGTTCTATTAGGATAAGGAAATATGTTGAGGTCATTATTCCAAAATTAACAGAAAAACAATTTCAAAGTCATTTTCGGATAAATAGAAATACGTTTGAAAAACTTCTCCAGTAAACTAAACAATATTACATTATTATTAACATCTACAATAATAACATCGGATCATCTTTGTAAATATTGTGTGTGCAAGAAGTTTTGTTTGCACTTCCATACCTAACCTGTACGTGTGAATACAATATTATGTTTCAAATAGAACAATGCGCATGCTTAAGTAATTTAAACCCATTGCATTTTTATCTGGGTAACTGAGAGTAACATTGAATTATAAATCTCAGTGTTTTCGGACTACCGGCAAATTATTACGGGAAATATAAACGTCTACCATTTGAACGGATTTTGATACAGTTGGCGTAATTTGAAGTTTTGAAAACTATAACATTTCGAACGCAGCCCTATGATAATCACCTCGATGTTACCGTGACAGAAAGATTTACGAACACAGGTAGTTAAAAAAGGTATTCCCCCTTGTTACCGAGCTCTAAACATCGGTAAAAATCGTCCGCGTGGATGCATCAACACGCAGTCTCCTACAACGTTCTAAAACTACGTTTTTCACGGTACTGAAGGGAAGTAAAAAGGACGTTTCAGGTACTGATTACATTTCGTGAATTTCAATTCTCTTCTCCTTTAACCGGAATATACGAACGCACCCCTAGTGTCCGTTCTTATCGAAAAGATCCTCCAAAGCTTTGGAGCCTGTTTAAAATCCCGGTTAGATGGAGACCCTGATTCTGTGAGATTTTTTTACGAATAAATTCAAGATGGATCTTGAAAATGTTCACAAATGCAACGAGCAAAAGGACCAACGTGAAGATTTTGTTCGTGGTTATCGTCTTCGAACACAAGTAAATATCCGTTTGTATCAAATATTATATATTTTTCCACTCATGTTACATCATTGCTGAACTGTTGAATCATTTTTTAAACCTTCAATCTGTTTGTTGGTTCTTCCCAAATATAGTTTATATATTTGGAATTTACATTTAAAATAAATTACTTAAATACATGTCCTTCTTTTATTAAGTAATAATTCATTCTGTAGAATGGATATGAAAAAAAATAATGTGATTGTACTGATTCATTTCCAATTGAAACAGTAATAATCTATAACAGTAAAAATAGGTTGCTTTGGTTACGGCTTCATTAAAACAGCAATGAAGTTAGAAATAATTAAAGCAAATAAACTAGATTTAGAGTACGTTCAGATATGTCTGTTAAGTTAGATCTGTAAAACGTTGCATAACAGAATAGGTTACAGAATGCCTCTACTTTGATAATCTGTTAAAGGCATTTTAACAGAGCTATGTTATTTTACAGTATGTTAAATACTACTGTTAAGCGATTTTTAGAGAATAGGCACATAAGTATATTTGTGATAATAAAAAGCAATATCACTCATCCCATTAAAATTAAAATTTAAAAGTTCTGTAAATGTAAACTTAAGTTGTTTTAAGAACTTTTGTGTAAATTTTGAATTACTTCTTGAAGAAAATAAATATTTTTTTAAACAATTGTCATTTTTGTTGCATATACTATATTTACAGAATGTTACCTACATTAAAAGCATACTATTGAAATAAACCAGGGGTTCCACAGTCAAAGTGACTACTAAAAAGGGTTCCACTTATCAAAAAAATTAAGAAACGCTGCGCTATATGCTATTTGAAAAAGAAGAATTGCCCTTACTATGATCTTTGTGTCTTTCTTTATAGTGACAACAGTAGCGCCATCTTCACATAGTTAAACTTTTGTCTAACACATTTCTTCATAACACTAATTGTTTTGAAGATATTACAATTGTCACACTTTAAATGGACCATCCTGTATGTGTAGTTTATATTGGTTGTTCTAAATTTAAATCCGCACCATTGCTAACTTCATTATAAGAACTATAAGGTCGGCTAAATGAGCATATTTCAACAATTTAATAGTACATCCTGTATATTTTAGTGAAGGTATTAAAGAACTTTTAACTTTGAAATAAAAAAAATTAGATCAAAAATAAAGCATGACAGCTTAACCAGTTGCAAGGCAAAGACCTGTTAAGTAATTTCGTTTTTATTTTATTAGACTTGATTATAGATAGAGAGAAGAAAAGAGAGAAAGAAAAAAAAAACAAGGTAATAATAGTAGTCAGTAAATAGCGAAATTGAAATTTATTCAATAAAATATTTAAAAACTACATTACATGTAAAACTATCTTACATCTATAAAATCATAATGATAGTATTTTATTTATTATGTATTTAGTATAAATACATCTCGATAAAGGAATCCGCATCATCAAGTTAATTTTACTCGTTTTTTCTTGTTGTTGTTGTTGTCGTTCTTCCAGCACAAACGTAATACACAGAAAACAAAAAAACTTTCTATTTTTCAGATAAAGATTGTACTCTCTCACAAAAGGCAGACGAAAAGAAAAAAAAAAAGGAAAAGAAAAGAAAAACATATACAAATATATATTACTTATAAGAATTGCAGCAAATCTTTGAATTATTCACAAGAAGTCGGAATCGAATCGAACTTGAAAGGAAAAGAAATAAAAATACAGGGGGAGGGAGGGGAAAGGGGCAGATGGTGTTCTCTCAAACGAACTGGGGGAGGGGGAGCTATTTGTCCAATTCTAACGCGGCGTACTGTTCCGCCGTCACCTCTGTCATCATTAGATTACCGTCGGGTAACATCAGCACCACTTTCCTCGTACCACCTGGAAAACAAAACAACCCCTCGTCAATCCCTCCTAAACGTATAAAACGTGCTTTTTACGATAAATAGGACTTACCGGGACTCGGCGGTTGAGCGCTAACGATCTGCGCGACGATCTGCGAATCTTCGGCGTTATCGCTCTCCGACTCTATCGTGTTCATCACCATCGGCTCCTCCATCTGTTGCTCCTGTTGGGTCTGCACCACGGCCGGCGACGAAGCGTTCACCACCGACTGTTCGCTCAATTCGGAGGTGCTCTCAGACGCCACCAGGAGGCACTGCTGTTGGCCGTCCGCATCCTGCGCGATGAGTATCGTCTGGCCGTCCTCGTTCTGTCCCGCCACCTGATAGATCGTCCCGTCCTCGCCGGTGATGAGCAGCGGCGCGTCGGACTCGTTCAAGATGGCCGGCAGTGACGTCTCGCTCGTCGACGATTGTAAGGCGGTGGAATGCGTCGCCGCTTCCGTCGCCGTAGTCGCCGATTCCCCGGTTAATTCCGCAGACGCGGACGTAGAGGGCGCCTCGAGGTCGGTGAGTAAGGGCATGTTGATGACTTCGGACGGTCCGGGCGACGTCAAAGTTTCCACTAAGCTTTCCGTACTTATGCTCGTACTCGATAAGGTCGTCAACGTCGTCGTAGAGGTCTCCCTGTTTACGACGGCGACAGGTGTCGCTAGCGAAGCTACCGTCGTCCCGCCGCTTATCTTCCTAATCATGTTCGGGCTGTTCTTGTTGGAGTACGTCTGTCGGATCGTCTTCCTGATCGTAGTCGGCGGCGGTCCGCTAACGATCTTCTGTCGGCTGTTCAACATTTGCTGTTTGCTCCTGTTAACGGAGCCCGGAGTGATTCTGGTGATGATCGCTTGCGGCGCCGGCTTCGGCACGATCGTCCTGTTTATGATATGCCTGTTCATGGCGGTCTTCTGTCGGATGGCCTCCGGCACTTCGGATTTCTTCAGCAGCGTGACGCCAGCAGGCAGCGTCGTCGTTATGGTGGTGGTGATCGAGGTTTGCGGCGTCGGGGACGGCGTGCTCGGCTCGATATTCGCGTTACTGAGCGCCGTCGTCAGTATCGACGACGTACTACTCGACGCGGACATCGTGGCCGCCGCAGGTGTATCGTCCTCGTCCCTGCCTTCCATGGCGCTTAAGGCGGCCTCTATCGATTGCGTCTTGTCGATCTCTTCCTGCTTAATCATGGCCGCGGCGGCCGCGGTTTTCGCATCCGCATTTTGCCGATGCTGATTCGCCGCGTCTCCCTTCTCCGTTTGGCCATCCTCCTCGGCCGCCGGTTGCTCCCCGACCTCCATCTTAACGTCGGCGTCCGGATTCCTCGCCGTCGTTTCCGCCGACTCTCCCAGCATGTTACAATTTAGCTCGTTCAGAACGTCCAGCGAACTGAAATCGTTCGAAGACGTCTGATTGGGGGCGCCGTCGCTCGCCTCCTCCTTGATCGCGATCGTGCCTTTTGTCTCGTCCTCCGGTGGGTAATCCTGTCCTAATATCTTCCCCGTCAGCGGGCACAAGGTGAACTCGCCCGGCGGACTATCCGGTTCCGGCAAGGGCAGATCGGTGGGGAACGGCAACTCTTCCAGACCGTCCGAATCGTCGTCTTCGACCGTCGTTATCGTCTCGATCTTTGGCGGCTGTTCCGTCTTCTTGATGATAGCTGCCGTCGTCGGCGGTCGCCTGTGCGCTATAACCTTCGCCCCGATCGGCTTCATGATCGGTTTCAGTTTCGAGTTGAGGATGGTCGGCGGTTTCGAGCCGTTCGACGTCGCGACGTCGCCCCTCTTCACCACCTTGATGCTCGTCTGGCCGATCTTCGGCGCTACTTTGATGACGGCGTGACCGCCGCTCGCCGCTATCTTCGACGTGTTCGAATCCAATTTGATGATGCCGGCCGTCTTCGACATGACGTAAACGCCGGAACTCAACGCGGGCAACTGTTTCTGGTTGATGGTGACGACGCCGTGCGCGTCCGGCACCAGGATGTTCTCCGGCAGCGGCTGTTTACGGGAGATGCCGTTTAGCGGCGTCTTCACGACTTTCCGAACGGTGACCGTCGGTCGAACGTCGTCGTCCGAATCCGAACTCTCCTCCTCCAGTTTCATCTTCTTCTCGAACGAGTCGGAATCGGAGTCGCTGAACGCCCTCTTGCCCGTTCCACCCTCGTCCGCGTCCGATATGTTGCCGCACCACACCTTCACCTGATTCAAAGCTTTCTGTTTGCTGGTACGTTGAGGTCTTCTGTTTTAGAGAAATAGAAAGAGAGAAATTAGAAGGGGACGATCAACGGATAAACAGCCGGTTATATTTACCCTGGACCAGTGGATGTCAATATTAGATCGGAATTCTTCTCTGGTAGCGTTTTCTTGTGCGGCCTGCGTTGAACGAGCGAACCTCTCGATATCTTTTGAGCTTTCAGTCGCGCCAGATGTCTGTCGAATTCGTCTACCAATTGTTTGCAGCTTTCTAGATGAGCTACAGGCTCCCAGGTATTCTGATCACTATATAATAATAATAATAATAAATAAAACATTGCTTTTTTTTTCATGCACTAATTCAACTTTCTTTTTACTTAAAAGCAAAAAAAAATTCTTTAGTAATAAAAAACTGAATACGAACACGATTGAAGAAATAAATTCAACTCCTTTTATTAATAACAAAACTAAAACAAAATGTTGACATTTAAAAACAAAATCAATCTTGTACATGTACATAATTGAATAAACAAATGAATAAATCAAGCGGGACTTACTCTGGAAAGTTTTCCCATTTGATCAAATATTCGTGCGTCTTCTTTCCGGGATTGTATCTTTTGGAAACGATCTTCTCGACAGCATATTCCCCTCTTTTCTTGCCTTCGTGAGTACGGATTGCTTTCTTCGGACCTTTCTAATTGCACGAGAAAAAAAGAAAAGAGTAAAAAATTACATACTTCGGATTCCTGCATGTTATCGTTACCATCTTAGTACTAGGTAATATCGTCACATCACTATTCAGCTCCACGGGTTTCAAAATCGTCTTTTTGATACCGCCATTCTCGCATTTCACATCCTTAAGTAGCTTATGTTTCGTTAATTCTTCTTCCAGATCTAAATCGGATTCCGTATCGGCCAGGGGATCGTTTTCCAATAAAGGATTTTCTATAATCGACACAAAAGCTACAATACAAATTGAATGAGAATTAAAAGCGTCACTTACTATTACCTGGCTCATCCAAATCATCCTCATCGTTGCTCTTCTTATTTAATAACTTTATTTTACCTTGTTTATTTGTAGGCTATAAGAGAGAGAAATTGCGACATATTTACGACATAATAATAAACGTGCACAGATACTTACAATAGTTCCTGCGGTAATAGTATAAAGAGCCTGCAGACTTTTTCCGGCAGCGATCCACGAATCTTTCTGCGTCTGATCTAAATTGCACCATAGCTGATATACGTTCCATGACGATGGTTGGCTATTATTGTCGTCGGTACTTGAAGATTTAAATTTCGAATTCTTCCACAACATAAAACCCCACAACTGTGACTTACTATTTACAGGAGCCCCATCTTTGAGTACAGATTCTTTTGTGCACTTATCACTACTTTTGTGTTCTTGAAACTGTTCGACAAAATGAAACACTTCGTGACATTCACCGCACACCAAGACGTCCACTTTACTGAGTTCATTTTGAGCAGCTGTAACGTACAATTCATTCATAAGTTTTCCCAGGCATATCGCCTACTTAAACTCTTATCTATCTTACTTTTTACAACTTCGGGATTCTTCGTAATTTCCAACGGATCTGTTTGTTCCTCTTCGACCATATTTCACCTTAAATAAACATCTTCATAAAAGTAAGGTTAAACGAAAAACAGTTTTTGTTATTGGAGAATGTGAACTTATAAATATGTTAATTATACGCATAGTGTTTGCGAATTCGCTTAAAAATAGCAGAAAAAATCTTCGGCGAGGAGGTCAAATGAGAACGCCGTAATTTCATACAACATTCGCGAGCATTTTAAAAATGCCAAACTAGAATTGTGAAATTGAACGCGTACAAGCAAACGCCAGAGG
Organism: Holotrichia oblita; assembly: GCA_023690525.1. Lineage (NCBI taxonomy): Eukaryota > Metazoa > Arthropoda > Insecta > Coleoptera > Scarabaeidae > Holotrichia > Holotrichia oblita. Next base: position 384,299 of record CM043019.1, read on the forward strand.
GTCTTTCAAAATGGCGGGTTCGAAACCATAAATATCGTAATCGTTAAACGGCGCAAATTAAAAGCCATTTTCGAAAGAGATCATCTCCAACAATAATAGTGACTAGATAAAAATGTTTTTCTTGTATACGTACACTTTTCGAGGAATGTAGAAAAAGCGAACTGGTTAACCTGGATTACTTCCACATTCACATGAAAACATTCCTAGCTAGGATCAGAACCAAAACAGCATCATTTATCGTAATTGAAGTCATCAATAGAGATCTCGTATATTTTTATAAAATATAAAGCGTAACGCAAACGATTCAGCATTTTACAATTAATCGTGGCAATTAATAAATTGTATTTTTTTCAAAGAAATTATTACCACATATTTTACGGTATAGCTGAACAAACCCTACAGCTATGTTTGAGGCGGGAAATTTAAATATTATTTATAATAGCTAATCGTCTATTTCGTAATTAATTTGTAACTCTATATAAACGGGCAATTAATTTCTTCAAGGTAAAAAATCAATTGCGTAAATTAGAAAAATTAAATTAACTATTACTACCAACGCAAATTGTTTCACTTTAACATAACCTCAATTTTTATATGTTCGAGTTGTATAAAAGAATGGATAATAAATCGTTATTATTGCCACAAAAACGTTATTACAGGCAAAGAGCGCATTCAAATCCGATTGCGGATCATTGTATAGATTAGTAAGTGAATTTTATATCATTTAAAATAGTTTATTGTAAAGGAAATTTTAGTCCACAATCTCCGGATATGATGGATTGGTCTAAATTTTATCCAGAAAAATGTAACGGTACGGATAAGGCAACAGTCGAATTTGCAGATATTGGATGTGGATACGGTGGGTTGCTTATTACTCTTTCACCGTTATTCCCCGACAAATTAATTTTGGGCATGGAAATACGAGTTAAGGTGTCCGATTATGTTATGGATCGGATAGCCGCATTAAGATTGCAACAACCGGGAGACTATCAAAATATTGCTTGCGTCCGTACGAATGCCATGAAATATTTGCCAAATTATTTTAAAAAAGCGCAGGTTAGATATATTTTCCAATATATTTAATCGATACGTTATAATTTGAACATTTAAGTTGAGCAAGATGTTCTTCTTGTATCCTGATCCGCATTTTAAGAAAGCTAAATATAAATGGAGGATTATCAATAAATCGCTGCTAGCGGAATACGGATATGTATTACGTGAAGGGGGATTAGTTTATACGATTACTGACGTTAAAGATTTACACGAATGGATTGTACAGCATTTCGTGGATCATCCCTTATTTGATAGAGTTTCCGATCTAGATTTGGTAAATATTAAATTAATTTTATTAGAAAAATGTTTATTGTTTTGTTAATTTGTAGGAGGATGATCCGATTGTCGAAAAACTCTATAGTAGTACCGAAGAGGGCCAAAAAGTGACTAGAAATAAAGGAGATAAATTCCTCGCAGTATTCCGTAGAACTCCAGATCCGTACATAATAAAAAGCTGACAAATATAGGATTTCGTATTAATATAATTTATTTTTTTAATTTAATTGTACAACAAGTGTTTTAAACACTTCTTATCGGCACAATTTTTCCTACATTTGAATTCCTTAACGTTATAAAGATAAGACAAATCGATTGTGCTTTTCACTTGCGAACCCAACTGGAATAAATCATGTACACTCTCCGTAAATATCTTGTTACATATATCGGATATGAAAGGCGCCTGCATTGTCCTCAAACTGTGCTGTAGAGATTTTTCCTTCTCTTTGAGTTCTTCGTGGCTTTTTAGGATACTATCGCCTTTAAATTGGATATAATAAGGCGGTGGGATCCTGTCTCGTTCGTGCATTATTTGTAAGAAGACTTCACTCTCGAGTGCACTTCTGAAACGAATCAATTGATTTGTATTACATTTAATAATCGTTTGATAATAAATTAATCTTGGTTATAATGATTTAACATCTTATAAGAAATATACAGGATTGTCAAAAAAACATAATTATTATATATTTTATAGATTAATAATATTATTGTTACGTAGCCTACTTCGTGCAAAATGAAGTGGTCTCTTTTGACAGTAGCTGGAGAAATCTACATTTTTCTCCAAAACGGTTGAAGATAAATGGGTACATTCTGATATAAAAAGAAAGAGAATTTAATTTTACATCCAACTCTCGAAAGAGATATAGGGTGTCCCATTAAAAAAAAACAGAGTTATTGGCATTTAAATGTTTGCAAATGTTGGCGCCAGTAACTGTATGTAAACAAAAGGATCCGTACATGTTAATATTGGAAATGGTAAACCAATTCAAGACGTATCAATTTGCGCAAACTAAAATTTTCTACCTTTTTTAATTTTGATCCTACAACTCATTAACGAGAGCGCTGTAATTGGAAAATTTTTGATAAAGTGTTTATTTTCTCGAAAACAAAAGCATATAGGTTTAGGAAGGTCTTAGAAAAAGTTGCTTAAAATATCATGTAGAATCTAAAAAATATATAATATATAGGGTGATCCATTTAAAATAATACATACGCTTTTTCTATAATTGGGACACCCTGTATATTTGAAAATATTTTCTAACTATGCGTCGTTTAAATAGGGACAACTTTTATTTGAAACTTTTTTCTCTATAGTGTAAAATAAACAAGACACCCTGTATATTATACTACTTAAGAAGAAACAAAATAATGAACTTACGATATTATGCAATCCGTGACGTCCCTGAGCAGCTCGATATTCTCATATTTGTGCGATTTCTTCCCCTTACCATCGATTATTCGCGGATCGTTCGTCAAATTGCCGAAATCGTCGTCGCCGCCGCCGCCGCCGCTCCGATCTTTAATCGGCGCCATCAGGCTCGGTATCGGTCTAAGATCCTCTTTAGGCTTCAAAACGGATGCGATCTTGGAGTAATTCAGATTGAGCAGGTATTGGGGGTACTGGAAGAAGTGCGCCTCCTCGCTCAGCGATTCGATCAGGTAATTGACGCTGATGATCTCGATATCGAGTGAGATGGTCTTGTAGAAATTCAACGGCATCGGGGTGACGTCTACGTCGTTCGGCTGACAAAACACATTATTTTTTCTTATTTCGTAAAAAATACCTACGATCGACGTAAACTTACCGGATAATGCACTCCGTCTTCGGTTATGACGAAATGCTGCTTGATCTCCTCCTGTTTCCTGGCGTACAACATCGTCGACTCTTTATGCTTGTAGTAGGCGGTGTGATCGAGCAGTTTACACGGTAATTGCACGGTGATAGCGCATGCCTGATCGAATGCGGTGATCTGGACCATCAGCATGTGACTCTCCTTCGGTTTCAGGACGCCCTTGCCCTGCAGCACCTTCACGTTAACGATCCCCGGTACTGAAACGCTGAAAACATATCCCCGATCAGCGGATACACGAAGGAAAGGAACGCGAGATATTAAACTTCTCGAAGCAGTATCCTATCAGGCTGAATCGTGATATGTTCTTGATGAACAGGATCGTCTCGCTCCTCGTCCAGATGAGCGATGGCCGTATCGAGATGTGCTCCTCGGAGAAGGCCACCTCGTCCAGCGGATTCGTGCTCGCCCTACACGGCAACTGCAGGTTGTAGTTCGATTCGTGCGGATGCAACGCTCCTTCGCCGGATATTTGAAAATCGTAGCTGTATTCGCCGAGTATTATGGGCAGGACGAACTGCACAGAACGAATTACGTATACGTAATAAAAACGGCGTCTTGTACGCTTTCCGCTCACCCTGTATTGTTTGTATTGGATCGGTCGGAATCTGAATAGGATCGGGGTCGTGGAAAACGGCAACAGACTACCTTCGGGATTCAGGCACTGCAAAACTTGGACGTCCTTCACGTACAAACGGTTATCGTCGAGGGACTCGTCTAATAATTTATACGAAACGATTCCCGACGTATTGTTGTACAACCAGTATGCCTGTAATTCGTACGATATACGCTTCCGTTGGAATAGAAGCGTCGCATACAGGAGTATTTAACCTCGAAAGTTGATCAAAATCTATTGCGTGATATCTTTCGATTTGATATAAAATAAAAAGTAGTTTAAGGTGATAATGTTGTATTTGACATAATAAGTGTTTAGACAAAATCAGATTCGCCTTGACTGGATCTATCCTCGTCCTCATTGCCAGAGTCTGTAGACGAGACGTACGAGGACTCGGGGAGCAAGAGTTGTAATGCCTCATTGGAAGACGGCTTAGTTTTTTTCCGGGCCCTTTGCCTGCTACTGCTCAAAAAAGGATCCGAACTTAGCAGAAGTCTGTTCAAAACATTCCTATTATTACAGGCTTTTCGTGAAAACTTTCTAGAAAAATTCTGCCTATACATGCGGAAATGTTTGTTTCTGGCATCAGCCGCCTCTTCAGACAACTGGCCAATAGGCAGAATAGCGTACTCAATTATTTTGGGCCCCCAGTCTCAAAACTTTGTGCATTGTAGCCGACATGGGATGCCACGCATACAAATCTAGATACATAGAGTTTTGTAGTTTGTTCTGCAAAATATTCAAATTTTTTTTACATCAATGTTTAGACTATAGTCGAGGCACGCCAAGTTCCAATGCACGTCATTGACGTGGCGTCAAACACGTCATTTTGACAGTTCGTAGAGTTGAGAGTAGTTTGTGTTCAGTTTTCGTCGGATTTTTTTAGCGGTTTGCATCTCCAAAAGTTCTTTTTAGAACTAGTCGACGTATATTTACCAAAATGCCACGCGCATTGTCTCAACAGGCGAAAGACGATCAGATCGCTGATTATATATTTTGAACAAGAATGCGATAACATAGTAGGCCCTTTGTTCCCCTTTGACTCCTGTCAGTGAAGTAGATTATATTATATTTTATTTCTGCATACACGATTATACGTCATATTAAGTAAATAATACATAGATATAGAAGTTAGGTTAGGTTTGAAGGGGAGTTTGTCAGTATATCCGGCAATAGTGTAAAATCTGACGTCACGATTTATTGATGACGTGCATTGGAACTTATCGTGCCTCGACTATACTTGACAAGGCTAAGTTGATATCAATTCCTGTAATGCGCGGGAAGGCCCCATGCAGCAACTGGAACCATCTTTTCCAAATATATTTCAGTTGCTGGGCTGTCTTGTTTACTGAGCATCCTTACATCCACCGTCAGGTGATTAGGGGTTCGGGCCGGCAATATTCAGATATCACTGCTGTTAATGGTGTTGTCAGCTAGCCTGTCGTGCGCGTACGTCCAGCTCTTTTCGTGTCATTATGCCACGCATCATTTAATGAATTTTGTCGCATACCTCGGTCGATGCAATCATCTTGTGCACTAGGGTGTCCGGTGTCAGGAGTCCTGCCGTTTCTCTCACTTCGTCTCCGAGGTGTTGCCATTGCCACATACGAAAATGGTATGCTCCACGGTGTCCTGAGCTCCACAGTAGATGCAGTCATCTTCAGTGTCTTTATAGAATCGCTTGGCGTATGCTCTAAAGCATCCATGCCCCGTTAATGCCTGAGACAGGTGGTAATCTACCTCACGATGGCTGCAGTTTAGCCAGGGTCTTATGTTTTTTTATTAACCTCTTGGTCCATCTTGCAGTTTCAGAACCGTCACTTCACATGTTCGCATTTTCTGTAAGCGAGTCTGGGTCCCCAGCCGCAACCACCAACGCCAGATCGTTCGCGAAGCCGACGGTCACCGCACCCACGGTAAGGTCCAAATCAAGAACATCATCGTACAGGACATTTCACAATGTCGGCCCCAATACCGACGCGGAAGAAGTTTCGGGATTCGAGAGAAATCTTCTTGAAGGGTTCCCAAATGCTGCCTTGGGAATATCCACCAACAGCCCCATTTCCTCTTTAAAAGAGTCTTGGATTTTCTTCTTTCTATCCGCCACCATGTTTTTATGCTCTTGAACTTGTTTGCCACTTTTTTAAATGAAGTAGTGGTTGAAAAAATCGCGAATTCTTCGACAGCCCAAATTTAAAAGTATCCGAGTTCTGTAGGTTTCTTGTATTTTTTCTTCTGGTAGATGAGGTGTTTGTTGCTGCATTACAAACTTTTGCATCAATCATGGTAAACGCCAATGTGTGTTTTATTTCTGTTAAATCACCATTATATCGTTCTACGCAGGGTTTTTATTTGATTTTCTATGTAGCAGATTTCTTCATTTCGTATTGGTCTGCAGTATCTTGCAGACGAAGCTACTGGGTTCTGCCAAATAATCTTTTTATTGTCACCAATATTGCATGTCAGTCGTATGGGCACAAATTAACCGTGGAAGATGTTTGAATCACTATCTGTGCTATTTCCAAATTTTTGTTTCAATTGTGTTGTTGAGAACCATCACAACCCCATTTTGATAATAGCTCTAAAGAGCTTCATTCTTCTTCAGTTATATTTGCGAGAACTTCGCCTAACCGTGGAGATGTATGATCAAAAAGATCCTGCAAGTTTATTTCAGCACATGTTTCCGTAACCCTCGTCGAGTTTTCGCGCGGATAACAGTCCCTCTTCGCCTTTTTTATAAGTGAATAACAAGGATAAATGTTCTGGTTGGCAGCATGAGTATTTTTTGTTAAAAAGCGTTCTTCCTTATTACTGGCGGCTGCCCATTTTTGTTTGAATTGAAACTTATAAGTTTTTAAGGCATGTCTCAGTAATCTTTGTTTATTTTCAGGACATTTCGTGATCATTTTAACATGATTTTCTAAAAACTCAAAATTCTGGTCTATCTTCCAGTCTGAGCATTGTTTTATGATTTTATAAAGCGATTTCCTAGTCATCTCCATCGACGTCATTGGAGATTCAATTCTCTGGAGGGACGGTGACATTTTTTCAGAGAGTTTCATCCCGGATTGATTTGCCATTCGCTGTTGGGAGCAAAGTGATTAACAGCGCGGCATCACAAAAGGCGATATGATGCTGTCACAAAGCCATTTAACAACAACTTACACACACTAAACTACACCGCAAGAGTTGCAGTGATAGCCAGACAAGTAATACAGCTTACGGAGTCACTGCAACTAAGCACCCACCACACATTAAAAAAGAAAACAGCTATTGGGCTTTAACGATACATAAGTTTCAACGCGATGTAACAAAATTCGAGTATTCGACTTTTGATCGACTCCTTACTTAGAAATACTCCTGTGTGCGTCGCATCGTCTCGTTTTAAACCTACACGAACTGGTGGTTGGTCGTCGTCCACGGACACCCTCCTCATGTCCATGTGAAAGGTGCGGAGATATTTCGACGGGGACGTGGCGTCCGTCAACGCGGTTACGAATATGTTCATTTTCAAGACTCTGCTGTGCGACATATGCAATACGTAACATAGATGGGTGGTTCCCCTTTCTGTGTATTTCGTTACCAACGTTAAAGCGTGATAGGAATTCGTCTGGAACGTTAAGAAAAAGATATCTCAACAAATCCAGTAAAACAGTAGGTGCGTAAAAATTATGAATGGATGTAATAGGCACTCATGCCATGTCAAAAACAATAATTAAGTTTGCGATTGTACCTACCATGACCACCTTATTACAGGACAGGTAGTCTTCGCTTTATTAACTTATGAGTGTTAGTTAGATATTTTGAACGTATTAAAAAGAAACCTGAAAGATATCACCGGCCAACACCATGCCGAAAACATCCCTATGCCTACAGTCGTAGATCTTCTGCCGGAACGTCGCACGCTCTTTCATCTGCACCATGCGACAGTCGCACAGTTTCTGCCGTTTCAAGCTTATCTTCGTATCGAACGCGGATGTGTTCTTCAATACCAACGTGCATTCGAACGTGTCCTGGCACATTTCCGATTCGGGCATGAAGATGCTCACGTTCTTCAATTCTTCGCGTTTCATCGTCTTTAAATAATTGTTTATCCTGGGGATTCGATCATATTACACCTTTATATCTGCATATAAAAAAAAAAAAGGATTTTACTTGGTAAGCGAGAACATTTCCCACAGGAGCGATTTACTAAATAACGGTCCGAAATTATGCTCGTTAATTTCCGTTATCTATAAATAATAAATATTTTTAAAAACGACAACGCGTTATTGGAACAGTATTCAGCTCACTTGAATTACAGGGTAAGCCGAGCAAAATTTGAACGAGAACACTTCGTGGATATGATTCGAATCGATGATCTGCGGCGAATCCTTATTCAATCTCGTCTGGTAATAGACGCGCACTTTAAAGTTCCCGGAAATGTTGCAATGCAACAGCAGTAGTATCTCGTTACGTTCCTTCGGCTTCAGGCTACCCTGGCACGGTATTATACTCATGCAATCCGCGTCGAAATCGGTCTTCTTCTGATCCCAGAACACCAACTTGTAGTGGACGGTGGACGAACCGAAATTGAATAAATTGAAACGGAAAGAGCTCTCCTCTCCAACTTCGATTTTTTGGAAATTACATTTCGTCGGCATACTCTAGAATAAACCGTAAAATACAGGGTGATTGGTGAGAATGGCCTATTATAGGTATTATACAAACGGAACGAAATTTTGAAACAAAATTTTGCAGTTGAGGCGTGTTCGTTTGCGTTGCTGGAAGTGCTCAATATCACTTTTGTCAATTACCGTGTGTTCGTTTGAAATCTGACAGCTGCTGACAGGTGTTTTAGACACTCGTTCGTTTGCATCCAGCAAGCTGCTGTATGTCAGAAGTAGCAAGCTATATTTACTCACGGTTCAAGTGTTGAGCAATAATAGCTGATGAAATCAGATTCATCCGCTCAAACATCTAATTGCTGATTCGCTATACTTGCTATTTCTGGCAAAACTTACCAAAGTTAGCAATTCAAACGCACAAGCCTATGGTAAAACAAATGAGCTAAGCAGCCTTGCTTCAGTAAATTGACATATCTGAGTATTTTAGGTACGGAGACTAATTAAATCGTTACCTAATACGGATTGAAAGAGAATCTTTTGTAGAATCAGAATGTCTACCTTTCCATTAAAAAAAATCTACTTTCCGCAGATTGAACTTATTTATAAACAACTGAGTTTTTAAACACCCTGTATATTAAACGAATGTAGACTTTCACGGCCACTCTTCCATAATGATGTATCTTTCAGGTATTGCCGTGGTTGTTGTGACAAACTTGACGTTTCGCTGATCATACTGTCAGCTTCTTCAGAAGTTCTCTAAAGACTGATGTTGATGTCTTCTGCTCCTGTCCCTGTTCCGCTCCAGTGACGCGTATCCGTTCCAGTCCGCCGAACCGTATCCGTTGTCGTTCTCTGATCCGTGTCCGATGCTTCTCCTCGATTCGTGTTAGATGATTTCGGATGCGTCCTCGTTGGTCCTTGCTGCTTCGGGTTCTCCAGCGCTAACTTCCATACCTTACTCAATCTGTATCCGTCTTCTCGGTTGAAGTTGTTCGGATTCTTCATTATTTCCAGGGATTCTCTCACTATCCGTGGGTAGTAGTGATTGCTTTTGGCTAGTATCTTCACGTCATTGTAGTCGATTACGTGACTGCTTCCGGTGTGGTAGTGTTCAGCTACTGCAGATTTTCGAGTATTTCCCTGTTCGACATCTCTGCGATGCTCTTTCACTCTGCACTGTATACTGCGCCCGGTTTGTCCAATATACGATTTCCCGCACTGGCATTGAAGTTCGTAGATGCCTTTAGCTTGTAGTTTCGGTATCGAGTCTTGGTTGAATGGAAGCAGTTCTTTTATTTTCTTGACTGTGCTGAACCTGACGTTGACGTTCTTCTTCTCCAAGCCTGTCCGTGACTCCAGCAATATACGGCAGGTGTGCGTATCCTGCTGGCTTTAGTTCTGAGTCATCCTTCTGTTTCTTTTTGGCTCCGGCTAATCTCCGAATCTCCTGTGGTTTGTAGCCGTTCTTCTAGAGTGCATCTTTCACATGTTGAATTTCCTCGATTTTGTTGGTAGCATCACTAATCATTTCCGCTCTATGTAGTAGTGTAGTGACCAGGGATCTTTTCTGTTGTGGATGATGATGTGAGGTTGCGTATGCGTCTTCTTGCGGTATACTCCATGTTCCAATTTTCCACTGTCGTTGCGTTTTACCAGTACATCCAGAAAAGGTAAGCAGCCATTCTCTTCTAACTCCATCGTAATGTTGATGTTGGCATGTTGTCTGTTGATGTGTTCCTTGAATGCGTGTAGATTGTCCATACCGTGAGGCCAGATCACGAATGTGTCGTCCACGTAGCGGTACCAGCATTTCGGTTTCTTGTCACTAGAGCTGATGGCTTGTTCTTCAAAAGTTTCCATAAAAATATTAGCGATGACTGGTGAGAGTGGTGATCCCACGGCTGCGCCGTCTTTCTGCTCGTAGAAATCTCCATTCCATAGGAAATAGGTGGTGTTTAAACATAGTCTTGCGAGGTCAATTATATCCTCTTGTAGTCCTTGTGGTATAAACCGTTGTCTGATGAGTTCTAGGGTTTCTTCCACTGGCACGTTGGTAAAGAGCGATTCCACGTCGAAACTCACTAGTATGTCTTCACTGGTTACTTCATACTCCACAAAATCTTCAGAGTTCTTTATAAAACTGCTTGTCAAACCCACGTACTGTTGTAGTTGTTTGGCAACATATCTGGCTAGTTCGTAAGTCGGGGATCCACAGGTGCTCACAATCGGTCGTAGAGAGTTTCCAGATTTGTGTATCTTGGGTAGTCCGTATAGTCTTGGAGGCTGCGTTTCTGACGGCAGTAGACGTCGTTGTTCTTCCTTCGGTATGATTGACTCTTTGATAGTTTTCCTGGTCTGACGTTCTATTTTAGCTGTAGGGTCTCTGCTTAACTACTTGTAATGTTCAGGATCCAATAAGGTATTGATTTTCTCATTGTAGTCTATCCTGGTCATTACTACTGTTGCGTTTCCCTTATCGGCACGTAGAATAATGATGTCTTTATTGTTGCGGAGTTCTTTCAGTGCGTCCTCTTCTGTCTTGGAGATGTTTCTGGTTGGTGGTTGTTGGACACGGATCAGAGAGAACGACAACGGATACGGTTCAGCGGACCAACGAGGACGCATCCGAAATCATCTAACACGAATCGAGGAGAAGCATCGGACACGGATCAGAGAACGACAACGGATACGGTTCGGCGTACTGGAACGGATACGCGTCACCGGAGCGGAACAGGGACTGGGTATATAACGAGGAGCAGAACACATCAACATCAGTCTTTAGAGAACTTCGGAAGAAGCTGACAGTATGATCAGCGAAACGTCAAGTTTGTCACAACAACCACGGCAATACCCGAAAGATACACCCTGTATATTGTTACAGAGAGAAACTTCAAATGTTGTGTAACTAGATACTATCAGCTATGCGTATGCAAAATTTCATTCATCTCTTTTACTCCTACGTGACGTATTGTCACTATAAAGTAAGATCGGTATCTGTCACTTTTTTTCTTTAATTGCGAATAACTCAGTAGGCATGGTATTTAGGTATAGGGTATGATACATGAAATATGTGTAGAATTTAACATAGAACCTGAATTTATAATTTATTTTATAACATGCTGTTTAAAAAATCGAAGTTGATGCCCACTTCCGGTTAACCGGAAGTGATATTTATTCAAAAATATTTTCACTTGAAAGTTCATATTGGACCATATGCAACTGCAAAATTTTGTTTTAAAATCCCATTCCGTTTTTATAATACCTTTAATAGGCCATTCTCACCAATCACCCTGTATAATTCTTAGTTTCAAGATAACTCACGCATAATTCCGAATAGGAGCATTCCGTGTACACCTGCACGGGTATTTCGAACGGTTTCCCGTCGATGGCCGTAGCTTCTATGGCCCTTATCTCGCAGATGACGGTGTAATGCGTCGCCGATTGGAGCTTTCCGGTGATCGTCCATTCGAGATTGGTAGCTTCGTTCGATGCCAGTTTCCCGTCCGGATAGTCGATCTGCAGCAGGTTATGCTTGTCGGTTAATAAAAAATTATACCTGTGAACGATAGTACGATTTGAGAAGAAAGAGGGAAAGAAAATCCGCATCGTTGTAAACTACCCAGTAAACCAACACGTCTCTGTTACATCTCTGTAATGATGAGGAGCGGGATGTTTACGCGAACCGGATCGAATCGCTTACTTTATAGAAAACGGTGATTGCGCCCTCGTGCTAATTGGTTTACCGGATATGCCTATGTAATATATGATGGACGATTTACTTGATGGCGTGCACGGACGGATTGTAAAGCTGCACCGTTTCGATCTCCTGACATTGCGGATGCACTTCGGGGAAGACGATCGTCTCGTTCACGCCTACCTTAAGCGTCGGCTTCTCGCAGTACGCCTTGACGTAGATATACCGGGAGTCGCTCACCAGCCCGTTCAGTTCGATTCCCCAGCGTTCGACGACCGCTTTCTTGCTCTCGTCGACGGACGATTTGAAGTACACGACGACGATCTGGTAATCGTCCACCACGCTCATCATCGGCTTCATTATAAATTGCCTGTAGGTAATATATTGCGGTGAAAAATCTAACAGGAATCAATGTTAGTAGTAAGGCTATAGGCGTACGGATCGACGCAGTCACTCGTCGTGGACACGCTGTATAAGTTGTATTTTGACTGGTAAAACCTGTCAAACTGTCATAATTATGACAATTTACTGGTTTGTTTTCTAAAAGGTTAAAAGGGGGTCGTAATATGTAATAGGAATTAATCGATGGGAACTTACGTTTTCTTCGGCGGCAAGAGTCTGTAGCTCACCGGCAGGTAACCTTTGACTTTCAACAGGAACGTAGTGTAAGCGGGTATATTCCCGATGCACGGTGGTAATATCACGTTATCGGGGATCAATATGTGCGGTATCCATCTACGATTCGGCGGGAACGTATGCCCTAATATCACACACGGTCGAACTCGATCTCAAAATTGAACTATACGTGATAAATAAGAATACAATTCTTACCGAGCACCCTCAATTGTACCGGTATCGGAACCGTAACGTAATCGTCGTTCGGCGTGCAGGACCTCCTCAAATCCACCCAGTACACTCCGGCGCTGAGGATGTCGTGATAGAGATGATCGGCGTCCGCGGGGGCGAACGTGCACTCGAACAGTTTCGAATCGTAAGCGTGAATCTTCGCCGCCCCCGGCGTTACGGTGAACGTGCCATCTGAACGAATTGTTTTTTTTTTAATTTTCAAAACGCCCAACACTTAATAATAATCGATCGTGTTTCATTTACTATTTTGATACCATTCGACTTCGATTTGTTCCGACAGGTGATTAGTGAGGCTCGTCACTAACGTTTTCGTCGTCGGATCAGCTCTCCCCTCCATGTGTACGCCCTCAAAATCGAGGTAGATCTCGCTGAGACTTACCGGCGGCGTCCGCCGCAGCATCGTCATCACGTCGTACAGGTAACCGCTGTAATCGCTCTTGTCCGACCTGTCGAAATTGTACGACCTGAGGAGGACGTCCTTCTCGTTGATCTTCTGTACCGTGTTGCAGCCCAACAGGTGGATCATTCTCGGTTTCTGAACGTCATCAGAACAAACTGAGATATCTACTCGTCAGTAGGTAAACTGTGTGCCTATGAGCACAGTCACTCGACGTGGACATGCTGTATAAGCTGTATTTTGACCTGTCAAAACAGACAGGTTTTAGCTGTCAAAATACAGCTTATACAGCTACTCTCGTCATAAGTCCATACATACGTCGATGACTACTTACGTGATGTAACACTAGCAAGCACAGTTTGACGCTGTACATGCCGACGGCGGCGGGCGCTCGAAACGTGACGGTGATGAAGTGCGATTTTTGTCGCGGGATCGTCCCGCGATACTTGCTCAGAGTGTACAGTCCCAGTTTCAAATCGACGACGTCGAATTGATAGAGGGCGTCCATTTCGCCGGTATTCCTCAATTCTAAGATCTGTTCCGCGGTTTGCTTCTTACTGTACGTGTAGAAATATAAATTATCCACGGACAACTCGATATTTGGACCTGTTTGGACACGTTTAATATAGTATGTATAATGAAATGATACATTTTTCGGAAATATGCGCCGGTACCTATAGATTCTCCTCTAAGATATATCGTCAGCATCTCTCTATCTTCTCCGTCCGTCTTCTCACGTATAAACAGGTAATCGACGCTAACCGTTGATGGGAATAACGGTTTATAAATGATTTTACATTCGAAGATTCCGTCGGCGTCGACGTCTCTCGTCCAAGAACAGTCGAAAGTGCGATAAATCGGGTTCGTATTCGGATCGTAATGTACGCAGTACTCCTTCGCTGTCTACGGGTGAATAATAATAATAATAATAATAATAATAAAAGATGTCGTTAGCAGGCTAAATGGAGAACCATATGGGAATTTAGGTTTGTGTTATTTCTCGTACAGAGGTATACTTTTTTTTATTGTAAAAACATAAAACCAACGTACTATCTAGGTAGTACCCAGCCAGCACAGAGACGTATACTTCACGTCAACAATACGTCACCACTTACGTTGAATTCACTAACGTTTCAACGTAGAATAAACGAAAATATGACGATAATATGTCAGAGAGATCCGATGTAATTTAGTCACGTCGATTAGACGTCTGTCGATTACGTGAAATATAGGTAACCACCGACGTAGATATACAACATCCCATAGCAATATTTATGGACGGGTATTGGGCATATACAGTGCGTTAAAATTATGTATTATGCGTTTAACTGTGTTTGATGACGGCTTCTGCTTTTGAGGATGCCGAACGGCAAAGGTATCACATGTTCTTGATATCACTTTATTACATTCACCATAAATAATAAACAAATTTAAATAATCTTCGTTCGTATAATTTAAACGTGTCGGCATTGTTTATAATTGAAAACTGACAATGAATGACATTTCATCAGTGCTGGGTTGTTTCTCGAATGGTCATGACTAACTTAAATATACCAAAGCAGGATGACATCTTAAAAAACTACCACAGCTACATTCTTCTTAGAGCATACATATTTTATTAATTATCTTAAAAACTATCGACTTTAGATGTGTAATGAATCAGACTTTTTTTTTGTATTTTTGTAAGGGCAGTTTGATGAGCAAGCGAAAAATAGGTAGTTGCATTAAAAAAAATTAAGTTTTGACAATTTTTCCCTTCGGAAATTTAACCGTAATTTTCGGATACGCTGTATAACGTTTTCGAAAAATTTATTCGGTTTCGAGCTCTATTCTATACGGTCAATAGTTCTACAAATTTTCAATTTTCCAAATTAAATACCTTTACAGTTATAGAAGTTCAAATGCATTCCTCCATCTGTCAAAAATTAAAAAAAAATGCAAATATTTCAAACATGGTTGAAAATAACAACATAGTTGTTTTATAAAATTTACTTCAAAAGTGAACGAGAAATTGAAAAATATAATAATATATAGGATGTTCCATTAAAAATAACAAAGTTGACAGCCACTTTCGGTATAAGCGTATGCGTCAGGTTATTATAAATATTTTAGTTTAATAGCGCACGTCGACATTAGTATATTCCAAAATTTTCAGAATGTTCCAATGTATATTCTTCCATATATCGATCGATGCAGTTCCTCGTGAGGCACCCTGTATATAGGATAGTCTATTTAAAGTGTAACACTGCAATATCTTCGAAACAATTAGTGTTATGAAGAAAAGCATTAGACAAAAGTTTAACTACATGAAGGGGCTCGTTCGATGGCGCTACTGTTGTCACTATAAAGAAAGACACAAAGGTCATAGCAAGATCAACTTTTTTTTTCAAATAGCATATGGTATTTTTTTAATCAAATTCTAAAAGATCAATAAGTTGTGAATAGAAAAATAGTAAATGACATATGACCTAAAATTAATATTAATCGAGATATTTCGAAAAAATGAGGACAATAAAAGTCAGTGCAGCAAATGTTTTTTTCCACTACTAGCGTCAGAAGACGTCATTATTTGGTATGTTTTCGGGCCGAGAAGATGAATTTCTCTCCTAGTAGTCAATAATAAAAATTATCTCCTACTAGTAAATAATAAAAACAATTGACAGTAATAAAATTATGATTTATTCAATAAAAATGTATAGAATAGAAATAATTTGAGTATAAAACCATAGATGTCGTATAGATGCACGAATGAAATCCGCAATTCAAGAAAAAAGGTTAGGTTAACATTTAACATAAATAAACAAAGTAGGAATTAAAGAAGTAATTTGGTAAACACTACTTATTAAAATAATAATTAATAGCGCAATTATGGCAGGTTATGGTAATTCCTGACGTACTAGCTTGCAATAAAATCTCGTACACCTAGTTTTACCTATATTGATTTCACCTTTTGTGACATTTCTAATTTGACGCTTCATTTCCAAAAGTACACTATTTTTATAAGTCATCACCAGAGGTCATCACAACCTCTATGCATAGTGTCACATCCGTCAAATCTAAAGTCAGCTTACATTGAAAAATAATCATCAAAAATTAGCTTGCTTGACATTAAGGTGTACGAGATTTTATTGCAAGCCAGTGTACCAGTATTTTTCATACTCTATTTGATTTGCTTCCTTGCGGATTTCTGCAGGAATACAACTACTGCCTGACATTTTTTTTTTGGTATTGTGACAAGACATGAATAAAATCTCAATTTGACATTAAATGTTTATTCATTTGTTTTTACAGACTAACATGTTTTCTATGGATATCTTAAATTAAACATTTATCGGAACGGCTTATTATATTACATTATCATTGAGAAAGCGGTTAAATATGCTAGTAGTGGAAAAAATAGTAGGGTCAATTCGCCAGTAGTCGGACAGTTTTGAAAAATGTGAAGTTTACATTAATATAAAATATTCTTGTTCAAACCTATTAGAAAATTTCCTTTTGCACGCTAGTGATTGATTATTTTATTTTATGCGAAATATTACTGAAAGCTTCTATTCCTTTAAGAGACTTTTTGAAACTTTTTTATTTGAAACAAGTACCTTATCCCCAGAAGTCGGACATAGTTCGCCAGGAGTCGGCCAAGAAGTAGCCGAGAGTCGGTCAGTCCGCGATTGGTTCGTCGCCGCCAGAACCGTATTTATTAAAAATTGATTGTTTAAAATATTAATTAAATGTAACAGATGTATTATGTCATTCTACTAGAGTTCAGGTAAATTCTAGGCTTTTTAACCAAGGTATATTTACACTTTATTCTAAGAAAAGAAAAAAAACCACCTCTTGAAAAACATTTTAATTAACTAAATTATGGAAATAAGAATAAATAAATGAATAATTCAGGAAATATCGTAGGAACTGCATATTGTACATATTGCTTAATAATGTTTAGTTATTTTTTTAATATTCAAATCTTCGTCAATAACTAAATAAAAGATTTAAAAATAATAAAAAATATTTTTTATGAACAAAATACTTTAAAACCAATTTTAAGATATATCCTCACAAAAATCACATGTAAAATCAAATTTTGAAACTTCATTATACTGGAAGTCAATGAATCTAGTGCATCCTAAATGGTACCAACGAGGGCACAAATCACAGCCCACATTTTTCTCGTTTTCAATCTCTGTGTCACTGTTAAGGTTTTCTTCACAAATTGCACATATTTGCTTATTTGTTTCTTTGTAAATTTCTATTTCATTTTGCACTTTATCAATGCCTTTGTCAACAAAAACTTTTCTGTTCTTATTTTCTTTTTTATTTAACGACAAACTTTTTCTCTTTTTCTTTGCATTCTCTTTATCTTCCTTTTCTTTCAATTTATTTTCATAAAATTCCCTCCACGCTTTAGAGGATATTGCTGAAGGAATTTTTTCCCTTTGCCTTTTTCTTGGATTCGTAGTTAATTGAGGATAACTCAAATGTTTTTCAAAAGAGCTGTTAGTCTCTGATGATTTTTCTCGTTCTTTTAACTTTATAATTTCGTTGATGATAACACCCTCCTGCTCTTTCTCTAAATCACTGTTAACGCGTTCTTTCTCTTGTATTTGGTCTTGGTCTGACAATATTTTTTCTACTACCTCTGTATGTTTTTTCTGTCTCTCCAAACTATTTGCGCAAAATTCCTCGGCATTTACTTGTTCTTCAGTGAGGTTTTCATTGTCCTTTTCTTCTGTAGTGTTACTGACTTCTACTTTGTTGCACTTCTTTCCCGATAAAATTTGCGGATTAAGTACAATGTCTTGTACAATTATCACATTCGGAAGAGGTTCCTTATTTGGACCTCTATTGTCTGTTTCTTCTGGTGTTTCGAGAAGAACAATCATTTCATTTATTTCTTCAGCAGTGTACGGAAAGTCTTCATTATTAGTTTTTGGCGCATGTAAAGATCGTACAAGACCTAGAATTGAGTCAGCACTGATTCCTTGTTTAACTAATTCGTCTTTCAATATAAGAATAACTTTTTCTGTACTTTGAATATCGGCTGTGGTGATCTCATTTTTAACTTCATCTATATTTATTATTTTTGAACGGATACAATCCGCATGCCTTAAAGCCATTCATCATATTAGTCGGCATATTGGCATGTTGTAGAACTCTTTTGAATATTGGGCAAAATTCTATTTTTGTTATCACTCGATTTTCAGTTTCTTCTTGCCAATTCCTAACTTGTTGTCTCCAATATTTCGGACACTTGTCCGACTACTGGAATTGTACGAATTTTATTATGCCAGTTCCCGTCCACCTATATTTACCTTCGAAATGGCAATAAATAACCATACAAACACCGGTAAACGTAAATTAAATGATGTTTGTACCCTTTGTACCATAAACAACATAAATTGGACATAGTTTGAATAATTGTTACTTACCTTCTACACTACTACCCGTATCCTCAAAAACTTTAAAACAGAGGTGCACACATCAAGTATGTTTTTCGCGGCTTTTTTGCCTATCAGTGGCACCACCCATCAAACAAATTATTGTTCTAGATGTTAAGAAATATTTAGTGCATTTAAATGTTTACATTTTAGGCGCATACGTATTTCAATTCGAATGTTATTGGCAAGTTTAACCGTTTTGTCCGACGATAGGCGTTGTCCGGCTTACTGGCGAATTGACCCTATATAAACCACGGCAGAGAAGATTTTTCTCGGCCTCTTAGCCATTATTTCGCTACTCGGCTGAGAAAAATGTCTTCTCTCCCTTGGTATATAATTACTATTATTGTCTATTGTATGTTTGTTAAATGTAAAAGTAGAAAATAAATGTTAATAGTAACTACAAATTGTTTACATAAGGTAAACAGTGGAAAAAAGCAGACGGCTATCGAATTAAATGTTCAAATTGGCGGCCACCACCCTCAGTGCACTTTTGTATTCGCGCAGAAAAATCTCTATAGCGATTCTTCTGCGCGAAGTCAGGTAATACATACGTCTTCGAAGACGTGCATAGACGTCCTCACAGATGTGTGTAGACGTTTTACAATAACGTCGTGCGGATGTGACAGAAGTATTTCATGCATTCTTCTTGAGGACGTCTTTAAAGGACGACTTTTGGTCTTCAAAATACGAAATTTGACGTTCTGATGACGACTTTTTCTTTGCTGGGATGTTACTAAAATTATAACACTTTCTCCCATTTTAAATATATACATAACATATGGTTATCTGTTTTTTTTATTTATTGTTTTTTGTGCCATACTAATCGTAGTATCAATGATAGATACTTTGATATCTATGCCTCCTACGTGAACGAATTGTAACAAAATTTAATGAAACGTATAGTACGGAAATATCTACCGGTTTTTAGTGGGTGCTGAATAACTTACCGTCTAAATATCACGAATAATTGTCTACGGTCAAGTCTGTAAAAACTTAACTTTCTGCATTTATGAATAAATATTGAAAATATGTATGCATGTACCTAATAACTAATAACGTGCGCTTATTTTTTTTAGTATGAATATGCATACGTAAATATATGATTAAATTACAATCTAATTAATAAGTGATATACGTAGAACGATAAAAAAAAACTAAACGAGGAAATCAACGTTTGTTATATTAGTTGTGGTTAGCAACATGAGTGACTAATATATCAATACATGCAGTTATTGAATGTTGGGGAAAAAAATGTGGCCTGTTTCAATATACGACAGGATTATATTATTATATTATATGATTAGAAATGATTTTAATCTAGATGTTGTATGTATATGGTCTATAGCAAGGACGTATGGTTCTCGACCGACAACTTGTTACATTCACTCTTAACAGGCTCGTCAGGCTTTTGCTTTAAGTTGCTGTTGCGATTGTTGTGCGAAAGAAATAAGATTTTGACATTTGAAATTAAACCCGTGTCGTGACGTCATAATACATTTTACTACAATATGAGAAAGTAAAACTATTAATTCTTCCGTTTGAATAAAATAGAATTGCGATAGCTATTTTACTATCAAATATGTAGTGTGTAGTACGTGCTAGGTATATGTATTAAAATCAGTTTACTATTTGAAAAATTTCATCATCTCCGATTATTATTGGAAAGATAATAATACCGATCTACTAATAAAAAAAAATATTAGAAAATATCCCGGTGGGATGATAAAAATTGGCGAGGCAGAATTAGTTACATCATCCATTCCAGGATGAGTAACTAGAATCCAATTACAGCATTTTACGTAGGCCATCGCCGTTTAAATACGAAATGGATTAGAAGATGATCCTCTTACGGGTACGAGTCGCGAAAATTCTATTCACATATTAGACATTTATCGAATAGATATGTTACTTACGTTCGAGGTATTCTTGCTCTTAAACGATTTCACGACCTTCTTCCCGACCGCCACTTTCCCGAAATCGATCGTATCCGTGATAGTGACGCTAATACTGGAATCGTATCTTTCTGTTCTGTCCTCATCTTCGTCTTCGTGACGGCGAGGGATCTCTTCGTTTTCTTTGCAGGTGCATTCGAAATTCTCCATTTCTTATATTCGACAGATTGTGTAGTCCAATGTACAAATACAGAAATGTCAATGTCATGCGGTGCAAACATCCGAAATAAATGGCATTATAAGAGGCCCGACTACCGTTTGACAGTTGGCGATGTTGCCACAGTTAAATTTTTTCATAATACATATAATGTTTTTATAATTTATTTAAAACGTACCTATTTTAAAATCGGGCTTCATACACACATGTGTAGACGTATTTTGAATGCTCACAGCAAATTTCAGTAATTAAATCTAAAAATTAATAGTGTAATCTCGATTCCCGTATCAAGGTAACGGCCTGTAACGAGAAAAGAGGTTGTGAATTTAATACCGAATATTAATAGACAAAATTGTATATGTAGAT
Source organism: Holotrichia oblita (assembly GCA_023690525.1). Lineage (NCBI taxonomy): Eukaryota > Metazoa > Arthropoda > Insecta > Coleoptera > Scarabaeidae > Holotrichia > Holotrichia oblita. Next base: position 405,575 of record CM043019.1, read on the forward strand.
GTAAAACATTTGTAGAAATATGTGTATGAAGCCCAATTTTTAAATTAAATTGAAATAAAATCAAGCAGACGATTTATAGAATTATGTAGATATGGCACCGCTGCAAAATAATCAGCTAATAGTAGACGACCCTCTTAAGAGCGCGCCGACGAGGTAAGATATATATAACTACCACGAGATGGCGCGAGCGGTAACGATTCGAAATAATTTGTATAAATTGGTTTCTAGTGCAAACGAATGGTTTGAATCTGCATTCAAAGGTGGCGCTTAGTTTCATAGAAATTGTTTCCAGAATATGGCGGTAATGTCACTAAAATTTAAATAAAGGTACATATTAACAGCCCAAGCGGCGGGCGATTTTTCAAGTACGACAGCGAAGCAGAAGCGCTTGAAATGTAGCAAGTGTTTTAATGACCAGTTATCCACGAATACTTAATACTATTTTTTTTATTGGTGTATTTTAACATCATGTTTCATTGGTTTCAATACTACAAATAGAAATGCGTCGAAAACCGAGGTATGTCTGTAATTCATAATCAACGAATGAGCGAATCGACGGAACCAAAGCGTCGAAAACCGAAGTATGCCTGTACTTTTTCTCCTAATTCAAAAATTAATTGAATATCTATTATTATTAACTATTTATCATTACTTCTTTAAATTTATTATACACCATCGTTTTCTACACAACTACGATTGGTGAATAAAGGCGGGTTCTGACAGGCGCGTCGTCGCTGTGAGCTGTAGCGTGGTGTGAATAAAAAATGTAAATGACATTTTATGATGAGTTACTATAGAAACACCTCGTAACCCTCGTAACATCTATTCAACGGTCTAAATGTCCAAACCGCCTTGCAAACCTGCTTATTTTCAATTGTAAATTTATAGAAAAATCTTGCGTAAATTTGTCAATGTGTGAAGAAAAAATAGCATATTTTATTTGGAGAAAAAGTTACTTCTCATGGCTTGGTCTCTATAACACGAGCACGCCATGAAAAGTATTACTTTCCCTCCGTCTAAAATACATAAGATACTATTCCGGCTGAAGCAAGCATCTTCATATGAGGCCTTTTCCTTTGCTTTTCAGTGTAGTGCAATTTACACTACAATTTTTACAGTGCTGCCACGAAGCCAAAAATACAAAGGAACGAATTGAGTGTAGATGAATTTATAACATAACCTCAACCATCAACTCATAATCTGACTTGACAAAAACCGAATAGCACTTTCTGAATTCAGGCATTATGTGGTTACTAGTAACTAATCCTTTATAAAAGTGACCTTCAGATTTATATAATGTGAACATTGTTGCTAATACGGACCCGCAATATTATTCTCTTTCTACTTACTACGACTTGCAGCTTGCAGTGTTAAACAAATTTAGTTAAGATAAACTCCTTTGGCAGTCTCTTTGCATATATTTATAAAAAGAACTGTCAATTCCCATTATTATAAATTATATCTACGCTGAAAGCATGAAAATGCCTCAATTTGGACTAAACGTCAAAGATATTTTTCACCAATTTATTTACAAATCGTACTTTATTCCTAATAATACTAATAACCTTATTCGATGGCATTTTTTAAAGAAAATTGCATTTGAATTATCAAAAATTGCAATAATAATGGCGTCTGTAATTTAACTCAAAGATATGTAAAAACAATTTTTTACTTTATATTTAATACATAACCTCTTTTTGCCTCTCCTTTGCATGCGTTTCATAAATACTTAACGTTACTTTATCAATTATACTGCATAAATTCCAATGTATACATTCGTGTACAGTCTCTTCCAAAATTAATGTCACCCCCGCAATTAAAAAAACCAATAAAAATCTTCTTCCCTATAACTCGACACAATTTTTGATTGATGAATATCAATATTGTAATTGCGCTTTAAAGTAAATGTCGGTCAAACCTAGTGCATTCGTTTTGCAACAGAAGTTATAATGTATCTTCCATCACATCAAGAGACATTAATTTTGGAACAGACTGTACATACTACTAACCTAATAGCTACTAATTACCACGTATGTATTGTGTTATATTGTGTATTGTTCTGGGTTTTGTATTCATTTCGTATTAATAGGTATGTTCGCAGAGTGAATTTCTTGCGATTTCAGTTTAATTGGAATTTGTCGAATGCGCATGCGCTGCCAGAAAATCGAAATTGTCAAAATACGTATTTTTGTTGTGCGAACGGGTTTCCCGTACTTGTAGCATATTTCACTTATATTTGTAATAGCACACTTCACTTATATTTATAGCAGCATACTTCACCACTATATTTGTATTATTTATTTTTTATTTTATCCTATTTTGTTTCGCCGTTTCGTTTTAAAACTGGAGCCATGCAGAGAAGTATTACACGTAGACCTAAACTTTTCTGTGCGCAGACGCTAATTCTAAATTGGAGATATTTCTACCGACTCTTTCGACTGTCCAAATACAATTTCCAGCTACGATTTCGACACTCTGCAACAACCTGCTAATTTCGAACTCATCAAATTTCGTATTTCTTTACTGCGAACGCTTACATCTTATTACGCGTGCGTCGTACAATTTCTGATTAATTTAGTTTACTCTGCGAACATACCTAATATGTGGACTCATGACAACACGGAAGTTTTAATCCAACTGTACGAACAACACGAGTGTTTGTACTTGGTTAGCCATAATAATTATAAAAATAAGACTAAACGTAGGAGGGCATTATTTATTAAATTCATAATTCCTTTTTTGGTACGTCTTGCTATCCATGGACGAACCCATAACTTTCGGTTACGTCTTTTTTTTGGATTTCAAAAGGTATGCTGCTATAGCGATAGTCATATTTATAACTAAACAAATAACAACCAGAAGACTGATGACAATTCGTATAATAACATGGAATTTAGCCACAATTAGCGAATAATTCCTGTAACATTTGGTTTTTGTAGTTAGTACCTTACATCAATTTTTGTATACATTTCTGCATCAATTTTACATGTAAATATTTGATCGTCTATTGCCTCCTTAAAAGAGAAAGCTTGTTAATTTTCGCGCCTCAAAAAAAAAAAGAAATGCTCGCTATACTAGACAAGGATGCAACTACAAAAATACGACGCCCTACAGTAAAAAGATAAAGTTGGGTCAATTTTCAGCGGTGCCGCTCTCTCTGACCGCCAACGCTTTAAATTTTTGAATTGGCCAATGACAACACACCGCGCCACAGCTTTTTTTTTTACTGCAATTAGTACTGCTCGAAGCGCCATCTTTGAGGCAACACCTGAAACATATTTCGGTCGGAATCCAATAGAAATCTTTACGTGGGTTATAAGAACATTTTATTTAACAGAGTTTTCTCATTTTCTCAATAAATATCGCTCAGATTCTTATGAAATTTTAAAGAATTGCTGTCATTATCCTTCTCATGGCGTTAACAAATTAGAATTTGAATCGGTTGCAATTTTTTTTCGTTTTTCTGTCACATTACATCGTTAATTTATATGATTAAATCAATACATATCGTCTTCATAATTTCTTATTGCCGTCACGGATGATTTTTCTATCCATAATTGATTGTTTCAACGCGAAATATTGAGCTATATTTGATATAATGAGATTTGCGCACAGGTCTGCATTTTACCTCATGGCGCCATCTGTTGTCGCTGATACTTCGCGGCGCCCTCTTAATAATAAGCTACAGGAGGATGTTCCGTGGATAATGACACGATTACGTGGCATGGTACATCAAAATGAGGTTTTCTTTTTTCTTAGGAAACTCTCTGTTTAGCTGCAATTTTGAATTGTTTGCAGAATATAAAAACAGTTTTCACAATCGTTTGTTATATACAGGATGTCCATGAATATGTGGGCAATATCTCTGATACATAAAGTTTATGTAAAAATAACACTGAATGTCTATAGATATACCTTTTTTTGCTATGTATTGCCTTATTATTAATTTTTATAAATAATTACATAAATGATTAATTTTTTTTTTAATTAGATTTTAATGCATATTGAAATAAAAGTTACCTATTTTCGTTAAACTTATTCCTTCTCGGAAACGGAGTATGTTATTAAAAAGACACTGTTTGACAGCATCGGAAATATAGAGTTAACAGCAAACGTCTCAAAAGAAACGGATATGTCAAACGAAATATTACAAATAGACAACCTAGATTTCCCAAAAGTTAACAGAAATTAAACATTTTATAAAGGATTGAGATCGCCAGTAAATGAAACAGAAATTTTTTTTTTCAAAGACTTGTGGTTTTCGAGATTTTTCTGAGTTGAAAGATGCCAGAGGAAGTCACGTGACCCAAACGCAAGCTGACGTAGAATACCTGTAAGTTAGATTAGAGGGTTATGACATTACTAATATGATAACACAAATGTAAGATCCTTTTTTAACCATTAATACATAGAATTAGTACTTTGTGTACATGCATGATAATACATATTATTGTAACGTATGTACTTGTAGAATATCACTAATTTTAACACCATATAACGTGTCATCGAAAAAAAAACATAATTAGGGTAGGCTATGAAAATGTTTTTGATCGTTGCTTTAGCCACTATCACATAATGACATTTATTACTTGACATTTTATTGTAACTTTAGTTTATAACCTCAAATTAAATGTCAATGAATAAATGTCATTATGTGAAAGTGGCTAAAGTAACAATCAATTCACATAGCCTACTCTAATTATGATTTTTTTCGATATGTCTATACTACTCGTATAGGTTAGGTACCTGTACTTACATCAAAATGATCAGAACAACAATATCCTGTAGTCTTCTCTACCAAAGGTACATCTCTCTTCATGGCAGTGAACCATTTTTTCTAAAAAGTAAAACGAAATCGTCCGAATACAAGGCACAAGTAGTCAAGCCATTGATTTCGATAACATAAACAAGGCTTCATACGTCACACGTTGTAGTTCACGTAAACGCCACGTTTTGGGAGAGCGCTGTAATAGTGCTTCTTTCTTCCCCGATTTCTAGGTGAAAAAATAGATTTTTTCGTCTGGGAATAAAAGAAGTGGCTTTTTCTCATGATTATCTTTAAATTTAAAGAATAATTACAAAGTACATAGGCTCTCTATTGGACAAAGCTAAAAAAAGTACCATTAGAAGCATTAAACGTGTTTTATTAGTGTTCGTATAAAGATGTTATTTTACATAGTGGACAGTCAATTATGAGTCAGTCAAAAACAAATTTTAAATTTACCACGATTCGCAAAGTTGTTCTTGTGTGGTATGTGCTCCGTTTGTAGCGCCATCTGCTCCATTCTTATTTGGAATGAAGTATAGATTATTTTTTATGGGGAGTTGTGTGAGGATCGAAAATGAGTCAGCCTGTATATGTATTCTCTATTTATAATGGTATTTAATTTTTATAGTTCATTCTTGAATTTTTTTGTTTCAATAATTGATAGTCGTATTTTATCCGGAATCAGTAATAAAACTACATACAACTGTTACTAGTGTAATGATTTTATTAAACAAATATAAATTCATTTAAAATATTTTTTTCCAATCGCAAACGTACAATAATACATATCCTGACATAATTACAACCAAAACAATTCTACAAGAGAAATTCTCATATTGAACTTTTTTCGAGGTAGTCAAGTAACTAAATAATATTTTGTATTCCCAGTTACATACATAGGTAACCTACCTACACATGTTTGTACCAATGTATGTGCATTGGCTTGCAATAAAATCTCGTAAACCTTAATGTCAAGCCAGCTTATTTTTTAAGATTATTTTCCAATGTAAGCTGACTTTAGATTTGACAGATGTGACACACTATATCCATAGAGGTTATGGTGACTTATAAAAATAGTGTACTTTTGAAAATGAAACGTCAAATTGGAAATGTCACAAAAAGGTGAAATCAATCTAGCCAGAACTAGGTGTAGGAGATTTTATTGCAAGCCAGTGTACATAAATAATATGTTTGTACAATAATTAGTTATGTACGAATTATATGTTACATAATTTATGTTCGACTGCACTTGTATAATACTTAATAAATAAATAATGACAGCGATTATTCAAATTTGACACTTCATTTGACAAGGTAACTGGTTATTTTGACATTTATTAAATTTATCAAAATACAAAATGAAAACATTTACTTCTGATTAGCGAATTAAAATTTCAATATGAAAATAGTGAAGCAAATGATGTAAAAATATGTACAGCCAGAAAGTTTTTCAGTTAATTTTGATACCTTTTTGTTACTAACTGAAGCTTTAAAATTGCACATACTGTAAACTTTAAAATGATGATATTCGTGGACAATAATAGTATATTACATTACTAGGAGTAGAAAGCTGTCATTTTTGTGTCGAGCCCAAACGTTTGTTGTCGAGGCGATAGCCGAGACAGTGCAAATTGGGCGAGACACAAAAAGCTTTCTACTCCGTGTGATGTATACTATTTTTTCTTCAAACGATTTCTATCGCTCTTGCGGAATACACATTTAAATATAACATGTATTATCATTGCTTGAAATCAGATTCTATGTATCTGTCAAACAACTGTCAACGTACTTTGTTTAAATTTTTATTTATTTATGGTGATATTAAAAGTACAATTATTAACAGAACAATTTTGCATAAGTTGTTTACAATATTTTGTACTATTATTCATTTCAGTATTAGTGTTAATAGTAGTAGTGGTAGCTGCTTCAACTCTATTTTCAGTGGCACTACAACCAGGTGACGGATTCGCGGTATAGGAGCTATAGTCCGTTGGATTCAATATTCTCGTTGCTGTAGCTCGTTTATTTGATATGGATTCATCTAGGTACCCATCAGCAACACTAGTGCATTTCGTAAATATTTGACACTTGTCTAATAATCGTTCAGTCACTTTAAAGAGTTGTGATTGGTTGGTATAGACTCATTATTTTACTAGTAAAATAATGAGTCTATTATTGTACTAGTAACAAAATGCATTATTTCAAAGGCATGTGTTCAGTAACAAAATGATCATATTTTGTTACGTTTGAAGAAAAACTGTATTATTATACCTAATACATAGTTTGTGTTAAAATATGCAACTATATACAGTGTGGAACAGCCAAATGGAATCAATTCGATAACAAATAAATGAGGGTGTATTGGGAAAAACTCTTGGACACGTCGATTTGTATTTTTAAATGCGCATTAAAAAAAAATTATACAGGGTGTGTCATGTGACAGTGGCCAATACCAATTTTCTTATTTTAAATGGAAACCCCTGCATATTATTTATTTTTTGTGTTCTTCGGAAAATTCTAGACATAATTCATGTACAATGTCCCACACCTATCTTCAACTGTTTCGGAAATATTAACTGTTTTCAGATTTAGAAAATTAACATTAAAAAAAGAAAATTATTTTATTTCACAAATTCGCTACTTGATATTGATAAAGTAAGCAAAAACCATTGCTGCGTTCCTTTTTACTGATATGAAATTAAAAAAAATACAAAGACCGTTTTGTTTATTTTCGTAAAAACTCGTAGCCTTAGCAACATGTTGTCTGCCTGCATGACAGTAGTGATCAGTGTCAGTGCTATTGTCGTTTGAATTTCGTTAACTGTACGTAATAATATCAGAAAAATTGTTCATTTAACAGAAATGCACAAAATAACCATTGGTTATGGAGATAACACACGGACGCTTATTTCACGAAAAATTTCCAAATTTGCCGCCTGTATCCCAAAGGAACAATTAGCAAAATAGAAAAATAGTTTTGCGAGCTTGGTCATGTATTAAGACATATTAAAAAAGTAGCTGCCAATACAGTAAGTGATGATACGAAATTGGATATTATGCTTGAGTTTCAAGAAAACCCACATAATTCTGGTCGGGAAAGCAGCCCCACTGTTCAACATTAGCCACACATCAATTTTTCGAGTATTAAAGGAAAGTAAAATGCATCCCTATAAAATGATGCCAACTCAGGAAGACTCATGGAAGACGATTTCGATAGGAGAACGTATTTTTGTGAACAGATGATGGCAATGGTCGATAACAATGTGATCCAATTAGAAGATATTTTATTTTCTGATGAGAGCACATTTACACTTCACGGCCATGTTAATCGTCAAAATTGCCGCCATTGCGGTCTAATGAGAATCCTCACTGGATGAGAGAGGAACACACGCCGCAATATCCTGAAAAAGTTCATGTTTGGGCAGGAATTGTTGGAAATCACATCGTTCATTGATGGTAACTTGAATGGAGATAAATATTTAGAACTGCTCCAAAATAATGTCGTGCCAACTTTCGCAAACTTATATCCTAATCCAGCAAACCCACAAGTTCCTGCCAATACAGTATGGTTTCAGCAAGATGGAGCACCGCCCCATTTCCAAATCAATGTCCGGCAGTACCTGAACCAAATTCTTCCAAATCGGTGGATAGGGAGGCGCGGATCGATAGAATGGCCAGCACGATCTCCTGATCTGACGCCATTAGACTACTTTTTGTGGGGATATGTCAAAAGTCTTGTATACAAAACTAAACCCCTCAACTTAGATGACTTAAGAAGACGAATCACGCTTGCGATTAGATCAGTCACGCCTGAGATGTTGAGTAATGTTAGAACACATTTCTATACCAGATTAGCTTGTTGCCAAGACGTTCGCTGCGAGCATTTTGACCATTTACTACATTGATATTAATGTTTTTTGTTTTTTTTTTTACATTATTAAGAAATAATCAGTATTACTTATTAGGTTTTTAGTGTAATGTAGCGAATTTGTGAAATAAAATAATTTTCTTTTTTTAATGTTAATTTTCGTAATAAATCTGAAAACACTTAATATTTCCAAAACAGTTGAAGATAGGTATGGGACATTGTACATGAATTATGTCTAGAATTTTCCGAAGAACCTAAAAAAATAAATAATATGCAGGGGTTTCCATTTAAAATAAGCAAGTTGGTATTGGCCACTGTCACATGACACAGCCTGTATAATTTTTTTTTTTTGAAAAAAATGCGCATTTAAAAATACAAATCGACGTGTCCAAGCGTTTTTCCCAATACACCCTCATTTATTTGTTATCGAATTTATTCCATTTGCCTGTTCCACAGTATGATGCAGTCGAGCATAAAGTTATATTTATAGAGCAACAACATTATTATACATTTTATGTATATAAAAGCTATAATGAGGAATAGTAGGGCGGCAATATACAATACATACATATATTCTAATCTAACATTTTATTTATTCTTATGCATTAGTGTTTGTGTCGAAAAAAGCGATGATTCAATCGCAATACTGTCACCCACACCTACTACATTTTCTCTATAAGGTAACCATCGAGATGCAACTATGTATATAACTACATTACATACATAATACACAATGTATAATACCGATATATAATATTTACATGTTTGAGTCTATATAATTGTGTGATTTATGATTACCTTCAAATAAGTCCATCACAGATATGTATATAACGTAGGTAATAATTTGTGCGAGTTTAACGAGAAAAATCAACAGAATATGCACGATATCGATTCACCACCTATATTATAGATAAAAACAGCACTACCACTAATGCAGTTAATAATATTTTCGAAATATCGAAATGACCGCTACTACTCACATCACTATCTAACACGAAATCGTTCTGTTCCGTATCTCCTTCGTCGTCTTCGCTAATACCGGTCGTCTCGTCGGGATTGTCTCTACCTTTAGTGGCGTGGAAGTTCACGTTGCTACAGTTCACTCTAATAAAATAATCGGTTTCGCTGGCGTTACATCTAGCGTCCAAACAAACCGACACGTTCCTAACACTATAATAATTGTACATCTTCACTAAAAAATCGCAGTTCCACCGGTTTTTCCCGATGAGGATGTCTTGAATGTTGGGCAGCTTCTCGTCCAGTAATTTATAATCGAAGGACTTGAGATTGTTCTCGATCATATCGAGTACTTTTAAAGCTGGTAAAGGGTCGCTGTCCTCGTTGATCGTGATGCTCCTCAGTTTATTCCTCTCCAACCAGAGTGTCGTGAGACTATTCATGTTCTTGAAATTATCCAAACTGAATTGTTTGAAATTATTTCCGATCAAATCTAATATGAGCAGGGAATTTAGCCCGATAAGTCCGTAAGGTTGTATTCTAGTTAGATTATTCTGACCCAGGTACAGGAATTTCAAACTGGATAAGCCGTTGAAGCTGCTCGTCTGGATCTCGCTCAAACTATTCGAGCGCAATTGTAAATCTACCAAACTCGATAATTGTTTAAAGTTGTATTGGACCAAATACGAGATGCTGTTATTGTTCAGGTAAAGGTAATTCAAATTGCGCAGGTTATTAAAAGCGACCGGATGTATCTCCCGGATGCGATTGTTCTCCAAATACAATATCTTCAAGTTCGTTAAATGTTTAAAACTATCCGCCAGTAACGTTTTGATCTTGTTAAAATTCAAATATAAATATTTCAAATTCATCAGGCCGACGAAAGCGTCGTTGTGAATGTAAGTGATGTTATTCCAATTTAGATTCAATATATCTAAGCTTTCCAATTCGGCGAACGTGTTGCTCCTGACGATCTTGAACTTATTGAAGCTCAGATCTAAATGCAACAGTCTCCTGAGTCCGCCGAACGCCTTAGCGTCCATCGTTTCGATCAGGTTGCGTTTCAAACTCAGATACTTCAAGATGTGGAATTTGCCGAAGGAATACGGCTCTATCGTCAGGATATTGTTATCCGTCAAGTTTAAATAGCTCACGTTATTCTTGGGGAAGTTAAAGGTGCTCTCCTTGATGACGTTCAGATTGCAACGGACGCACGTCAGCCAGTGCGACCTGTTCAATTTGAGACCGGAATATTGGAAGTAGGAGGGCGTCGCGTTCACGCAGACCATGTGTTCGCCGCCGAGGACGCTCTGTTTCGTCAAACAGCTGCTGCTGATGTTCTCTAACGTCGGCGACGCTTCGCCTCGGACGTTTTCTACGATGATGACGGCGAGAACGTAGATGACGAAGGTTACCGTTGTCCTCGGTGTTAGCGACCATATTTCCATCGTTTCTGTAACGGAAAATGTTAGTGTAGAAATTTAGATTTACATAAATATCAATCATCAACATAGATATGTACTTATACAGGGTGGCCATTCGAAAACGAAACCGCATTGATTTTGGACATTTAATGTCATATCCAAATAAAATGCTCAGAAACGTCAACTTTGTTTTTGAGGTGGATATTTATTAGGCGTACAAGCAAACCCTCATCTGCAATCACTTGGGCAGGGTGGAATTGATCCCAAAAATCTTAAATGGGAAAGGGGGTTGGGTTGTACCTCGATTGAAAGGTCTTTCGATTCTCTTTACAATGATACCTAGTTTATAGATTTATTATGATGGTTTTTCTGGATTTCCGAAGGGGTCTAATGTATCAAACGCAATAGACATTAAATGTGGTGTACCACAAGGAAGCGTTCTATGCCCTCTTATATACAATATATGTACAGTATGTCCCAAAATGTGCGCAACAGCCCTGTAAGTCCTGTGTTATAGTCGTAATAAAAAAGTGTTTCAAATAAAAGTTGTTCCAATTTACAAGATCTACTTTGTGAGCTGAAGAGATTTCGAAAATTTTATACAGCCTGGTCATTATGTCGTTACTTCTTTTCATCTCTTATGGCAGCCATCTTGAATTCGTTCCAATCGAAAAATGTTATAAGAAAAAGTTGTTCGCAATTACGAAATACCGCCGTATGTACAATTTCAACTCCATCGTCAAATATTTATTTTTCCCATGTATTATTATTATCTATCGCGGTGGCCTCTTAAGCTAATCTGTTATTTTGTTTCAATTTCAATGATTTTAGTTGAAGTGGTTATGAGAATAAAAAAGTATTTATTTAAGTAGTAAATACTAAACGTTTTATTTTCTAAAGAAAAATCACGGAAATATTATAAGACAGTAATTATGAAAATTAAAAAAAAATGTGTGACAATATAAAAAAACAAACGTATACGAAAAATAATAAATAATAATACATTGCAGACTAACGCTTAAAATGAAAGTAAACAAAGCAAGAATATGACAAAAAAGCAATCACTCCACGAAACCTCCTTCATTTGCTATACCATACATGCCCCTGTTCGATAATTGAATTCGTCCATAACACTGTAGAGCACATTGGCTCCTATCCCGTTTGCGCACTCCAGGATGACATCTTTCAAATGGTTGCGGTCTCGGAACGACCGATGGCTATAGACCTGGTTTTTCAGATAGCACCAAAGGAGAAAATCCAGTGATGTCAAATCTAAATATCTGGGCGACCACTGAACTTGGGATGTCCGAGTGAATATTTTATGGGCTCCGAAATTCACTTCCAACCATTCTTGAATGCCAGCTGAAGCGTGGCAAGGTGCCCCATCATGCTGGAAATGCATGTTACAACGAATGTGAAGCGGGAAGTCATCTACAATCGGTTCCAGTACATTTTGCAAGAACTGAAGGTACTAATCGCGTGTCCAGAATTCCGCACCATACATTAACTTTTTCATAATACTGGTCGCTACTGTTGACTGTGAAATGTGGATTATAATTTGCCCAGTACCGACAATTCTGCGATGAAACCGTACCATTCGTGTAGAAAGTCGCTTCATCGGAGAATAAAATATTCCGGTGAAAATTAGCATTGGCTTCCATTTCTCCTTGCATCCACGCACAAAAATTGAAACGACTTTCATGTTCATGTTGTTGCAACCGGTAGATGCATTTAGGTTTATACGGCTTCAAACCATTTTTCTTGAGTAATCGCTGAATATTAGAACGAGATAATTCGATCTCTCGCTCAATCTGCCGGATGGAAATGCGCGGATTTTCGGTAATCCGTAAGATGACTTCCAACTCCACATTTTCCGTAATTGGCCATCGCCTGTGGTTCTTCTTAAACTTATTTTCTACACTCCCAGCTTCCTTAAAATTTTGTACAATACGAGCTATCGTTGAATAATATGTATTCTTGCCAGAATACCGCAAATTAAATTGTCTTTCCGTATTCCGGCAATTTTTTTGGTTTTCTTGGTGCCATTGTTATAAAATTAAAGTCACGTATTTATTTATGGCTCACTTATGACTCTCAAGCTCATCACCTCTGTCTTAGATTCGATTTTGCTACTTGATTTTTAGGCCATAATCCACTCAGTAAATATCGAACTAAAATTTTGCATACGGCGGTATTTCGTAATTCTGAACAACTTTTTCTTATAACATTTTTCGATTGGAAGCGAATTCAAGATGGCTGCCATAAGAGATAAAAAGTAGTAACGACATAATGACCAGGTTGTATAAAATTTTCGAAATCTCTTCAATTCACAAAGTAGATGATGTAAATTGGAATAACTTTTATTTGAAACACTTTTTTATTACGACTATAATACAGGACTTACAAGGCTGTTGCGGGCATTTTAGGCTACCGCGATAGATAATACATGGGAAAAATAAATATTTGACGATCGAGTTGAAATTTTGCATGCGGCGGTATTTCGTAATTCTGAACAACTTTTTCTTATAACATTTTTCGATTGGAAGCGAATTCAAGATGGCTGCCATAAGAGATGAAAAGAAGTAACGACATAATGACCAGGCTGTATAAAATTTTCGAAATCTCTTCAGCTCACAAAATAGATCATGTAAGTTGGAACAAGTTTTATTTGAAACACTTTTTTATTACGACTATAACACAGGACTTACAGGGCTGTTGCGGACATTTTGGGACACACTGTATACAAATATAAAAAACATGCTTTCGTATGTCATATGTGCATGTTTACGCACGACACAATCTATAAATTATAGGTTTTGACACATCAACATCCAACCCAAATCGCTAAAGGTAGAAATTTGAAATTTGAGGGTAGACGTTGATTTTATACCGTAGACGTGGTTTAAGAAGCGATTTATGGAAATTCCACTCCTATAAGAGGTAAAAAGGGGGCGGCAAAGTTCGTATTGAAATACTCAAATTTAGTTGAAACTTGAGAGGAAGAAAGGAATTAAAAGGAAGTGGTAAAGTTTGTATGTCGTTCGAAGAATTGAACTCCGAACTCAGCGATCTTCTGCATCACTGATGGGTACCTAGCCGACTAATTAGTGCGATTATCGACCCGTTTTGTTATTGAAAATTAAAATGTGAGGTTTGATATTAAAAAGTTGTAAATAGGGGTATGCATTTATTTAACGAAAGTTTAGTCTAAAATAAATTTCTAATTTATTTGTTCAATTAATACAAAACCAAAAGCTCATCAGATTCTATTCCATAACTCCAAACTATTACTACGAAATTATTTACTAATAAAGTATTATGTTAAGTATCTACATAACATTCGAAGGTATCGGTTTTCGTAAATTAACGGTACTTGCCCGCACTTAACATGAATACCGTGCGAAGAAGTCAGTCTCTAACATACAAACATAGGAGATAAACATCTCGAATTGGGTCATAACTAATATGCATGCTCGTATAATAATATTATACCTATCACAGAGCATATCATCGACACACCAAACCCACAAAGTAGTAACCGAATATAGTTTCCTGTATAATATACATATATACATACATAGGAAATTAAGTGTTGTCCTTACGGAATTTTTTTTTTTCAACTTTGTAGATACGGTTGTAATATAATATTTACGATCTTACGTAAACTACGCACTTCCTATATCTACATAATTTACATTTAATGATCTTTTATCTTCATATTCATTTTCAATGTCGAATAAATTTATCCTTCTTAAAAGATACGCAATTCTTTTTTAAACTGTATAGATTAATTTTTACGCAATCTGGAAATCCACAAATATTATCGTGCCTATACGCATTCATTACTTCAAATATTACATGATAAACAATATGTTAGTTACTCATTTCGTAAAAATTAAAATACATAGATTAATTAATCATCTATTGCACACTTTTATTTGCGTAAATAGAAATGTTCAGTATATAATTATAAACAATAACACTAATTTCAAAACTGAGCGTTGAAATTAGAAAAGCGTATCAATACGAACTGGCAGGCAACGAATTAATCTATTTTATTTACAGCAGAGTTATTCAAATGTACCGGAAAGTATCTTTTAAACTCTATACATTTTCAAACAAAAGTTTATTAGTTTTAATATTTGTAATTTGCACCATTCTTGAGTTGTCTACTATTTGTTATCATGTTGTTAAGGCTTAAGGCTGCGTGGTAATGGAGAGTGACGCAAAGTTCTCTCCATACACGACAACACTATAGAGCGTCTCAACTAAGGTTGAGACGCTCTACGTCTCGTATAGGATATATACCTCTCATACTATCTTAAAAGATTTGTAATAAACTGTCTCTATTTATATCAAGGCGAAGTTGTCAGTTCGGTATATTATCGAGCGTGTTTAAGGTTGGTATTTGTCAAGCATTTTCAAGAAAATAAACGGACGCCAATGAATAAATAAACATGAAAAAAAACATGTTCACTAATTTTTGTATACTGCTAACTTCGCACGCATAAATGGAAATAAGTACACCACAGACCACTTACACTTAAAATGGAACCAGATTGTACCAGCTGGGTGTTTGCTCCTTCAAACAATAGATGGAACCATTCGAGGTTTAATTGTGATCACTAAGCAACTATCTTTACTCATAATACCAAATCATGAAATAATAAATATAATAATATTTTTCTGCAATCACTTGACAAGGAATGCTTTTTTGCTTATCATTGGCAACGAAAAGTTGATGTTTAGGTACCGAAGACTGTCACTTTATCGCTCGAGAGTATATTTAGATGGGAATCTAATATACTGCATACCGATCCATAACAGCGCCACTGCAGGTGTACTAAAACAACAACCGTGTTGTTTTGTACATTGCCATAATAACACTTTTCCCTCCGGCGGAGGAAAAGTGACACTTTGCGGCCGACTACTCAATCGAGAAATGTCAGTTTTATTGACGTTTGAAGAAAATTAGTATATTATGACACTAGTGCATAATTGAGCTTTTAAAGCTCGACTAACGAGTTACGAGTGCTTTAAAAGCAAATTATGCACGAGTGTCACACGATATTTTTTAGTATAAATGCAACAATAATTTTAATTAGAAGAAATCAAATCAATAATTTTAATACATGACATGTACATACCTACATGTCATTTGACATTTCCTGACATTTCACTGGACTATTAAACGCTTGGGATTGGTTGTTACCAAGCAAGCTTTATACGCACGCCGTGCGATAAAGGTCCGATTATGCACGCTAACGAGTGTGTTTTAATTGGTTTTTGTACTCGCCTATCAAAACCTGTCATTTCACGATTCGATTTGCGTGCGTAAAAAGTCACTTTAAGCACGAGTGCGTAAAAGTAAAGTTGGTACTTACTGGAACTTGATTAATTTAGTGACATTTTAACATCATAAATCCCTAACCTTAATAATATATGGTCATAAACGATAACATATTTAACAATATGTATTATTATTATAGTTCTCGTACAAAAAATATTGTACAAACTTCGTGCGTGAAACATTTCGCGAATTCGTGTCGAAACTGGCCACTCATTCGCGAAATATGATTTCACGCACTTGGTTCGTAAATAACTATTATGATGCATGCATACTAAATAGTAATTATATACCAAGGGAGAGAAGACATTTTTCTCAGCCGAGTAGCATTATTTCCCGAGAGGGAAATAATGGCTAAGAGGCTGAGAAAAATCTTCTCTACCGTGGTTTATATACTATTTTTTTCACTACTAGCATATTTAACCGCTTTCTCAATGATAATGTAATATAATAAGCCGTTCCGATAAATGTTTAATTTAAGATATCCATAGAAAACATGTTAGTCTGTAAAAACAAATGAATAAACATTTAATGTCAAATTGAGATTTTATTCATGTCTTGTCACAATACCAAAAAAAAAAAATGTCAGACAGTGGTTGTACTCCTCCAGAAATCCGCAAGGAAACAAATCAAATAGAGTATCAAAAATACTGGTACACTGGCTTGCAATAAAATCTCGTACACCTTAATGTCAAGCAAGCTAATTTTTGAAGATTATTTTTCAATGTAAGCTGACTTTAGATTTGACGGATGTGACACACTATGCATAGAGGTTATGGTGACTTATAAAAATAGTACTTTTGGAAATGAAACGTCAAATTAGAAATGTCACAAAAGGTGAAATCAATATAGGTAAAATTAGGTGTACGAGATTTTATTGCAAGCTAGTACGTCAGGAATTAACATAACCTGCCATAATTGCGCTATTAATTACTATTTTAATAAGTAGTGTTAACTTAATACAAAAGAAATACATACATACATATTAGGATGTTCAAACAATCGATTCAAATTTGCTTTTAATGAAAATATTATTTAAATGGATCACAATGAAGGAATAAACGAAAATGTCATATTGTTTACGGTTGTCAAGATATTTACAAATAATTATGCGTTGCAACATGCAAAACATTTAATTAATATTTTACAAAAAAAGTCAGTGAAAAATAATAAATTCATGTTTCTGTTTTGACTTTGTAAACGTCATTTACCCATCATTTACCTTTATAATCTCTATATCATCTTAATTTGAATGCTCTCTCGCATTTGTCCCGTCCATATAACGGTATAAAGTCAAAATGAAAACTATTAATTTCAAGTTTTCATTTTGACTCTAACAACTTTAGCGTTTTTGATTTTGTTCTACTAATATATAATTAACAAAATTTCGTTTTTTATATAATTTGAATAATGAATATTTTCGTAAACAGTTATCTGAGTTAAGGTACATATAACTGTAAATTTTACAGCAGCATCGATAGAATAATAACGGTATCAAATCTGTCAAGTATCCTTTCTGTTTTAATCCGCGAGTTTGTTTTGCTATTAAACAGAAAAGTTGGTGACTTCATTTGTTAATTTTAACAACTTTAAGTATCTTGTAAACAAACAATTCCATTTAAGAAATTATGACTCGTTCTAAGATTGTTGTTTTACCTAACTTAAAATGTAGGTGTCTCGTCCATGACTGTATCCCCTTTTTTTCACGTTTTAAAACGAGTCTTAATGTTTATTGATATTGCACATTAAAATAATCAACAGTATCGCGCCTTGAAAATCTCAATTAAATAGCGATTAATGTTAACGTTAACTTTGTCCGAATCATTCCTGTCTTTGAGTAGGTAGGTATAGGTTTATTAGAAATGCGAATGAAACGCTAAAAAAGCGAACATTCACGGTAAATTAATTCCTGTGGTCGGAATTAGGGAAATTAAATCTTTCATATTTATTAGAAAGGATTGTTATATATATGTACATACCTACATAGTGTTTAACGAACGTTGCGAAATTTCGTTGTGGCAGTGCCAAATTTTCGTTTTAGCTATGGGAATATTGAATGAGGAGAAAATCATTAACGAGATTAACAAGATTAGTTAATCGTTAAATTTTTTAAGTGAAACGGTAAAAAGCTAATATTAACAAACATTTCACACTTCACACCTAAATGAACAATTCAAGAATAAATCTAGAAAGAATTAAATGTATCTACTCTTTTTTTTTACCCATTTATCGTATATTCATGCTAAATATTGTTACCTTTGCAATATTCTTATAGGTACTTATACATACAGCTTAAAAGCACATATGTGTGTCCTATTGACCTACATACGTTTGTTTCTTGGCCCAATGCTGTTAGTCATACATACACAGTAAACAAAAACAATAGAGTACTTCATTTAACACGTATACTGTATACATATATACAGCGTTAGTAAAAAGTCCCGGAACGGTCGAATAACTTTGTTATTTGAAAATTATGATTTCTGAAATTTGGTATGGGGGTCCGGTTTAATCGGCAATGCGTCCAACTTTTTTTTTTAACGGAACGCCCGAACGATTTTTTTAACACTTTTGAATGCAAAATAAAAAACTACGTTCAGAAAATATTAAGATGTTTATTTTTATTCACAAGAAAACAGTTAAAAAATTAAAAAAGTGTCCAAATACAGAAAAAACAAGGTACCTTTGAAAAAAGTTGTTGTTTAGTGTTTGCATTCTTTTTGCCGTCACATTGACACATTTGAAAATGGCAGTAAAACTTACTGAATCAGAACGAATTGCAATATTAATGATGCCGCGTGGGTACGGTGATCGTCAACGTTCTTTTCAAGAGGTTCGTATTTTGTTTAATACTGTTTATCCGGATCGTCACATTAGTCAAAGTACGATATGCCGGACAATTCAAAAGTTTGAAGTCTTTCGTCAGGTGAAGGATTTACCTAGATAAGGGGACGTCCATTAACAGCAACAGATGAAGGAACTAGTTTGAATGTGTTACTTAGAGTGGAAGAAAATCATCATCACGTGTCCACAACAGAATTAGGTCAAATTCATGAGATCTCTCAAAAATCTCCTCATAAGATTCTTAAATCAGCAAGAATGAAAGCACCGTCCATGAGTTAACTAAAGATGATCCAGATCGTAAACTACATTTTTGCGAAACAATGACGGAATTGATCGAGCAGCAGCCTAATGTTTTAGATCACGTCGTTTTTTTCAGATGAGGCAACGTTTTGTCTCAACGGCACTGTGAACAGACATAATTGTTGCTACTGGTCAATTGAAAATCCGCATTGGATCCATACACAGCGTCCTCAAAAGGTGAATGTCTGGGCTGGTCTTGTTGGAAACAACATCATAGGACCATTTTTTATAAGAGGAAATTTAACTGGCAGACGTAGAGGAGCAATCGAATGGCCAGCACGTTCGCCAGATCTCTCGCCATTAGATTTTTTCTTTTGGGGTCGCTTGAAATGTCAAGTGTACAAAAATCGTCCCCATAATCTTGAACAATTGGAAGGGAGAATAGTTCAAGAAGCCACCAATCGCATCACTCCAGAACAAAAACAAAATTCAATAAGAAATTTTACTGACCGTTTACATTTTTGTCAAATTGTAAATGGAGAGCATTTTGAACAATTATTGTAATCGCAACCTGAATAGACAGGTACCTTGACTTTTCTGTATTAGGACACTTTTTTAATTTTTTAACTGTTTTCTTGTGAATAAAAATAAACATCTGAATACTTCCTGAACGTAGTTTTTTATTTTGCATTCAAAAGTGTTAAAAAAATCTGGGCGTTCCGTTAAAAAAAAAAAGTTGGACGTATTGCCGATTAAACCGGAAGTCAAAAAAAATATAAACTGTATTGCATAAAATGCATTTATATGAACTATACCCCCACACCAAATTTCAGAAATGATAATTTTCAAATAACAAAGTCATTCGACCGTTCCGGGACTTTTTACTAACGCTGTATACATACTTATGTCAGTACATCTTATTAACTTGGTATTAATAAAAATTAAAAATCTAAAAATGACAAGTCTAAAATGTTACCTATCTATCGGGAAAAAAATAGAAATCTGTAGGCTAGTATTAATAAAGCAATTACAATGTATGTAATTTTTTTTATTATACCTACCAATTGCGCGTAAGAATAGCGATAGTAAATCTAGCCTTTGAAATGAAAACAAATAAATGAACAGAACATTGAATGAAGTGTACTTTTCCTAAGGAAGTGTTGCACACAAAGGAAGGATTATTAGCCAGCAATGCTTTGCAAATTACGTCCGTTATAGTGACATTGGTGCTCGATGGAAAAGTGCACCGCGCACACTGCGTCTAGTAACTATCTATGTAAGTATATACGATACATAAATAAGTATAAGGAAGTAAGCGAAGAATGTCGGCAAATTGGTTGTATGTGTATAAGTTGCATTCATGCACAGTACTTACATATAGGTATATAAAATCAATATTCATATATTCCGAGAACGCATGAGACAGTTACTATATTTATATGAATACATACAATACAATACAAGTACGTGAATTGATAATAAGTAAGTATATTATATTGCTAAACCATATAAAATTGTATGTAGGAACTTAAAACTATTTAAAAACTGTGATGGATAAAATTTGAGAATAAAAAGTATATTGTTTTAATGTAATTTTGATATCCTCACAAGATGGAATTGTTTTTTCCACGAAATTATTGTTCTGTTCTCACATTTTCAATGCGTGAAAAATGAGTCTCAACACAATATTCATTCAGTTAATCCATACAATTCCCGAATGCTTTATTGTGCGACCAAAATTCACACCACTTTTGAATAATTTCTCGGCCGCATTTCTAATATAGGTAGTGAAAACGTTTAGAATCTACCTATCGGGATACTCGACAGCAACTAATACAATTAAGGCTTCTCTCGAAAAAGCTGAATTCGACAGTAATTTTGGCTAGCAATATTTGATTTATGAAATTTACAATTACTGATTTGATCCAATCCACTATTCGATTACTACTTAGATTATAAAATATTTAGGTCTATCTCTACAATGTAAAGGGTTTTCCAATAAGAATGATATGATCTTGTAATGATGTAGTAACCATAGTAATAAAGTTATACTTGTCATTAGTTGTCATTTTTGTTCACTAAATTATAACAATTTATGATGGATAAATACTCGCTTCAAGAACGTTTGGTTATTATCCAAAAATTTTACGAAAATCGTCGTTCTTTCTTTGGTTTAAATAATCGCCCTTCTGTGCTTGTCATCCGTCGCATCGTTAAGAAATTTGAAAGTAATTTTACTCTTCACGATGTAAAAACTCCAGTAAGACGCCGAAATGCTAGAACTGTTGAGATTATTGACGCTGTAAGAGCTAGTGTTGCAGAAGATTACCCTATATCTGTTTACAGGGTTGGATTTGATATTAGAATGTACACGTTTTAGAGAAAAATGTATATTTCTTCTGCCACTGTCGAAAAAGACCACTTCAATTTGCACGTAACAATAATAATATTATGACAGATATTATATTTAATAATCATTTGTACCATTTATAATAATTATATACAAGTAATAAGCTGAATTTAAATTTCTATTGTAAACAATTTGAACAGAACAGCACCTTTCAACAAATAACAACATAAAAAAAGACAGCAAAAAGAGTTATAAAAAGACATAAGGAAATGCGTGAATTAGAAAATGCACATATAGCGCGATATTTTCTAGCTGTGCGTTGTTTAAATAGAGGCAACTTTTATTTGAAACTTTTTTCTCTATAGGTACTGTAAAATAAATAAATTATCAAAGAAACCGCGTCAGCTGGGACATCCTGTATACAAGATCGCATCTAAGTGTTTTCATTGTTAGATTTAATTATGATTTCTTATGCAATTAAGTGTAAATACATATATTATACAGGGTGATTAGTGAGAATGGCCTATTAAAAGTATTATACAAACGGGATGGAATTTCAAAATAAAATTTTGCAGTTGAATATGGTTGAACATGAACTATCACGTGAAAACATTTTTGAATAAATATCACTTCCAGTTTACCGGAAGTGTGCATCAACTTCGACTTTTTTAATAGCATACTATAGAATAAATTACAAATTCAGCTTCTATGATAAATTTTACACATATTTCATGTATCCTATGCTGTACCTAAGTATCATGCCTTCTGAGTTATTCGCAACTAAAGAAAAAAAATGACAGATACCGAGCTTACTTTATAGTGATATTACGTCAAGTAGGAGTAAAAGAGATGAATGAGATTCTGCATACGCACAGCTGATATTGTGTGGTTACACAACATTTGAAGTTCTTCTCTGTAACATTATACAGGGTGTTTAAAATCTTAGTTGATTATAAATAAGTTTAATCTGCGGAAAGTAGATTTTTTTTAATGGAAAGGTATATATTTTATTAGATATTCTGATTCTACAAAAGATTCTCTTTTAATCAGTATTAGGTGTTCCTATACCTAAAATGTAAGGTGAATAAGTTATAACGATTTAATTATAGTCTCCGTACCTAAAATGCTCAGATATGTCACTTTACTGAAGCAAGGCTGCTTAGCTCATTTGTTTTACATACTTACTTGCCACTTATTTTGACGTCTGTCATTTTGTTAATCGTATTTGCGAAAATTCTTCCCATTGAATTATAGGAATAAGGGATCCTTTAGGCAAATAACACCAGATGCTATTCGAAGTGCAACAATTATAGGAATTCGTCTCTGAATATAGAATGCCTCGATAGAAACTTTTGCCATATCAAACCATTTAGATAACTCATTTATTTATGTTATTGTTATTGTTGTTCTTATAATTTTTCTACTGTATCTTTTATATTATCTTTTTTATTTTTTTAATTTTACCTAATTTGTTATTACTAATTATTTAGACCTTTGATGTAAATTTACTTTATGTTGATTAGGAGGTATTCAACTACCGTTTCTTGGGAGTATTTAGGAGAATTCTTAGATAATCTTTTACTGATATGTTCTTCATCATTGTTCTACGAACATATCCGGTTGCTAAACTTTTTATATCTTCTTGCTGATCATTGGTTGTAAATGTTAGTAAAATAAACGTATCGAACGTTTTGTAAAAGATACTACATATTTTATTACATAAAATAAATAAATTCATGATTACTTGATTTGGTCTATTCTCAATGCTAACCCATTATTATAAAACCATATACTGAGAAAAATGTATTGTACAGAAGCGAAAACATTATGATTACAGGTAAAATAAAAATTGTAAAAAAATACTAAGATTACAATATGTTTTGTAACAAATACAATAATTTTTTGTTGTTGTAAAGTAAATTACTCGCATTTTTTACCCTAATTATTGTACTGGTGCAGATCTATTTCCCACAGTGTACGCGAGAACAACCAACTAAAATGACATACGTCAAAATAAGTGGCAAGTAAGTATGTAAAACAAATGAACCAAGCACACTTGATTCTGTAAATTGACATATTTGAGCATTTTAGGTACGGAGGTTAATTAAATCGTTATAACTTATTAACCTTACATTTTAGGTATAGGAACACCTAATACGGATTCAAAGAGAATATTTTGTAGAATCAGAATGTCTAATAAAATGTATACCTTTCCATTAAAAAAAATCTACTTTCCGCAGATTGAACTTGAGTTTTTAAACATCCTGTATATTGTTACAGAGAAAAACTTCAAATGTTGTGTATATAACTAGATACTATCAGTTATGCGTATGCAAAATTTCATTTGTCTGTTTTACTCGATCCTACGTCACGTAATGTCACTCTAAAGTAAGATCGGTATCTGTCACTTTTTTTCTTTAATTGCGAATAACTCAGAAGGCATGGTATTTAGGTATAGTATATAATACATGAAATATGTCTAAAATTTATCATAGAAGCTGAATTTGTAATTAAATTTATAGCATTCTATTTAAAAAATCGAAGTTGATGCCCACTTCCGGTTAACCGGAAGTGATATTTATTCAAAAATATTTTCACTTGATAGTTCATATTGGACCATATTCAACTGCAAAATTTTGTTTTAAAATTCCATTCCGTTTTTATAATAGGCACTTTTAATAGGCCATTCTCACCAATCACCATGTATGTAATTTGGTTATTAAAAAAAGATATTATTAACATATACGAATTGTTCAAGAATACCCCTCAATGCTGACTGATCCTGACCTATTTCAAATTACGAAACATTACCAAAAGCGATCCCCGTACAAAATCGAAAACGTATTTCGGCTCAAGGATTTTTACTTGTTCTTAGAGTGGAGTACTCTAACTATATACATATAAGACGACCGAACGTTTGAAAATTAAAAGGCCAACATACAGTTAGGAAAGTTGTTCCAGTCCTCACCCCGGGCGTTAAATCGATGGACTTAAACGCGCGCTTCGAAACCAAAAAAAAAAAACAATTTGGCGCCAAGAACGGAAAGATCGTCTTCTTAATTCAATAAATTAATAAACAATGTTAGATGTTGTGCGATCTCGCCACCTTACTACTAGGTATTAGATAATATCATATTTACTCACATTAATTTTATCAAATCAGCTGGTTGACGAGTGGTTTATTACTTAATATTACGTCGGACGGTGATTCCATCAGTACCTATCGCATCATGTGTAGATACGGATGTTGTACGGTAGGTATATCGCGATACATGTTTAAAACCGGCACAATTCCTCTTCAAACGAAAACAACAAATAACTATTAACTGAACTGCTGCTACGGCCGTGGTGGCGGTAACAAAGCATCAGCGAATGCGATGGTTGGTCCTCGTCGATGACGGTGTTCACCACAACTTACTTTTCGAGGGGAATAATTCGCGCAAACAAAAAACAACAACAACACCAAAAAAACTGGAACATCATCGCGATGAAATCAAGTCCGCGTGTTGTATAAGTATATACATACAATACATAGTGTACGACGAGAGGACCACATCAACATTGAATGACGGCGCGGCGTCTTCGTTATGATAATAATAATAATAGTAATAGGTAGTGTACGTTGAGCACTGTACGCGAAGGAACTGGCTAAGGTAACGCTCTGTCTGCGCTTGACTGTCTTAAATTCTCTTGCTTGGCCGACCGTCTAGGTATTGTACCTACCTCTTACCTACTTAGATTAGTTTTGACCGTAGCCCCGTCCTCCACTAAGTAAGAGAATCGACGGACCCACCAACCGCGGGACCCCATCAAGGTCAATACGGATCCAATATTGCGACCAAATTCATCAAATCTTACATCTACATACATACGCCACTTATGTATAAAGCGTACATACATGTAAATATAATGAAATGAAGAATACATATGTACTTAATAACGACAATAAAAACAAAAATATTAATACGTATATGTACAGGGTGGGCAAATTTCGATGTTTTAATAGGGGATCTCGGTAACTATAAGAGGTATCAAAAAAACGGACCACGCATCCTCGATCTGTTTTTTCGAGAAAAGGATGATGGTGAAAACCAAATTTGGCTATCGTAGTACGATTGTAGTCGTTTTGTTTGTCTTTCATCAAGTATCCAATTTTCTGCTTCATAGGTTAAGACTTGTAAGTATACTGCTTGATACACCGTCATTTTTGTTCTTGTTGTTATCTGTTTTTTATTCAAAAAGTTTTTGTAGAGTGCATAATCCTTCAACTTATATTATATCTTCTCCAAGAATATCACAAAAATTACCATATTCTACTAATACTGTTTTTAAAGACGCTTGCGACACAACATACAAAATCAGAATGACAATATAATGTCATAATGACACTCAATTTCGCGCTTTTCATATTTCAAATTTCAAACAGCAATGCCAGCGACACCTGGTGAAATGTGTGAGTACCAAAACTTTGACGACAGTACACGGGACCTTCTGCCGTATCTATAGTACGTTAGTATTATATTATCTATGGTTTGTGATTTCCAAAAATCGCGGTAAATTTAAAATTTGTTTTTGATTGTCTGATAATTGACTGTCCACTATGTAGAATAACATCTTTACGAACTCTAATAAAACACATTTGATGCTTCTAATTGCACTTTTATGAGCTTCGTCCAATTTGTCATATTTCATTAGACATATCCGTTTCTTTGGTGGCGTTTCCAGTTAACTCTTATGTCTCCGATGGTGTCTTTAAACGGTTTTTTCTTTTGCTAATCCCAATTTCATTTGCTGTCCGATGAAGCCTTGTTACATGCCTGCACCTTGCATTTTTGAGGAACCCATGAGAGCAGCATCAGCCATAATTACATATTCACGTATTGACGTTTATCAAAACCATAAGGTGTATAAATAAGAAAATTTAAGCAAAACTGTTCAAATAGTACCTTCAACGGGTCGATGGCCGCAGTGGTTAGGCGGCTGACTATTATTGTGAGAGGACGATAGGCGCCGGGGTTCAATTCTCTGGAGGGACGATGACATTTTTTCAGAGAGTTTAATCCCGGATCAACTTGCCATTCGCTGTTGGGAGCAAAGTGATTAACAGCGCGGCATCATAAAAGGCGATATGATGCTGTCACAAAGCCATTTAAACACAACTTACACACACTAAACTACACCGCAGGAGTTGCAGTGATAGCCAGACAAGTAATACAGCTTACGGAGTCACTGCAACTAAGCACCCTCCATATTAAAAAAAAAATAATAAAAAATAAGTGAATATTATGACAATATGATGTGACAACTGTCACTGTCAGTGTATTTTAACAGCTAAAATCCTTATTAGATTTCATTTATTATTAGATTAATAGAAAATAATACAAAATTGATCTCAAATTGAAGGAAATGGGAAGTAAAAACATGATGGATGGAATAATGAATAGTTAGAAATATATTCCAACAAGAATACATTTCTTCTCATACAAGCTGCAGCTTCTGGGACTACAATATGACACTTATTGTATATCTGTAGTGTATATTATTACGAGAAATAAAGTATCTACCTATCTATTCAGAAGCTCTAAAAAACCATTTTGTATGAAGAATCAAGATGAAATAGATAAAGAAAACAATAAAGCCCAATAATCGCAATAGAATACAAACTACACTCACATAATATAATCTTTTTTTCATGTTTCTGACATTTATGCAATTTTGACAAATTGTTCTTGTGTAAATGTGCACTAGATTTTAACCAATCACAGACGTTTATTTTAGACCCTATCTTTCATAACGCTCCTTTCTTATTTGGAATGAGGTATACATAAGTTAAACATTAAAATTTCTATGCTGTCAGTATTGCAGTAAGTTTGTAAAACTATCAATTCAATCAATTGTAATATAATAATTATTAAGCCAATCTAACAAACATTTTAGCTGAAATAAGGTTGCCAATAGGAGTAAAAAAAGAATACACTGTCAAACATAATGAGACACTATAGAGCGTTTCAACCTTAGTATTCAGTGCGGTCTCTTATGGGATATATAGCTCTCATACTATCTTAAACGATTTGTAATAAACTGTCTCTTTTTATATCAAGGCGAAGTTGTCAGTTCATTATCGAGCATGTTTAAGGTTGGTATTTGTCAAAAAAAAAAAAACGGACGCTAATGAATAAATAAACTTGAAAAATGACATTATGTTCACTAATTTTTGTATACTTCTAATTTCAGACGCATAAATGGAAATAAGTACACACTTATCGACTTGGGAAAGTAGTTTTTTTCAGACAATCTTTCTCGATTGCCCGATAGTTGCGTTTTAGAATAACCTAACCTATAAGTATTTAAAATGTCATGTTATTTAAAATTACTTACCAACCTAACTTGTCATTGGCGAACTGGCATCTATGTAGTGTATCTGCATAAAACACATACTGAATACTAAGGTTGAGACGGTCTATAGACAGAAAAGATACAAAACGAATAATTAATTTTGAATATTTGTCAGTTGCCAAGTGACATTTAATGACAGCCCAATTAAAATTTTGCGTTTTACGCAAATATGCGTCAGGTAAATAACAATATTTGCGCGCTTCAAAATTTGGAATATTGGCGGCAATTTCAAAAAATTGTTGATTTCATTTGTTATTAAAATCGATCATATTTTATACAGTTATACGTTAAAAAATTAACTGTTTCCGAAATTTACAATAAAAATACCATATTCCATTTAAATAAATGCAAATTGATTTCGGTATGATGTCATCATGAACTAGTACTTATTTTCTTGGCGTAAGTACATGTATTTATAATGTAAAACATTCTTTTTCGAAAGAAATTGACTTGAATAGCTAAAATATGAATTTTATATAATATTAAATAAATTTCACAAAATTCTCAAGTGAAAATGTGAAATGCCAGTGTGAATTTCTTATTATTTAACACATTTCATATACCCACCTAATAAATAAAAACTGTAAAAATTATTCGTTGGTCTGAAGGAACTGTTTAAATTACTTTTACTTTTGTTCTAGATGTAGAACTAATTACATTGTTGTTCTCATTAATAATTATTATAAAACCGTATTAAATGTAAATCGGTTTTTGGTTTGTCGTGCCAAATTGTTATGTAACGAGTAATAGACAATAAAATTCTTTTTCGCGGTAATGATCTATACATATTCAAATTTTATTATACATAATTAAATTAACGAAATTGATAATAAGCGTAGAAGGTTATTATAATTAGAAATTAAAATTATACGTCGTCGTCAACTCTTATTGGAGATGATATAAAAAATTCGATTTCTATTCACTTCTGTTATTACATTACTATTATTATTATTAGTTCATGTTCATATATGCAATTTATATACAAATAAGATTTACATTAGTTATAGAAAAAAATAAATAATCAAACGAATCAGTGATGTGCTTCAAGAAACTTTATCACGGAAATGTCGTAACAAATATTAGATATCTCGCAATAACAATTACTATTTATACAGGGTATTACAAAAAAGTGGGTTAATTTGTTAACCATCTATTCTTTGAGCTATATAAATAATGGAACTTTTAATGTTAAGTGTCGGGAATTTAAAGTAATTCCTATTTAGCATAACTAGTCACGATCAAAGAAAAAGCACCATTACAATAATATAAACAGCGTTAGTAAAAAGTCCCGGAACGGGCGAATAACTTTGTTATTTGAAAATTATAATTTCTGAAATTTGGTATGGGGGTATAGATAATATAAATGGATTTTATGCAATACAGTTTATATTTTTTTCACTTCTTCCGGTTTAATCGGCAATACGTCCAACTTTTTTTTTTTAAAACGGAACGCCCAGATTTTTTTAACACTTTTGAATGCAAAATAAAAAACTACGTTCAGGAAGTATTAAGATGTTTATTTTTATTCACAAGAAAACAGTAAAAAAATTAAAAGTGTTCTAATACAGAAAAAAACACAGTACCTTTAAAAAAAGTTGTTGTTTAGTGTTTGCATTCTTTTTGCCGTCACATTTGACAATTTTAAAAGCGTTTTAATTTTTGCATCGCTATAAATTTACTTATTTTAGACATTGACACATTTGAAAATGGCTGTAAAACTTACTGAATCAGGACGAATTGAGATATTAATGATGCCGCGTGGGTACGGTGATCGTCGACGTTCTTTTCAAGAGGTGTTCGTATTTTGTTTAATACTGTTTATCCGGATCGTCACATTAGTAAAAGTACGGTATGCCGAACAATTCAAAAGTTTGAAGTCTTTCGTCAGGTGAAGGATTTACCTATAGAAGGGGACGTCCATTAACAGCAACAGATGAAGAAACTAGTTTGAATGTGTTACTTTTACAGTGGAAGAAAATTATCATCACGTGTCCACAACAGAATTAGGTCAAATTCATGAGATCTCTCAAAAATCTGCGCATAAGATTCTTAAATCAGCACCGTCCATGAGTTAACTGAAGATGATCCAGATTGTAGACTACATTTTTGTGAAACAATGACGGAATTGATCGAGCAGCAGCCTAATGTTTTAGATCACATCATTTTTTCAGATGAGGCAACGTTTTGTCTCAACGGCACTGTGAACAGACATAATTGTCGCTATTGGTCAATTGAAAATCCGCATTGGATCCATACACAGCGTCCTCAAAAGGTGAATGTCTGGGCTGGTCTTGTTGGAAACAACATCATAGGACCATTTTTTATAAGAGGAAATTTAACTGGCAACGTCTACTTAAATTTATTGCAAAATGGGGTTGTTCCAGCACTTGCGGCCCCCTTTCCAAATGCAAACATAGGTGATCACCCTAATGCACATTTTTGGTTTCAACAAGATAGAGCTCCCCCCCCCATTTTTCCCATAATGTCCGCGATTATTTAAATAAAATTTTTCCGGAACATTGGATCGGACGTAGAGGAGCAATCGAATGGCCAGCACGTTCGCCAGATCTCTCGCCATTAGATTAAATTAGAAAAATCGTCCCCATAATCTTGAACAATTGGAAGAGAGAATAGTTCAAGAAGCCAATCGCATCACTCCAGAACAAATACAAAATTCAATAAGAAATTTTACTCACCGTTTACATTTTTGTCAAATTGTAAATGGAGAGCATTTTGAACAATTATTGTAATCGCAACCTGAATAGACAGGTATCTTGTTTTTTCTGTATTAGGACAGTTTTTTAATTTTTTAACTGTTTTCTTGTGAAATAAAAATAAACATCTTAATACTTCCTGAACGTAGTTTTTTGTTTTGCATTCAAAAGTGTTAAAAAAATCTGGGCGTTCCGTTTAAAAAAAAAAAAAAAAGTTGGACGTATTGCCGATTAAACCGGAAGTGAAAAAAATCTAAACTGTATTGCATAAAATGCATTTATATTAACTATACCTCCATACCAAATTTCAGAAATCATAATTTTCAAATCACAAAGTTATTCGACCGTTCCGGGACTTTTTACTAACGCTGTATACATACTTAAATACAGAAAATAAATACACATATCACGAAAATATTTTGTTCTATTTAACGGACATATAATAAAAAAATATTACCTATACGAAACTATAAATTGGCGTTGATATTATTTTATTCAACAAGGAGGCACAGCACCGCAAATTTTACATACTACATGCGCACGTTTTGAAATACGAGAAGCTCCTCCGTCCATCCGTCTCGGCCGAAGGAAATGTAAATTACACGCGGGCATTCAGAAATAACAGAAACAGAGACTGACAGGCAGGCGGAGGAGAAATAGGGAAACCGTACAAATTGGACTGCACAATGCGAAATCGGAGGAAAGAACCCGTCGAAAGCAGCACGGATACCGAAAACTGACGTTTTATTTATTTACATGTTTGACGGTGTGTCCGATTACCCCAGAGTGCATGCTTATTTACGTTACCTACCTACTGACTTTTTTTATTCAATATTAAAACGGACCTCGCGGTTTTCTAATATTTGAATCGAATTTACCCAATTGCAAGTTAAACTCCACAACATACATATATCACCATACATTTTCGTTTTCACCGATTTAAATCTAGTTCACGAAGTACACCTTCAATTTAGTACTTGTTATTCGCCGTACGTGCGCACGAATATGTAGGTACTAGATACTTATACGTGTGTATAAGTTAGATCATCTAATAGAACAATAGATTCATTCAAGTCGGCATAAGATAAGTGCATCTCAACTCAACCGAGTAAGCATGATATGTAAGTATATAATATATCGAATGATTTATCCATCAACATTGTTAATTAATAAAACAGACAAGGAGTCTTTGGCGTTGGAGTTCAATACCAGAACAAAGGACTATCGGGGCATCCAGCAAATAAAAACCAAATTTTAAATTGAGTTTTCGCACTGTGTTCAGTGCTTCATAATCAGGGCACAAATTTTTTAAACTCGGTCAGAGAAAATCTGTGACTGATTGTAGATTACGTTTCCAACATGTGAAGTTGTTAAAATTTAAAATTAAGAACAACACAGAACATTACAAGTTAAAATTGCAAATCAACATCAATTAATTAATAATATAGTGACAGCATTATAACTTGAAAGTAATTAACAAAAACTTTGAAAGTTATTGGGACACCCATCAGTAGGACGATTTTATTTTATTGGTTGAAATTAAAAGTACAATTTTATTATAATAAATATTTGTTGTATTAGCTTTACAAGTTGAATTTGAGGTGCTGGTGATGGTAGAGTTGGCAGAATCTCATTTATTTCTCATTTTTTCAAATATCTTGCTATGGTGTTCATTATAGCACGCTTTAGATACGGCTTCAGAGATTTAGATGATGAGAGTGGCTTTTGTTACCTTAACAGTTTCTTGTAAGTTTGCTCCAGATTGTGTCAAGATGCTAACAGCGAAAGAGCGATTGAAATGATTAGATATTTTTTGTTTCCTATACTTTCTGCCGCTGTACATGTCCATTTATTTAATTGATTAAGGCCTACGCGGATGACCTGACCATTATAGCGCGGGGCAGGCACAACACCACGGTCAGAGATCGACTGCAAGGGGCTCTGAACATGGACAGAGTTGGCGGGACTGAGTATCAGTGCTGATAAGACTAACCGCCGACGAAAGCAGGATGGCCTAAATCCGCTTACGTTGAAGGGGTTACCATAGAGATGGTGGGGGAGGTAAAGTACCTTGGAGTAACATTAGACTCCAAACTTACCTGGAACCAACATTTGGACAGAATTACCAAAAAAGCGGTGACAGCGTTAACGCTGGTAAGACGCACATATGGAAAGAAATGGGGGCTAAGACCAGACATGCTGAGTTGGATATACAGCATGGTGGTTAAGCCAGTAATGACGTATGCAGCTTTGGTATGGTGGACAAAAACGCAACAAAGGAACGCTATTCAGAGGCTGAGCAAGGTGCAAAGACTTGCCTGCCCAGGAATAACGGGAGCAATGCGGTCGACACCGACTGCAGCCATGGAGGCACTCCTGGACTTTCCACCGTTGCACCTGGTCATACAGGGGGAGGGGGAGGGGAGGATGGGGGCATACGGGCTGCAACACACAGCGACTCCGAAAAGGGTCAACACGAATCATATGTCGATAACTGAGCATGCGGGAAAGGGGGTGTTGGAAATGCGGACCGACCACATGCCGGTAAGGCATAGGTGTGGGAATCCCTTCACGGTGTCTATAGCGGACGGACGGGAGAAGGCTGCGAGGTATGCACTGAGAATCAAAGAGCATGACTTAGTCTGGTACACGGACGGATCTAAGACGGCTAATGGTACCGGTGCAGGGATATGCTCTCAGAATGAGGGCCACGGTTACGCACTGGGGAAGTATGCTTCTGTGTTTCAGGCGGAAGTATATGCTCTTCCATTCTCCAATGCGCACACACAATGAATGTGAAAGCGATGACCAACAGACGAGTTCACATCATGTCTGATAGCCAAGCGGCATTGAAGGCGTTATTAAGCCGGAAGGTGTCGTCCAGGCTGGTGACGGAATGCCTCGACGAACTGGTGAAACTGTCGAACCGGAACAAGGTTAGGTTGACTTGGATACCGGGCCATCAGGGGATTGAGGGCAACGCAAGGGCTGACAAACTCGCGAAGAGAGGGTCAGAGATGGAAATGTACAGCGCAGAACCTTTCTTCGGGGTCACAAGGCAAACGGCCCGGAGACATATAGGAGACTGGGTTCGTACGAAACAGCAGGAAGCCATGCAGGAAAAGAGCTAGAGAACTACTACATCTTAGTAGGTAACAGCTCTGCATCGTAACGGGACTAATGACCGGACATGCTGCGGTGAAAGAATCGGAATGTTTGACAAGGACACAAAGTGTAGACTTTGTGGGATAGAACCGGAGACAGCCGATCACATACTACGCGACTGCGAGGCACTAGATCGCAGAAGGCAGAATCTGTTTGGGATAACGAAAGGAGACCCAGAGATATACCTTACCCACTCGGTTAGGGACCTGTACAGGTTAGTGGAGGGGACTACCGTGCTAGAATGGGTGACTTGAACAAACAGATATGGCACAATAAGCCTGATGGCTGCGGTGCCTACCGGTGGCTATAGGTCGGACGAGTCTGGGGGAAAAAAAAAGGCCTACAGGGCAGTTTTTATACCATATTTTAGTCTTCTGCCAATCAGGATTAGGTGTTAAAAATAGACGATTGGTATAAATGTTTGGTGTTCTTTTGCTTAACATTGTCTTCAACAGACGTACTGGACACTAATCTTCACAATTTAGATTCAGCTGCAGGTATGTTCTTCGCCACCTTGTGCTATCTTTGAAAATATGGTATTGTACTCAGTACGTCCTGTGGGTTGACCATAATTGTCGCTACTGGCTAATTTCAAATGAGTTAAATAATCGAAGAAGTACCTATACCTACTTGTTTAATTGGGTTGATCGGATGGCGTACTGTAGAGCCAGCTGCGGCAGTCATTTCTTATTTTTATACCTGATTCGAAATCCAAACGTTAGATGGTCCACCCGTTATTTAAAGTATTTTTATTTTATAAAATAAAGCACGAACGCTATCCGCCGCTTGTCGATTTCTTCACGGAGGATTTCTGTGCGCACAGCGTTCGAGCGTCTAATTTGCTCAAGTCAGTACGCAGCTTAATATTTTGAGCAATATTAGTATTATTATTATTATTATTGTTATTACGTTAATTATTATTGAACATCGTCAACAAATCACCCAGTATACTGGTAAATGGACATCTACTCATATTGTTGTATATGTGTGTGTGTGTATACAATATTATATTTATAAAATTTAAGACATGGGAGACCAGATTATGATTGATCCCAATTAAAACGCTTATTGATAAACATTATAATATTATACGGATATGTTCGATATAAAAATTCAAACATACATATCCCTACTACTACCAGATACTATGATAAAATTATGTTTATAAGTAAAATTATTATAAAAGAAGAAAACATACGATACGTCTAAATTGAGTAATAATACTTATCCATTCTATATTTACGTCATATATGTACATACATATGTATGTTGTAGGTCGGTTTATCAATATAATATGTATGTATAAATATATTCTCATTGTAGTAAAGATTTCGCCGACATCTCCATTGCGATTGCGAAAAAAAAACGAATAACACAAAACGAATAATATAATAATCATCGTCTATACATGTATGTATGTAAGAATAAGAAACAAGATCGAATTGAATCCATTAAAATCCTACCATTTTATTAGCAAACAACAACGACTTCAGAAAGGGTCGCGCTAATTAAAATACTCATCTCTCGCCGATTAATTAACGACTCTTATTTGCGCTTCTTATAATATATACAAATACACATACATATGATATGTGTGTATTACGATTATGATTAAACGAAGTGTAGTACATTCTCAGTGCTAGTGAACTTATTTAGTGTTGACGTTTTTTTTTTTTTGTTCCTGTCAAAATCTCCGCATAAATCTAAACTCGTAGATACGTACACACGTTTCGTCACGTTCTGTAACGATAATTAAAATCGCCGGGCGATTCGTTGAAAAAAACCCGACGAAA
This sequence comes from Holotrichia oblita, assembly GCA_023690525.1. Lineage (NCBI taxonomy): Eukaryota > Metazoa > Arthropoda > Insecta > Coleoptera > Scarabaeidae > Holotrichia > Holotrichia oblita. The sequence goes on from CM043019.1 coordinate 441,441, forward strand.
AACGTCAGAAATACGATTACAAAATTCTGCATCGAACACGATGAGATTTCGCGAGAAAGTTCATCAAGCAGTCTTGGATCAGAATAAAACGAAATTGATTGTTGTGTGTACGGTCGTTATCCGCGATGAGTTTTTTTCGGACGGGGCGATATTTTAACGCACAAACACCGTCGATTTGCTGAACGGTTCTGTCATTTCAGAAATTTAACAAACCATCTACTAGCGTATCTTGTACTCGCGCAATCAGTGGTAATTAACATATTTCTCATGAGTGCATAAAGCAAAAGATGAATTTGAGTAAAAATTATTATAACTTGTATCTCGGTAGCTTGTTCTTACCGATGTTGATTTTAATCCTTTACGGTTTAACTGGTTCAGATTCGGCTGGATTATTCAAGTGCCCGCGTCAACAGCTACTGGAAGATTTTAATATAAGCAGGGTAAGTGATGCAAAATCCTGATATCATTTGTTAGGGTCCTTTCAAACACACATACAGTTTGGGTTTTATTTGTTTTAATATAAAACTTTAATATAAAAGGAAACCTAATGTCACATTATTCATCTCGTCGAGCATCACAATACTAACTCTAACTGACTTTTCTATATGCTTACACCAATAGTATATTTTATCGTTTACGCGCGAAATTTTAAATTACTAACACATTAATTAATATTTCTATATAATATCAATTTATTGGATAGTTCCTAGGTCGTTGGTACGAAATAGAAAGAAGTTTCAACGTCGTAGAGCTCTCTGTAAAATGCGTGTCTTTGGACGTTTCTCCGAATAAACGGGGACAAATCCAAATCATCTCTAGCAGTATTAATAAGTGGTATGTTTGTATAAATGTTCAAACTCGTATTTAACTAATTACATTTTGTTCTCCTGATGATTGTGTAGGTCTGGCACGGAAAATATAGCTATCGGATTAGCTATACCGGGTAGACGTGATCCCAGCATCTACCAATACAAAACATCTTCGATTCTGCCGAACCAATTGCGACCCACCGTCGGTAGTTATCAAGTGATAGCGACGGATTACACCAACTATGCTATAATATGGTCATGCTCGGATTATAAATTGTTTTATAGAGGTAACTATATTTAAGAATTAAGTAATTTTTTTTTTTCTATTTTGCGTTCATAAAAACGCTATTGTAACACGCTTTTGCGTATCAAAAAGTGCTTCATTGTGATAGGCCTTTTTTCATTTCTATAGGTTGGCTGTATTGAATACATTATGACAGAAAGCAAAGTTGACGTTTAATGCATTTTTCCACATACTGCTTTTGATTTTTTCGGTAATAAATTTATGACGGCGTTGTCCGCAATTTCACGCAGTTGTGGTGGCGTACAAGATAAATTTGTCTCAGTATCACTCATTTTTTACAGTTTACAGAGACTGTATTATGAAATATATTGTTTAAACAATTTAAATAGCCGAATTTGAATTTTTAATTAGTCAAATGTCAATGTGACCAACTTCATATAAAAATAAAACTCAACATTTTTAATGAGATTTTTATTAAGTATTTATTATCAATTTATAATGCAAAATAGAAAAAATAGTATAAAGAACTCGTTTCATAAGGCTTTTTGTCAAAATCATGCCTTATGAAACTCGTTCTTTAATATACTATTGCGTACTCGTTCTCGTTATGAGCTGTCATTTGATGGTACAGTCGTGGCTAGATAAATGTAGTACAAGATTTTTTTTAAGAATTGTTATGGCGTAAGTTAGTATTTTGACATTTAAACGTCAAATTATTGTAAATTTCAAAACGTTAATTAGATACATTTTTACGATAGCACTGAAAGCTTACAGTAGCTGATAAAGTTCATATATTAATTAATTTACAAGCAGGAGAGAAATTGCGCAAGAAATGCGGTTAAATAAAACCACTGTGATGAAGGTTAAGAAACAATGAAGTTAACATGTTTCGCTATGATCTGACATTTAATTTTTATGACAAGCAACATAAGCAAAAGCTCGTCTTACAACAATAAAATTTCAAATTTTTGACATAACGTATGGTGAATGAAATCCGGACAAATTGGGTATAGAAAGATATAACGCTTGATATTTAATTATTGCTATAGTTTATTTAAGAACAATTAAATATAAATAAAATTTACAAAAAGGTCTCAATTCCGTTGCGATTTGCTTTGCGGATTTTTAAAGGCACTTCCTTCATCGAATTTAGAATTCCACTTGTGTTAATAATTTTTAGTTCCTTCTTAATTTTAACAATCAAACAATGGATATTTTTTGGCCTATATCCATTTCTATAAACATTTCTCTTTGGATTAGCCCAAAAAGTTTCAATTGGTCTCAATTGAGGCACATTTGGTGGGTTACAGTCTTTCGGTAGATATTCAATTCCCAGTTCATCCAAGGTGGTTAGAGTTGATCTAGCGTAATGTGCAGACGCCAGATCTGGCCAAAAAATTATTTTATCATTGCGATGATACTTATTAATGAATTCTTTAAGCACCGGAAGACATTTTTGTATATAAGTCTGCGAGTTCGCCGCCAAGCCACCTTTAAAAAATACGGGGTTGCTGATCCCACGTTCGCTGATGGCCAGCCACAACAGAACCTTTTCTGGAAACTTAGTTTTATGTATAAATTTGTTTTTTTTTCTGGGGCTTTTATACAAGGAGATTCATAATAATATTTTTGTTGCCATTCGTTGCCTTCGACGGTAAAATATGACTCGTCATCCATCACACAAATATACGACGAATTCCGTGCAAAATAAGAGTTTGAAAGGTTGCGCAGTCTTAATTTGATAGTTTTTTTATTGTTGTCGTTTTGGTAAACCTGCACTTTAAGGACTATTTTTAGGCAAAATCTAAGCATTCATTCGTTACTATGGAAACTTAGATTGATGCTCTTACAGCGTTGTCATATATGACATTATTTTTAAAAGTGGAATTTGAACGTTATAAGAATACACTATCATAATACTGTGGATTATGACAATATTCATAATATTATAATAATATTGATTAACTATAGCAGGCTAGTAATTGTATTACTTACATGTTGTTAAACTGTGTTGTATTTTCTTGTTTATATGCCAATAAATACATATTATTATTATTATTAATGTCAATATTATTATATTGTAAATATTAACGAAAGTAGCGGATAAACTAATAAGAGGAGATTAGAGTGGGTACCCCTCTTGAAAGGATATAAGTAAACGTTTACGTTTCGCACTATACTAAATTCACTTTAGACATACACGTAGGGGTTATGGGTTATATGGCAACACTGATTAGTTTTTGTTGACGTTTCTATAGTAACGACGACATTTATGCGTGCCTATGATTGGTGCATAAAATAGTCCTTTTTTTTGTTTTTCTGTAGTTTTTGGCGCTATTTTTTTCGTCCTACGTTGAATGTCCATTAATTGTAAATACTTTTTTATTGTATTTTTATCAACTCCATATTTTCTTCCTAACTGTCTAAAACTCTTAGCACTCCGTCCCACTGTTTCTGTTTTCAAGAGAGCACGAACTTTGGAGTCACTTAATACACATTTTTTCCCAGAACCTTTTCTTCTTTCTATGCTTCCCGAACTCTCCAACACTTTAATTGTATTATATATAAATGTTTTTTAAATCCCATTTCTTTAAAGTGGTGAAAAATTTCATTTTTCTTCTTGTTCGGATTATCTTGGTAAAATTTACTTATTAATTGCCGACGTTATGCTTCGTTCAGTGACATTTTGACAACTAAACCCGTCATTACAAACTTCAAACAGATTGATGATATCTATAAAATACAACGCCATCTACGTTAATTTGTACGTTTCAAAAAAAGTATTTTTGCGCGCGTATTTTAAATTTGTTCGGATTTCATTCACCATACGTTAAATATCAAATACAAATAAGGGAATTGAATTACGATGAAAAGATTGACAGCTACTTGGCCGAGATTTAATATAAGTATTTGTTTTGCAGACTTTATTTGGATCTTTGCTCGTCGCAAGGAAATCGACGTCAATACGAGAGCTAAACTATACGATTTTCTGTCCAAGAGGCATATAGATCCCGACAGACTTGTCATCTCAGGAAGTACCGATTGTTCATAAACTATTATGTAGGTATTATAGTGAAGTGAAAGTAAAGTCGCGAAAATAAGCACTGAAAAAAATCCTTGAAGTGTGAATTTTAGTGGGACTGCTCTAATAATATGTACAAATAAAAACACAAACAATTGAAACAATGTGAATAGTGTATATACTTACTCATCATTATTACATAAATATTTATGTCATATATTTATAAGTTTGATATAATTATATTTATGTACATACATACATACATACATTTTATAAAATAAATACTGACGAATAAATTATAAATGTTGTCCATTTTCTTATTTATTATTTGCACATTTCACAAATACACTTACATATAATCAATATACATGTTTAGTACCTATATAATTATTTATCCAACAAAGACTTTTTTACCTTAAAAAGTAAAAGAGAGGATGATATTTATCTGGTATTGTACACATACATAAAAAATAATTTTTATCCTTGTACACTCGTACAAAACATATACTCAAGTCGAACGCTATATTTAAATAATTCTATTACTAATACTTGGATGTTGCGTTTCATCACAATCTTCACATACATACGTTATGTTGTATGCCTTAAAATATTGACCGGTTTCATTTAAATATCAATTATCAACTCTCCTCGCACACAAACTAACAACGACGCACATATAAAACATTGATAAATTAAATCATCACAGTGAACGCAAAACATTTACAGAGGTGGTTATGAAAACGGATAGGAACTGCTCGTATCGTTATCGCATAAAGGGTTTATGGTAACGTTCACGTCTTCACTAGCAATGTCTTTTAATAGTAATATTTGTGCGTCTCTCTCCTGTATATTCTCCCCCCAATTTAAAGAGTCCTTTAAGAGCCAATCCTGGCTCTCCGATCGGTCCTCCTCGATAACTAAAAATAATTGCTTGTCTTTACTCTCTAGTTCCTCTTTGAGATATTCGATCACGTTTAAATGCTACAAAGTACAAATATAAAATATTATTATCACCTAACGAGATCTACTACTTTACTCTTCCTATAATACATGGTGAATCCAGTTTGAATCCAAATTATAATAGTTACCATTTATTTGCCTAATCGCGATCCAATGTCTTCGTCGTAACGGTAAAGTTATAAAACTCACTTTATATTCGCTGGGGACGTTCAGGATGAACCCGAAAATATTCCGCAAGTTAATGCAATTCGGATCTCTGGAAATAAAAACAACAATTACAACATTAACGAAAACATCACAATATTTATCGACATACTTTCGTTTATCAAACCAAATAACTTCGTAACCGCGAGACTGTAACGCTTTCATTAATACGTTAATATCGTAATTGCCCAGGCCTAAAATCGACTTGTGTGGATTTATCCAAACATCCGGGGATAAAGAATAGCAGATCGAATCCAATTCTTCTTTCGTAAACTCTTTCATTTGAAACAGGTTATTTAGCGCGTGTAACGCGCACAATTCTCTCACCTGTTTCTCATGATATATAGCGGTAGATGAATACATATCAAGCTGATTTAATTCGATATAAATATGTATATTTAATACATACTACAATAGTTCTGAGGTTAAGTTGCTAAAACCCCAATTTTTTAATAGTACCTATTCAAAAATCACTTTCTGCCTCGTTAATATTTCATATTATCTCTAATAGAGATAATTGATATAAATTATCGACCGATTTAAATCGTTCGCATCTGACAAATCGCGAATCCAAACAATTATCATATCATAATAGGGCAATCACGGGAACTTTTTTTTTCATCCGCTTGTCAATTTAAACGATTGAAAAAATGTCCCTAACATTACGAATATTTTTAACAAAATTCCCTAAAATTTTAAATACAGTAGAACCTCGATTATCCGTGTGCGGATTAACCGTGCTGCGGATTAACCGTGTTAGCAAACAGCTTCGATTATCCGGGTTTCAATTATCCGTGCAGAATGCGAATTAGTACAAACGGTGCACATCAATTCGCTGTACCATCATCGTATACATCGTACAACTGATACTGCTTTCCACGTTAACGCCTTGAATCGTTTTGCAATAGCTCCTACAATTTTAACTTTTTCTAAATAATTTTTTCATCAAAAACTGCTGTAGTTCTCTATCTTCAAGTTTGTCGCTGGAAGTTTTTCGAAATCTAAACTTTCTTCGATTCAATTGTCAATGAAACTTGAAGAAGCATTCCGATCGACTCGTATTAATAAATAAAAATGAATTTTTTGAAAAAATTAATTAAGTTTTGATTTAATTTTTTACACAATTATTGTAAAAGCATGTTTTGATTTTTTTATATCTATATGTTATGTGTTATGTTTTTTGAGAATTTTATATTGTTTTTTTGATATTTTCTTTGCCATAATAAACTTTACCAGCTTAATTTTATATTTTTTCCAAGTTAGATATTTTTTTCGTAGTACGGTAAGTAATCATAATAATTTGTAAAACAACTTTTTTGACTAAAATAAGTAGGTGCGGATTAACCGTGCTTTTCGATTTTCCGGGCTTGGTTCAGTCCCGACCAGCACGGATAATCGAGGTTGTACTGTATTTCCTTGATTGAATGAATATATTAATAAATTTTTACTCACGGGAATAGAACGTAACAATGTAGCAGGAAATTTCCTAATGGAAACTGCGTTACTAGCAACCCGTCTTAGATTCAATATCTGGAGGAAAAATGAGCCGCCCATGTTAATTCAACTCTCAAGTGCGTTAAATTTATACAAAGGGGCACTAAATAATAACGATGGGTTAACGTGTCACAAAACTGATTTCTTCCACCAAATAAAACCTCTCCCTACACATCTAAAATTTGCACATGTCTACAATATTGTCAATCTTCCCTATAATATAATTAATCCTGCTTTCAATTCTACAGTACAAGCCAAGTGGCCCAGGTTTCTCATCAATTTATACAGATGCCTCCAAAAGTTCCAATCCTGAATCGGTAGGAATCGGCGTGTTAGTAAAATAATTGGCTAAACTTCCGAATGTCGACCACTGAATTGGTAATTTATGGGCAATTTAATGAAAAGTACAGGTTTTACTGAGTCCAAAACGGCCCCCCTTTTCTTGCGGAGATCAGTCTAAGATACCTAAAAATCGTTCTAAAAAGTGATATTTCTAGGTTATGTTTCGCTAGTGTTTTGACATTTCTGCGACGATTTTCAGTTGATATCCGGTCAGAATTACGAAATATCGAGCGGCAATTTTAAAAACTTCGTTCATGAATATAAAAATAATAATCATTTTTATTTTGCAGTATCTTTTAATAGAATTAATTGATAGATTTCAGCAATTAAAAAACATATCTCCTCTTGCATTTTATTAAATTTAGTGCAAATACATTATATAAAATAAGAACGTATCTAAAGAATATTAGCTTAGTTTTAATTGTAATTAATAACATTAGGAGACGTTTGACGTATGTTAAATCTAATATTGAAAATATCTTCAAATTTAGTCAAAATAATAACTAAATATTCATAATTTTCTTCTTATATTAATTTACACATTTAATTATTATGTACGACGCGTAAATAATTATTTTAAAAATTAATTTTATGCATTAACATCAAATTTCACTGTGTAAATATAATAAAAGACAAAAGAAGATATGTTTTTTAGTCACTGAAATATACTTATTATGTAATTGTATTAAAAGATACTGCAAAATAAAAATGATTATTATTTTTATATTCATGAACGAAGTTTTTAAAATTGCCGCTCGATATTTCGTAATTCTGACTGGATATCAACTGAAAATCGTCGCAGAAATGTCAAAACACTAGCGAAACATAACCTAGAAATAACACTTTTTAGAACGATTTTTAGGTATCTTAGACTGATCTCCGCAAGAAAAGTGGGGCCGTTTTGGACTCAGTAAAACCTGTACTTTCCGTTAAATTGCCAATTCAGTGGTCGACATTCGGAAGTCTTACCAAAGGATTTATTATAAAATTCATTTGGATACCTAGCCACAGAAACATTGAAGGCAATGAATCAGCAGATAGTCTTGCAAAAAATGCGACTAAACTTAACGAAACCACTTCACTGTATAAAGCCACTGTACCAGATATTCTTAGGATATGCAATAAGGAAATAACTGCGGCTGGCAAGAAGAATGGGACAGATTCACAAGATCGAAAGCGAAAGCTTATGCTAAAATATGTAGCAAGGTTAACATAACACCTTGGTTTGAGAAATGTAACCTACCTAGATCTCATATTGTTACATTTACCAGAATGCGATTTAATCACTGTCACACCCCTTTCCACCTAAACAAAATTAAGATCAAGGATTCTCCTAACTGTAGTTGTGGTAAAGTTGGTGATCTGCAACATTTATTATTTGAATGCTCAGATCAAACTAATTTATCGAACGATCTCTACAGGAAACTAATCAGCCAAAACTTGGTAATCACCGTTAAACGTGTTCTCCGTCTTAGAAAATACCAACAAAGAAACGATTATGAATGTTATGGAATTCTTAAAGAAGACCAACCGTAAACTTTAAAATCCTGCTTGCATAGTAGTGAGACAACTTGCTTTGCTTAATTTTGCATGCCACTGTAGCTGAAGTAGAAATAGCTTATCGTATTAAACTTAACTCTATCATATTGATACGTCCTTACAGATATCCCTTCCGTATTTAAACGTGTGTGCGTCAACAAAAGACAATTCTATGACTTTATGTTACAAAAGTGACTGGCTGAAATGGACCAATCCGGAGGCCAATTAAATTCAGAAGAAGAAGAATGAATATATCTAAATCACCACAAAATGCAAATGTAATTGAGCTATATTCAATATAGTTTTCTATTCTCTGATTTTACTGTCAATTATTGTATATTTTTACAAATCCGGATCATATCTACATGTAGACTGTGAACAACAATGATTAATACGCCTGGAATTGCTACTTTCTTAACTTGTTATTAAAAATATATTACGGAATTATCTGACAAGAAAATCATGTTGCTTACAGATTAAACGAATACCAAAAAAACATTATTTGTAGTATAAACTGCATAGAATGTATCATACGGAGTGTTGCCGTTCAAATTATACCTATGTACGATTATATAATTTTAAACCACTGAAATCTAGGAAAATAATAAATTTATTCATAAAATGTTTTGTTTTTATTGATATTATTACTATTGTTATAAATATTTACACGATAATGTTTCGTAAATAATCAAAAAAAAGGAGACAAAGGATCATCTGTATTTTTTTTTCGATTTGGACTTCCGAATATGTTCATCTGAACTGTAGCCATTTCCGTTATGACTTCCTTCCCTACTACTGCTACGACGACGTTTCTTCTTTTTCTTTTCTGTATGTTCTCTATCCCGAGATCGACGTTTGTTCTTATGTCTCTTGCCTTCCTTATGCTTGTGCTTCTTGCGTTTGTGGTGATCCCTCGACTTTTTATCCTCTCTCGATCTATCATCGTAATTACTCGATGAACTGTCATATTTGCTGTGAGGGCGTTGTTCAGGACTGCGACGTTCCACTCGTTGCTTTCGTTGGGAACTTTCATCGTTTGACGAACCAGTAGAATGTCTCCGTTTTCTACTGCTCCGGTCCGTAGATTTCGAACTGGATGCTTCATTTTTATCCTTTTCCAATTTCGATTTAACGTTCTGATCTGTATTGTTATCATCTTTGTATTCCTCGTACTTGGCATTATCTGAAATAAGAATTACAAAAATCCATTTTATATAACATACATATGTACATGAAAGACGAACAGTAGATATCAATCTATATAGTGAGTTAATGATTTTGTAAAGCATACAACTAATCGAAACATAAAACAAGTATTATGTACATATGTATATGTATGAGAAATCATTAACTCACCTGGAATGATATTAGATCTGCAACGCCAATAACTTACTTAAAATCCTCCCATTCTTTTGATATTCTTCTTTCGAAACGGGAATAACAAGAAACTCGTTCAACGAAAGTATATTCTGCTCTATTGTCGTTTTGACAATAATCCTTCCAGACTCATCGTCCCAACTCATCACCTATTACAACAAACGCACACATAAAATAATTTTTTTTTAATTTTAAACCAGGCAAATCATTCTTTTCAACATACCTCACAATACTTTCCTTTATTACTTCCAGCGATAATTTTAGCGCAACCTCCTCTAACTAGTTGTAAATCTCCATCTTGCTCTTCATTTACCTTCACGAGATTTTTCTTGGCATTGATCATTTTATTGGCACCCAATCCCATTCCTTTCGGTCGCAATTCGGGTTCAACTGTGGCAACAGCTCTAAAAATCAAAATCTCTACATTTATCCTCAAGAAGCAGCAACAATAAATGTCGACTTACTGCTGATTATTTTTACCGATACCTGAAGATTCCGACCACCCCATACCGCGCAACATTGCCATACCGAAATCATTAATTGGTATGTTATTATAATCATCCAACGTCGATTCACTATTCGCTTGATTTATTTGGGAACCTGTAGGTAAAGGTACGGCATGGATTTTAGTCTCTGCCTGTACGACAGTTTTCTGCGTTGCTTCTAAAAAGTTTATATGCAATTTAAAAGATTTAATCGTCTTACATGTTATTACCTCTTAACAATTGCCTAGCTGCTAATTCGTCTAACGTCAATTCGGAATCCGGTCTGTTATCCGCTTCCCTCTTATCCTCAATATTACTTTTAATTTGTTGCGATTGTCTTATACGATCCAATAAATCTTTTGAATCATCTCGTAAAGGTATAACCAAAGGTGTATCTGCTTTTTCTATGGGACTACACAAAAATCCGTTTGTAAAGTTAGTTTTCTAATTTAATGTGCTTAAACGTTTCCTCAACTTACTTTTTTACCTTAATTGATTGTCCTTCTAAGCATTCGATAAGTTCCACATCACTTTTTTCCTCCTTCCTTTTTGTTGCCAATAGACTTGTTGCTTTAGAAGATTTCGAAAAACTGAACGAAATCTTTTTCTGAGTATTCATTGTACAAATATACAATTGCAATTACTAACAATAATTTATTAGATTTTCTTTCTATTCTGAATTGGAACAACCCTACACCACAAAACATATAAATAGAAATAGATGCTCAATTTAACACATATGAATATGAATCGTGCTTGTGTCATCTATCGGGAAGGGTCGTACTACTTTCCTGAAACGGTAAATTTGAAACCTATAAATGTAAAGTGAAGCTTCATTATTTTTTGATATTTTTTCTGTATATACATAATTTTACTTTAGCGCTGACAGAACTGATCTCCTATCTTTTACTTCAATCTAATAAATTTTCTGCTATTTCTGTTAATTGTCCTATTTCGATAGTGGATTTTTAAAATTGAATATTTGGGGAATTTAAAAGTATGTTGGTGATTGTGATACACTGGTGACTTTCATTTCTTATACTTATCCAGTTGGCAGATCGGTTTTTGAACAGTCGCTCTGATCGTACATAACCTGTATTTGTGTCGTGCAAGGTGCATGTCTGAATTATACAACAGAAAATTAGTTAATTTCTATAAACGCGACTATTCGCAAAACGATATCCTAGAATAGTTAATGACAAGCATCCTAAATGTAATTTTTGTGTTTATATTCTAATCGAAATGGCCGGGGTATTCGATTTAGAATTGCACGATGAACCTGTTGAAGTAGATGATTCAGACGACGATGTTATTGAAATTGAAGAGGTAAACAAGCAAGTTTTCTTTGTTCAATTATTGTTCTGAGAATATGCCACTCGTATTATTGCCATATCATGTTGCCCTGTGTTCCTTTCAAGGTTTCTTAATAATCTTATCTTCACCTTATGGAAGCAATTTTTATCATGTGTGATTTTTTTTTTGTTTGATTTTGCAATGTTTTGCTTTTCAGGACGGATACGATCAGAATCCAAATGTAAATGAAATTGTTGAGTATGTATTTAGACTATGAATAAATTAAATATAGCTATAATTAATGCGATTAATTAATTAAAGGTCAGATGATTTAGAGACTGTACAATTAACGGAGGAAAATGTTAATCGTGGCCAGGAAAAAACTGGTCCCCAAGATTTTGAATTACGGAAGGTTTTGGGTAAAGGCGGGTACGGGAAAGTGTTTCAAGTACGTAAAGTAACAGGTAAAGATGCCGGAATGATATTCGCTATGAAGGTATTGAAAAAGGCATCCATTGTTCGGAATCAGAAAGATACTGCTCATACGAAAGCGGAACGTAATATTTTAGAAGAAGTTAAGGTTGGTTGTAAATATATGCACACTGATTTTGTTATGCGTTATTCTATTTTATCTATCTATCTTGTTATTGTTGTAGCATCCATTTATCGTAGACTTGAAATATGCATTTCAAACAGGCGGTAAACTTTATTTAATATTAGAATACTTGAGCGGCGGAGAGTTATTCATGCATTTAGAACGCGAAGGAATTTTTTTAGAAGAAAGCGCATGGTAAGATGAGATAAGTATAATTATTGCGCTTGAGTTTGAAATTTTCTCTTGATTGTAGCTTTTATTTATCAGAAATTATATTAGCGTTAGAACATTTGCATCTGCAAGGGATTATTTATAGGGATTTAAAACCAGAGAATATTCTATTAGATGCTCAAGGCCATGTCAAACTTACCGACTTTGGTTTATGCAAAGAACACATACAAGAAGGAATAGTGACGCACACTTTCTGCGGAACAATAGAATACATGTAAATATTCATTTCTCCTTGTACGGTTACTGTGTAAGGGAATATATCGTTTGCCTGTTTAGGGCTCCGGAGATCTTGACGAGATCAGGTCACGGGAAGGAAGTGGATTGGTGGTCCTTGGGAGCTTTGATGTTCGATATGTTAACAGGGGCAGTGAGTATTGATAATTATTATTGACATTATTTTAATCGTCTATTTATATCAATCCAGCTCTATATTAATGAGAAACACGTGTCCTAGTTTTTTAATTGCTAATAGTTGAAATGAGTAAGATCAACAAAAATTATGACACTAGCAGGTTTACGTACATTAAGTATACAAAGAAAATACGTTTGCATCTCATTATTAATTAGTGTAATATTGAGTTTACACTTGTTTGTTAATTATTGCTCTTATGTTAATTTCACTCTTTATTCGCTAATTTCCTACTTTGCATCGCCATTTTGTGAATAGATTCAACCGAAACAATGGAATTTCGGGCGAAGCACGTATTGTGACAAAATTTATTAGCATAAATATAATAATTCATATTTATTTATTTAATAATTACAATCTTTATATGTATGCATTAGGATTTCAACTTTTTTTATTTATAAATGATTCTTATTCATGTATTTTCTTACACAATTAATTTTTTGCAGCCACCTTTCACCGCTGATAATAGGAAAAAGACGATCGAGAAGATATTGAAAGGTAAGCTGAATCTTCCCCCGTACCTGACTGGCGACGCCAAGGACCTGGTAAGGAAACTGTTGAAGCGGCAGGTTTCGATGAGGCTGGGCGCGCCGCCGGGCGACGCGCGCGAAGTCAAGATGCATCCTTTCTTTAGACATATCAACTGGGACGACGTGCTCAGCAGGAAACTGGAACCGCCGTTTAAACCCAGCTTGGTACGTACGTGTATCATATGTACAGGGTGGCCAGATAAGAATGCAAAGTGTTGTATCTCTGAAACTATTGCGGTAAAAAAAATTTATTACTAAAGTGGACAAAAGAAGATCGTGGAAAATATGATCAGATTTCCAAGATGGTCGCCAGGAGGCGTAACCGGCATCTTAAAGTTTTAAAGTGATTTTTCACTGAAATCCACCCAGTAAATGTTACCTAAAAATATATGCTTTTTAAAGCTAACCTTTACTCGAGTAATTTTTGTTTAACACTTTTTGACGTATCTATTAAAATAAAGTGGTGGGGGGTAATTAAATGTTTTTTCAAATAAACAGCTGTAACTCCTAAACGACTGAACTGATTTTAACAAACTTGGTCTCATTTCCATCAAATCTATCTTACCTGTAATATATCTATTTCTTAGTGATGCCGCTAGAGCGCGTTTTTTTTTAATATAATAACGGAAAATTACAAAATTCTATAAAAAAATTGTTATTTCTTTTGCATTGCATTCTTACGTGGCCACCCTGTACGTAAGGGTTTTTGTATACATGTTACAAGCGACAATGCTTACGATTTCTAATTGAAAATTTTAATTTTCGTCGTTTGTAATTGTCTCTGTTTAGACCAGCGAGGATGATGTATCTCAATTCGACACCAAGTTCACGAAGCAGACGCCAGTCGATTCGCCGGACGAGTCGACGCTTAGCGAAAGTGCCAATATGATATTTCAGGTAAAATACCGAACGAACGCTGTTTTTATTATTTATAATTGCGATAATCGATTAAATTTAAAATCTCTCTTTGCGCGAGATAGTAACGTACGTAAGTACGTCTAACGGATCTTCAGATGCACATCATCTGTACTCGTAACTCGTAACTATGTACACACTTACTATTCAATATTATTAAAGAATGAATTGCATGTGAAGATTCGTCGGATGAATGATACGTACGTATAAATGACGCCTTTCGGACGATTCTAGGGATTCACGTACATCGCGCCATCCGTACTGGAAGAGATGTACAAACCTCACCTCAAGTCGCGCTCGCCGCGTAAGATCTGCGGCACGCCGTTGCGACATTTCGGCCTGAACCTGCCGCCCAGCCATCACGCCCACCACCACCTCCACCACCATCATCATCACGGAGGCGGCGGCCCCCAGCAGCACGCGACGCTGGGCGCGAACGCGGCCGTCCATCATCACTCGCTGGCCGGTCTGAGCAGCGGCGGCGGCGGCAGCAGCAGCGGCAGCGGCGGCCCCCACCACCAGAACGCTACCTACCATTACAATCTGCAGAACCATCCGTTGGCGAACTATCCGGACGAGATGATGGAAATTAGTACGGGAGGGATGCCGCACGTATAGATACAATTTTATTACGAGGTTTTAGTTTTTTTTTTCTTTTCTTTTTTTTTTAATGTACTATAGTGTAGTAGAAAAGAAAGGTTATGTACGTTTATCAAAAAAAAAAAAAAAAAGAAAAAAAACATTCGGCATCACTGTTGTTGGTATATCTACGGTTAATGTAACGTATTTTAAATTATGTATATAAAAAATTAAGTTCACAATTAATCTAAACACTTGTTGTTTTGATACTTATACAGTAGCAGTATATTTGTAAATTTATTTTAGTTTGCCATGCATGGAATCTTAATACTTCTGCCATAGTTTGTGCGATAGCCGTAGATATCGACGCCGAAGATGAAAAAGATTAGGATTTTTTTTTGTATACCCGTTACCAGAGAGTGTTGAATATGTTGTTTTTTTTTTATTTTTATTTTTTTCTTTTAGTCTGAATATTATTAGTATATCTATATATTATTATTATTATTATATCGCGTTTAATTTATTATTTTATATGATGGGTTATTGTTTTTTTTTTCTTTTTGTCAAACGGTAATTTTGCCTTATTATTATTATTCTTGTGTTGTTAAGTGTCGTTTTAACAATTTGCTATGTCATGTATCAACTCACGAATTGTTAAAAACGACCGAATGAACTTTTTAGAAAGGGGTAACAAGTAAGAGAAATGGAATTTTAGCAATTAATTTTTTTCCTATATACGGGGTGTTCAACAAAAATTTCCAAACGCTATAACGGTTTTGTCATATGATTTTAATGATCTATTTATATGTAATTATATATCGATTTAAACGGCTTAGAGAAGACTACACCGGGTGTCACCGAGATCATGTATCAGCCCGCCATTTATTTATTAGTTAAAATAGAACTTTGATTGGTGGGCTTCTTCAGGTGCACTCAGTTTTTCTATAGCACTTCCGGTCAAACAGGAAATGACGTTAATTTTGAATTTTTAAATGCAACATGTCTTATTTCTGTTCATATTCTGTTTGTTCTAAAAATGTACCATCTAGTGCAAGTCAACCTTTGACATTTCTGCCAAAGATGGCGGTATCTGTTAAATTTATCCATTAAAGAGAAAGTGCTTCGAATGTAACAACCATCAAAGTCAGCTTTGAAAACAATTAACAAACGTATTTTTTTATTTTTTCATTTTCAAATGTACACTCGTTTTTTTTTAAACAGTGACACCTATTTTTTATTACAGTGCCATATTGGCACAATTTTTAGCTTTCAAGTGATATAAAATATGCTGTGGTTTACTGGTCGATAGGTAGTACAAAATATAAAATGTTTTAAAAGTAGTCTGATTCCAAAGTAACAGAATAATTACATTTCAAATGAAAAAAACAGTCTCCTTCGCCAATGCGTTTAAATGTGAAAAATACGTTTCTTAATTGTTTTCAAAGCTAACTTTGATGGTTGTTACATTTCGACAATTGTCGCGAAGCAGCGTCACTTTAATAGATAAATTTAACAGATACCGCCATCTTTGACAGAAACGTCAAATGTTGACCTGCACTAGATGGCAAATTTTTAGAACAAACAGAACATGAACAGAAATAATACATGTTGTATTTAAAAATTCAAAATTAACGTCACTTCCGGTTTGACCGGAAGTGCTATCGAAAAACTGAGTACACCTGAAGAAGCCCGCCAATCACTCATGTATACGGTCCGAATTTCAAAGTTTTATTTTAACTAATAAATAAATGGCGGGCTGATACATGATCGCGTTGACACCCGGTATACCGGGTGTTCAAATTGAAGTCGGCACTATTGCTAACTTCGTTATTATTGATGCTACGATGTCAGTTAAATTAGCAAAGTAGTAGGGTTTTGCCTTCCGAATGCGATGATAAAATTTAAAAAACAATTGAACTTCGCGTTTTCGAGATATTAACGAAAATTACATTTTTTCAAATGGAATACCCTGTATATTTTTGCACATTTTAAATGATAATTTAATTATAAACAAAATCTATTAATACATAGACACCAAAAAATTAACAAATAAACGAAATACAAGCATTAATGCAAAATCATGTAGACATTGACTAGTTATCGAAAAATTAATACACTTTGCTCTTTATTATTGTCACTATTAATCTTATTTGAACAACAAAAAAGGAATATAATTACCATCAAAGCACCAACGATTTTTTGTTCACCTTAGATGATAGATGATAATAAAATGTTTCTTTTACTTGTCAATAATCGGACATTCATTGGCCCTACACGATATTCAGATCAACTTGAACTGGTACATATAAATGCTTGTAGTTCATTTATTTGTTAAATTTTGGGTGTCTATGTATTAATAGATTTGGTTTGAAATTAAATTTTCATTCAAAATGTGCAAAAATATACAGGGTATTCCATTTAAAAAAATGTTATTTTTTTTAATATCTCGAAAACCCGAAGTTCAATTGTTTTTAAAATTTTACCATCGTAAGCGGAAGAAAAAACGCTACTACTTTGGTCATTTAACCAACATCGTATCTTTAGTAGTAACAAAGTTAGCAATAGTGCCGACTTCAATTTGAACACGCTGTATATTGCAATATAGATAATTATCTTTTTATCATATATGTCGATATATGATTCACAAAACATCTGATTCGACTTTTTTCTCTTCAAATTATGCTAGATTTTTTTAGCTTTTATAAAAGAAAATTCTCTAACGATTCCAATAGTCTAATAAGCAAAAATGCAAGAAAATCCATAGTTTCAACAATTTTTTTATTATATGACATAATTGAAGGTACGTCATGGTTGTGTCGAATTATATGCGATTAGAAGATAATCAAAATCAAATTAAAAATAAAGGCGTTACAGTGTTTGACAGCATTTCGCGGAACACCCCGTATATATGAATGTAGCCGGTTTAAATTTAATTTACCACTATTGCTAACACTGTTATTATTGCATTTCGACGGTAGATTTTAAAATATAATTGAACTTCTTGTTTTACTGATGTTTGAAAAAACGAAATGTAGATTTTTTTTAATGGGAGACTCTCCCGTATATTTCTATTTTAAATGAGAGAAATAAAAATTGATATATTTATGTAGATAGTAAAAAAGTTAGCAATAGTGCCGAGTTAATTTGAAACAAGTTGTATACAGGCTGATTCAAATTAAGTGCGCGCCATTGCTATCTCTGTTATTGTTGATTCTAGAAAGTAGGTTAAATTAACAAAATATTAGTGTTTTTAACATTGATTAGCATGCAGTTCATGAAAAAAAAAATTGAATAACCCATTTTCGAGAAATTTCGAAATTTATAATTTTTTTTAATGGAAATTCTGAATGCTAATGTTCTTTGTAATATAAAAGTTTCAATACATTATTGTCCTAAAACGGATAATAAAGTGGTTACGGTTGAGTTTAGTTGATGTCAAAGATACACTTCTATTCTGTAAAATCAGTACATAGTAGGCTTTTTTCACAAGTAAACCCAAAATGTTTAGAAAAACAGAGAACTAATGAAGACAACACAAAATCAAAAGAAAAACTATTTTTAATAATTAAGCGTGCGAAAGATTTATATTCAGTACGTTATTGACATTTACAAAGGCCATACTATTTGTTCTGTTTAAAGTGACAAAAGCCTACTATGTACTAATTTTACAGAAGGAAAGAGTATATTTGACGCCAACTAAAATCCACCGTAACTACTTTATCATTCGATTTTAGGACAATAATGTTTTGAAACTTTTATATTACGAAGAACATTAGCATTCAGAATTCTAAAAAATATACAGGGTGTTCCGTTAAAAAAAAAAGCTTTGACATTTGATGCTAATGCATGACATGCATGCTAATCAATGTTAAAAACACTAACACTTTGCTAATTTAACCTACTTTCTAGAATCAATAATAAGAGAGATAGCAATGATGCGCACTTAATTTGAATCAGCCTGTATACATTTATCTATATACCGATATACACACACATTGAATAATTAGTTAATGATTGAGGTGTCCTGTATGTTGCTGATAAAACTAAACAAAAAACAAAACAAAAAAACGTGTATAAAATAATGGTGCCTAAGTTTCCGCAACTTTCCCTTCTCCGTCACGTCGCGAGGATACGTATTAGGTTTCCCTCTCTTGCCTTCCAAATAATTAACGCTCCCATTCTCACGCGTACTATACATATAATTTGAAATGGTGAAATGATACGTTCGGAATTGTGCATATACCGGCTGAAAAAAGTTTTCGTACAGTTTGTATATATCTACGTATACATTCAAATCTATCACATGGCTAAGGAATAGTGAACGACATTATTTCTTGCCGAAAACTTTTTTTTAAACGAATGTATGTACATAATATAAACAAATATATATACAGGGTGTCCGGGATTTTATTTTACAAGCTGTAACTCCACACTCGGTATATTTATTATATTAAATATTTCAAGAAATCACATTTACTTATCGTTTTGAAGATTGTTTGAAGGACAACTTTTGTTTGTTTTTTAATGGAAACCTATATTTTTAGCTTTATATTAACCAGAAAGATACAAATAACTTTTGTCTGAATAGTTTTTTAATTACATTTGCAGTTTTTTAAATAAATACTGAGAAACTTAGTACTATTGAGTAACGTTTTTTGAACGAAAAGTATTTTACTAACTATTTGACAATAAATCATACAATTAACATTATTTTTTCAATAATAGTAAACGTAAAAGGAAAATTCTTCAGACGAAAGCTTTTTGTTAATCTTTTTGGTTAATATAACGCTGCATTCAAAAATATAGGTTTCTATTACAAAAACCAAATGTTATCCTTCAAACGATCTTCAAGATGATATGCAAATGTAAAACTAACTCTGTCATTTCGTAGACTTTAAGAGATAAAGCAACTTTTATTTGAAATATTTAATATAATAATTAAATATACCAGGTGTGGAGTTACAGCCTGTAAAATAAAATCGGCGACACCCTGTATATATACAATATACAGGGTGAGTCGTGAGGATCGGGCCAAACTTCAGGAGCGGATTATACATGTCAAATAAATGTAAAAAAAAATACAAATGTTGTTTTCCGATTTTTATTTGTTTACGAGATATAACAAAAATTAAAGAGAAAGATTTCATAATTTATTTACAATTTGTAATCTTAACGTTCCTTTAATAAGTGTTAAAAAATTCCACCATTGACTTCTAAACACTTCCCATTCCTTCTCTGAACAGCGCCTGTTCCACTTCTGATTGCTTCATGGTTTTCTCTAATGTCATTGGCAGCATTTCGTATTCGATTAATTAGCGCATCCCTATTATCAACTTTAACCTTGTAGACCTCATTTTTCAACCAGCCCCACAAACAATAATCTAAAGGTGTCAGGTCCGGGGACCTTGGAGGCCAATTTGCAGGAACACTGCGGAAACGTCTCATCCAAATATTGCCTAACCTGTCGGTGCTCCATCGTGCAAATAGTACATCTGGATCCTCACATTTAAAGGAACATCTTCTAAAAGTGCCTGTAACTCATTCTGAAGAAAATTTAAATAATGGGCACCTGTGAGGTGATTTTCCAAAATAAAAGGGCCAATCAAGTATCCGTCTATCATACCACACCGCACGTTTACGGAAAACTTGCGTTGAAAATTACTTTGGATTGTTGCGTGGGGATTTTCGTCTGACCTGTGTGTTGCTTCATCCGTGAAAAGGATGTGCGATATGTCACCATGGTTATTGTTTATCCAATGACAAAATTCCATACGTTTAGCATAATCTTCTGGAAATAGGTTCTGTACTTTCTGTACATGATATGGGTAGAAGCCTGATTGCTCGTGGAGTGTTTTTATTACTCTTTTTTGCGGGATTGCCAATTCAGTAGCAACTCTTCGTGAACTGGTCGTTGCGTCCTCCTCTACTAAATGCAGAATATTTTCTATGTCATCTAAGCCTTGCTGAATAGCTCTGTCAGATGTGATGTTCGCACTGGGAAGTTTTCCGGTTTCACATAATTTATTGAAAACTCTAATAAACACATCTTTATTAGGATGTCTTCTATGTGGAAATCGTCGGCAGCAGCTCTAGCATTTCCATTGCAGAAACCATAAACAAATACCATATTTGCATATTCTAAACTTGAATAAATGGCATTTTGAAACACTTTAATACCTGAAATGGAAAATAAAAACGTTTAATCAATCAATCTGTCAATTAATCAACGTCAGTGTCAGTAATAACAAAATGTTTGTGTTTGGTTGTATCTTGAAATAACGTTAAACTAAAATCGAGAGACTTCATATTTTTGTAAGAAAAAAGAGTTTTCGATATATCTCGTAAACAAATAAAAATCGGAAAACAACATTTGTGTTTTTTGTTTTATCTTTATTTGACGTGTACAATCCGTTCTTGAAGTTTGGCTCACCCTGTATATATAATCTCTTCCTACCAGTTAAAGTTCGGTTCTTTTTCTTTTTTCCTTTCGATGATATCGCCAAACAATTGTTGTCCGCTGCAATTATCACACTATCTATCTCTATTATTATATTTTTGTGAACACGCACGTATACATGCAAAACAAAAAGCTGTACACAAACGACTTACTATGTATGTACTTGTATTGTTATAATCGTAACAGATTAATAAGGTGCTATTTCTATATTATAATGAATTGTATCTATCGAACGATTACGAAGATTACAGAGAAACAAAAAAACATGAATTTTATTATAACAAAAATAGGTTAAAAAAAAATTAAGAAAAAAAAAAGGAACTCTAATTATTATAAGTACATAAAATAAGTAGGAATGAACATAATGCGATGAAAATGCAGTAAATAGTGTGAGTACCCGTTGTTATATTTTTAAGAACGTGTTTGATGAAACGCTTGTATATATAAATATAATAATTAAATTTATTGATTAAAGAAGACAAAAAAAAATGTAAAACAATGTATTATATTATATATAAAGTATATGTATGTATAATAAGTGTGTAACGATGATCGACTTAATAAACAAAAAGAAAATTAAAATAAAAACAAAGGAGAAACAACATTTCCGCGCGAAATGAAATGAAATGAAATGAAAAGAGAACCCCTTTAACAATAAAGGCGAAACTACATGTGTTCAATATAATAATAACGATAATGATTATTATTATTATATAATGATACGATACAAATATTATTAACAAGAAAAATATACACCAATATAGTCTTTATATGCGTCGTATTAGGTAAATTCGATATCTATAGTTAGTGCATCCAAGACAATTATATCATCCTAACCGAATCGAACCGAACTGAATTATCGATCCGAATTTTTTTAAATTTCGATATCGCGTTTTCCAAATGTAGTCGACACATTCGGACAAATCAAATCGTATTTTTGTGTCATTAATATGGAGATTATAGTAGCTTTAACTAATTTGCTATTATCTCGTCTTTTTAAAGTTATAAATGGAAATGTTTCTTTATTATTATTATTATTATTATTAAAATACATTTCAAGACAAGTTATAATAAATTATTATTATTTCCCTAGGCCCCTCATATACAATGATAAAAACAATATAGAGATATAATTGTTTAGGTGTTCTGACATGTGTATTGTGTGTATGTTGTACATTTATTAAATGGGTAATGTGTTTAATTATTTACTCTATAAGGCAACGTCCTTTAACATGCGACAGATTCGTCGGTTTATCCGTTTCCGGTTTTATTTATTTCAAATAGTTCAAGTAGTTAGATAGATAGGTAGGTAGGTAATATTGAAACAAACAGAAACGAATCTAAGGGGGGAACTGTTTATTATTCAAGATATACAGTATAACCTCTATAGTCCGGACAATAAATTGTAAAGGGGGTGTCCGGATTACTGAGTATGAGCCAAAGCGAACTACCTTAAAAAATCAGTAATATCAAATCAGTTTTTTTGACTCAACATCTTTTTTTACAGCAATATTCTTTAGTTCGAAAAGTAACTCAATTTGATTGTCTGGTATATTGTTTTCTGATGCCCATCGGATGCAGTAGTTAAAGGACCTTACGGCATCTTGGTGTTTAACTTTTGCCACAATTTGAACCAGTGGCGTAGCCAGAATTTTGGTTTGGGAGGGGCCCATAAGGGTTGAAAAACTAAAAAAGGAACGAAAGTTTTGAAAAAGTATATTTAACATTTTTAAATCATTCAAATTCCGACAGTTGTCACAGTTGAAGCGCGAAAGACCAACTCCCAACTAGAAATCATGTAAGTCATTATAAATTCTTACGAGTATTGTGTGGTAAGCACACGTTAGCGAACAAACTTTGTCATATAAAATGTGTTACCGCTACAATGAAAGGTACTAAAATTTCTATAAACATATAATGTTTTGAGAGTACAGTAAATAATAAAATTAATCAAATTAAGCACAACCTAAACAATTTGAAATCGCTCAATTTGCGATAAATCGCCCAACCTGGCAAGTCTGTGTGTGTGTGCACTGTTGCAATAGTTACTTATTTTCCTCAGATCTAGTTAGATTTATCGTTTCTACCGAAAAAAAAATTATTTTAATATTTTTCAATAAGATTCCAATTATGGATACAGTACAATTTCGGAGGGGGTCCCCCTGGCTGCGCCACTGATTTGAACATCATCATCATCGCTAGAAGAATCGTTCTGTACATCGTTTGTTTCAGCAAGAATATCGTTGTCTGTTAGTAAAATGTCAATCTCAGAGCCACTCCCCGTAATCCACGCTTCTACATCTTCATTTGAAATATCGGCGCCTAATATTTGTTCACCAAGAGCTTTTACCTCGTTTAATTCATTTTGGAGTTCTTTCGATTTTATCATTTTCTTCGTTAAAGTTGCCAAAGGAATGTTTTCTTCTTCATCCTCGTCATCTGAAGCCACCTCCTGGATAGACAACAATGACTTCCAAGACTTTTTTATTAGGTGTAGATGTACCATGCTTCGCGTAACGAAAACACTACGTTTTTAAGATTAATGCTCTTCAACATTGTAGGAATGTCAGTCTCAGATGCTACAATTTTTTTAAGCAAGTAAAAGAGTTTTACGGCTTGGATGACATGTTGATCCATGGGCTGTATTAATGGTGTACAGTTGGGTGGTAGGTACATAACACAGATTTGATTGTCATCGCTTTTGAGATCAACTGGGTGCCTTGGGGCATTGTCTAATAATAACAGAGCTTTTCGAGGTAAATTCAATTCTTTTAATTTTTTTCCTACTGCCGGCACGAATTCGGTATGGAACCATTCACAAAATAAGTCCTTTTTTTTGTCCTTTATAAGATACAGGAACAAAGGAATTTCCGAAAGCTCTTGGTTTTGCTGATTTTCCAATAACAAACAATCGTAACTTATGGGACTCAGATGCATTAGCACACGGCGTGAATGTTATTCTATGTTTACAAATTTTTCGCCCTGGCGCTGACCTTTCATTACCATGGGCTAGAGTTTTGTTTGGCAAGACTCGCCAAAATAGCCCACTTTCGTCGGCATTATAAATCTGATCGTGTAGAAGGCCCATTTCTCTGATTTTTGAAAGTAGCTTTTCTTTAAATGGCTCCACTGCATCTACATTGCTTGACAGAATTTCACCAGTAATAATCAACTGCCTTATGCCATATCTCTCTTTAAATTTTTGCAAGCAACCGCTGCTTGCTTTGAAATCGCCACTTAAGTTTAGCTGCTGATAAAAAAACTTTGCCTTCTCAGATATAAGTTCCCCTGATAATGGGGTCCCTATAACAAAAGAAAAATGATTTTTGTTGAATACATATGTGGACTTTTAATTTTTCTTTAGACAACCCATTTGACAAAATTAAAATTGCTTAAATGGCATTTTTTTTTAGTTACCTTTAGCCCTTTCCTGAACAAACCAAGTGTACAAAGCTTTTTCCATGGCTGGATATGCAATTAACCTTAGAGTCTTCCTTTTATCTAAATTATGATCCTCCGCTACATAATCCATTATGTTGGCTTTATTTTTACATATATTCCAATACTATATTTAACAGCAACTGATCTGACACTTTCTCCTGAATCCACCGATCTAATTATTTCACGTTTTTGTTGTAAATTTAACGTTGTATGTTTTCTCTTCGACATTTGGGTAACAATAAACACCTTCCAGTGCACTTGTCGCGAATTAAAATGATATAATACAGCGTAAAGCCCGACTGCCAAGGACGCTCTGACAGGCTTAAACACGCAAAAAATATTGCGCGCGCGGCGAGTGTCCGGATTAAAGAAATGCGTCCGGATTATGACTTTTGTAAATTAGTGTCCGGAGTACTGGATGTCCGGATTATAGAGGTTATACTGTACTTATATGTATACATATTTATATTGAGAACGGAAATGAGGAATGATGTTCTATTATCGTCAATATCTGATAGAATTTAATCGATTCGCACTGCAAACACAGCACAAATGACAAAAACATTTTCGTTTCCAAAATAATAATTAAAGGGGGAGGAAAAAAGAAACTCCCTAAACATGATTACGTGTATAAAAAATAAGTGTATGAGTTTCGAAACAACGCGGCACTGAATATTTTCTCGTTTTGTCGTCGTGGTATAGTTAACTATTTGCCACGTAATAATATGTATATCCTATAGTCCAATTATACACATATTTTATATATATATTTTTTTTGTATTATAATTATTATTATTATACTTTATACATACAATTTATACCATTAAATACATAGTTATTATATTTTACATACCTTTAGAATTGAAAGTATCGAAAATATCGCTTTATATATAAATTAGTTAATACTCTGCTGTATATCTATTGTAATTCTATCATAAAGTTTTCGTACAGCGTTAAAATCTGCTACATACGTACACATTAGTTCACCTCAGAGCGGGCCATAGCAGTGTGAATTGCAACAGCGTATTCCCCCCTTCGCGTTGTAGCTTGCGTCTGGCGTCGACACTCATGCATACACAATTCAGTTGAATTTAAATCGAGCAAGAGTATGGTCGGTGATCGACGAGCGATCTTGCGTGGCGCATGCTTACGCGTTGCCACATCGCACTGCATTCTATGCGTCTAGTGTAACTTCCCATGGTCCGCTCTGAGGTGAACAAATGTGTATACAACGACGTTTAGAAATTTCTCTCTCTCTAAATACGTTTCCAGTACATACTGTACTACCTGTTGCATGAATTACTATAAAATTTAAGAGAGAAATTATTTATTTACACCTATTGTACTGACGGAAAAAACTAAATCAGTGGCGTACTCACTACTGGCGGTGCTCGTAATAATATTTTAAACATAGTTTACAAAGTCGTTTCTAATACATATTTTTTTTTTCTTGTACTTCCACTTTGTATATCTAATAACTAAAAACGTAGCGACCTTTCCATTGTTTATTGTTCTGAATGCATTAAACCTTCCATCGTTTCGGTTCTTATGATTAACAAAGCGGACTTTTTTAATTTTATACTTGCATAAGAAGAAAATATAATAATAGTTACTAATGGTAGAAGTAAGACAGGTACAATGACGATTTTCGATGTTAATTATTTCTAAAATACATAAAAAATTTTGTCTAGGTATGTAAATAAAAATATATTTAAATATTTTTTTAATTAAATTTATTAAACAAATTGTATCGTCTTGAATAAAAAGGGGGAGAAAAATAAATTTACATAAAATAAATTTAGATATAATACTACATGACATATTAATTTAAAACGAACTTGTTTTATAATTATGTTAATCATATTAGAATTGTTTCATTGATATTGGAGTTTTACTCGCACCTCCACGGATCTGAAAATGATGGCATCATCTGTGCTGCCAGCAGATGCTTACAGCACCTTTCCTAAACAAGGTACAAAGTTGGCTGTTTTCGCGCAGTCACGATCTTCGTTTTTTTCATAGAGCGTGTACGTAAATGATTGTACATGACGTCATGCAATATTTTCAATTTAAAATATTGGCAACTCGAAAATTTCGTAGACATACCATTTAATTTTTGATTGATGCCGATATAATTTAAAATATAAATTAAGTTAAGTAATAAATGTCTCTAAAAAGTCCCGGAACGGTCGAAAAACTTTGTTACTTTAAAATTATGATTTCTGAAATTTGGTATGGGGGTAGGTATAGTTAATATAAATGCATTTTATGCAATACAGTTTCTATTTTTTCCACTTCCGGTTTAATCGGCAATACGTCCAATTTTTTTTTTTTTTTAAACGGAAAGCCCAGATTTTTTTAACACTTTTGAATACAAAATAAAAAAACTACGTTCAGGAAGTATTAAGATGTTTATTTTTATTCACAAGAAAACAGTTAAAAAATTTGAAAGTGTCCTAATACAGAAAAATCAAGATACCTGTCTATTCAGGTTGCGATTACAATAATTGTTCAAAATGCTCTCCATTTACAATTCGACAAAAATGTAAACGGTCAGTAAACTTTTTTATTAAATTTTGTATTTGTTCTGGAGTGATGCGATTGGCTTCTTGAACTATTCTCTCTTCCAATTGTTCAAGATTATGGCGACGATTTTTGTACACTTGACATTTCAAGTGACGCCAAAAGAAAAAATCTAATGGCGAGAGATCTGGCGAACGTGCTGGCCATTCGATTGCTCCTCTACGTCCGATCCCACGTTCCGGAAAAATTTCATTCAAATAATCGCGGACATTATGGGCAAAATGGGGGGGGGGGAAGCTCCATCTTGTTGAAATCAAAAATGTGCATTAGGGTGATCACCTATGTTTGCATTTGGAAAGAGGGCCGCAATTGCTGGAACAACCTCATTTCGCAATAAATTTAAGTAGACGTTGCCAGTTAAATTTCCTCTTATAAAAAATGGTCCTATGATGTTGTTTTCGACAAGACCAGCCCAGACGCATTCACCTTTTGAGGATGCTGTGTATGGATCCAATGCGGATTTTCAATTGACCAGTAGCGACACTTAGTGCCGTTGAGACAAAACGTTGCATCATCTGAAAAATTGATGTGATCTAAAACATTAGGCTGCTGCTCGATCAATTCCGTCATTGTTTCGCAAAAATGTTGTCTACGATCTGGATCATCTTCAATTAACTCATGGACGGTGCTGATTTAAGAATCTTATAAGCAGATTTTTGACAGATCTCATGAATTTGACCTGATTCTGTTGTGGACACGTGATTCTTCCACTGTAAGTAACACATTCAAAGTAGTTTCTTCATCTGTTATTGCTGTTAATGGACGTCCCCTTCTATAGGTAAATCCTTCACCTGACGAAAGACTTCAAACTTTTGAATTGTTCGGCATACCGTACTTTTACTAATGTGACGATCCGGATAAACAGTATTAAACAAAATACGAACCTCTTCAAAAGAACGTCGACGATCACCGTACCCACGCGGCATCATTAATATCTCAATTCGTTCTGATTCAGTAAGATTTACTGCCATTTTCAAATGTGTCAATGTCTAAAATAAGTAAATTTATAGCGATGCAAAAGTTAAAACGCTTTTAAAATTGTCAAATGTGACGGCAAAAAGAATGCAAACACTAAACAACAACTTTTTTAAAGGTACTTTGTTTTTTTCTGTATTAGAACACTTTTTTAATTTTTTAACTGTTTTCTCGTGAATAAAAATAAACATCTTAACACTTCATGAACGTAGTTTTTTATTTTGTATTCAAAAGTGTTAAAAAATACCCCCATACAAAATTTCAGAAATGATAATTTTCAAATAACAAAGTTATTCGACCGTTCCGGGACTTTTTACTAGCGCTGTATATGCAAACTTGCAGATAGTATTAGTACAGTACAATAGTTGATTCGAAAGGAATTGTTTGAAAGTCCTATCAATGAATAATTTCTGTCAAATTTAATGCCTTTACACATGTCTCCAATTCTAGAACGTTAAGTTTCCTAGACGTCACGTGCAATCATTTACGTACAGTCTCAGTTATGGGTATATGTACGAAGTGGAAAGTTATAGGGTTTATCTTATATCGTCAATACAGAGATATTGGATAGTTAATAAAAAAACACCAACATTATAAATCTTTAACGAAACACCCTGTATATTAAAAGAAAAATTGATACACATTTTTTTTTCTGAATTCAAAAATATATGGTATGTTGACTTTTGGTGTAGCTGTATTCGAAATATTTGCGTTTTTAACATATGCTGATATTGATTGACGAAATCGTAGTTGCCATGAATGATAATAAATGTATTAAATAAACGTCATTATTAATTGTTTTTATATGAATGTAAGATTATTTCATTAAAATCAGTTACACAGTTAAAGGAAAATTAGAAATAACTCGCCTACATTACAAAATTCAGAAAAAAAAATGTGTATCAATTCTTCTATTATCTAATATACAGGATGTTTCATTAAAGATTTATAATGTTGGTAATTTTTATTAACTACTCGATATCCCTGTATTATATTTGCAAACATTTTCTGGCGATATGAGATAAACCCTACAACTTTTGTATTTAGAGATTTTTTCCACATTGTATAATAAACGCAATAGGCGCTGGTCTAAATGTAGGAAATGATCCTGTACGTACCTACCTATACAGGGAGTCCTAGTAATAGAAAGACGGATTAGTCGATATGTAAAGTCCGAACAGAAACGGACTTAAATATTATACCACAATAATGAAATTTTTTTTTAGGAAATTTTATTACGGATCTAATACAAACACAGCTTGTAGCAGACTACATATATACATAGGTAATCGCGAAAACAGCGACGATTTAGAAAATTGTATTTAAATTAATTACTGTTAAATAATAAAAAAAGGTGGATCATCGATAAGAGGAAGAAAGCGATATTCTCGATATGTTAGAGATTCGTTTGTTTTTATTTACATTTTGCAATTTCCGTTCTTCTCAATAAATGCGAATTGTTGAAATAAATCTATTACGTAGGTACATATATGATACGTATCTATGTACTTACATATGTATATACATGCGTACATACATACAAGTATGTACCGTGATTTTTATTTACTATACTTACATGCATTGATTATACGTCGTGTGGTGTGATGAGTACACTGACTTGTATGTATCAGATCAGAATATAAATATAATAATAAGTATGTAAAGTTTTATACGAAACATATGCATTACATTTATTATTTTCACTAAATGGAGATTATTTGTTGGAAACTAATTCGATGAATCAAACTAATGATCGTAGAAACATTATTATTGTATACATACTATACATAATATAATTATATAAATATATATAAATCAATTTTTTTCCTTTTGTAATGAAAACTATTAATAAAATCATTATAAAAAAAAAGATTATTTCGTGTTTTGTTTCCCCTTTTTACAAACACCTTACGCATACAGGGTTTCCACGGCCAAGTGGGACATAGGGAGAATACATGTAAAATCGTTTTTCGGTGAATATTATCTCCCTAATACGACTTCATCCAAATTTAAGTGCCGAATATTATAACTGGCTTAACAATGAACATTTCCACAATCATATTACAAAGAAAGTCATTTTAATAAAGCCAAAAAAATTATTATTTTTAAACCTATTGTACATGAATTCCTAATAAGGCTTTTAACACGTAAGTTAGTGCAAGTGGCTGTGGCGCAGACGTTCACGTGACGCGGCACATATTGTTTGGGGTTCGAATCCGAGAAATGAATTTTAATTTTTATTTTTTTTAATTTTGATGAAGTTTTGTTGTTTATTTTGACAAATGATTTGTCGTTAGTAACAATTAAAAATCGAATAATATAATAGCACGTGATCATTTTTGTTATTGTAAAAATTATTCATTATTTACCTTAATCCTTAAAAAATCGATTTTATAGTCTTCAAAATCTCTAATTTTTGTAGTGTTATTGAATTTGTAACATTATTGTTGGAGATAAAAAATAAAACTAATCTAGCGGGATTCGAACCCTAAACAATCCGTGCATTTGCGTTATTAAGTTTATTAAAATGACTTTCTTTGTACTATGATTGTGGCGATGTTCATTGTTAACCCAGTTATAATATGCGGCCCTTAATTTTGAATGAAGTAGTATTAGGGAGATAATATTCACCGAAAACCGATTTTACATGTATTCTCCCTATGTCCCACTTGGCCGTGGAAACCCTGTATGTATTTATTATTTTTCTTTTTAACGAAAAAACAGAAAGTAGAAGTTTGTTAGTATTACAAATGTTTCTCCCAATAGTAATCGTTATCCAATCGCTATCTAATAGTCGTATCTGTAACGTTTATTTTCAATAAACCCGTTGCGTTAATTACAACGCAATATCGATGACAATTTTCACATAAACTTAAAATATTTCTAAGACGTAATGCACGTGGCTAGCGCTATCTCTTCGAAATACCTATACATCTACATACATATATACATATACGTATGTACAGTCTGTTCCAAAATTAATGTCACCCCCACCATTAAAAGATCCAATAAAAATCATCTTCCCTATAACTCGACACAATTTTTTTCATTGATAAATATCAATATTGTAATTGCGTTCTAAAATAAAAGTCAAACCTAGTGTATTCGTTTCGCAACAGAAGTTATAATATATCTTCTATCACATCAAGCGACATTAATTTTGGAACAAATTGTACATACATACATGTACCATAAAGATATGCATAAATGATTTTAATTAAGGTCAACTGGCTATTATGGAAAAACTTTCAATGTCAACCAGAAAAATATGGCTATTAAATTGGCTACTCGCGGCATCTCTTACTATTTAGATATAATACGAAGGAAATATACTATAAATTCATAGAATTAGTTATTTTTATCAATCGATTTGATTTTATACAATATTAGATCATTTATGTAGTTTTTGTCAAGAAAAATATATTCACATATATTTACATATGTATGTGCTAGATAAAGATAAAAAGAAATTTCATCCTGGCTAACCTTGGCTAACGGAATCACATGATTTGAACGTTAAGAAGAAATAAACAATTAGATATTAATTTATTCGGAAATGCTGTGCGAGATTATAAAAGGAAGAGAACCTGTTATCATTATATTATACCTGTTCACTATTTAGATCGAGTTGACTTAGATAAAGTGTGTATTTTTATTATTATATTAATATGGTAAGTATTTAGTTTAGAAGAGTTAAGAATTTTTCTTTTTTTTTTGTCCCTAATACTTATATCCGATTCTTAATTTATATATATTATAGACTTCTTACACGGATAAAGGACCAAAGGTGAGTAAAAAATCGACGACGCTATATAATCTAATAAATGATCGAAATAATTTCTCTAATAAATATTTAGCCGGATATCGGGAAATTCTACGCCTTCGATCATCTAACGTTCTACGTCGGCAACGCGAAACAAGCGGCAAGTTATTACGTGACGCGTTTAGGTTTCGAGCCACTCGGCTATAAAGGCTTAGAAACGGGAAGCCGGAAATACGCGTACCATGCAGTCAAGCAAAATAGGGTATCTTGAAATCGTAACTTTTCTTCGTGAAATACATCTGTGATGATTTCAGATCGTGTTCGTTTTCGTTTCGTCGTACGAACCAAACGAAGAAGAAGCAGGATATCATTTGATGAGACACGGCGATGGCGTTAAAGATGTTGCTTTCAGCGTGGAAAATTTGGAAAGAATTGTAGCGGTACGATTTACATAAATATCAACATACAGTGCGTCCGTAAAGTATAAATTCATTTTTTCCGAAACAAACAATTTTAACGAAATTTCCCGAAATAGCTCGATTTTTGATTTTAATTTGCTTTAATTTAGCGTTATAATTAAATATATAGAATGAACCATGTGTGAGAAATGACGTCATCGACAATTTTTTTAAATGGAACATCCTGTATATTGTTCGGACCACCCTGAATCCAAAAAGGTGTCATACATGTCGTTCAGTTTTACTAGAGCGCTATTGAAATCAGAGAAACATCTATTTACAGTTTCAATAGATTGTTTCTTTGTTGTCACATTTTGACATTCCTTTTGCACTTAACAGTTTAATTTTGTGTGCATTTATTTATAAAACAAGTAGGCGATTCGTTTTTGTGAAATGTCACTATTTTTACTAATGTCAAATAAAGTATGGGATAAATTCAATATTTTCTAAAGCAAAAAGGTAGATACTTGGGGTCTAGCGGACAGAATTTGAAAGATAAGTGCTAACAACTATTTCTTATCAATTGCAAAAAAGTAGGGGACTAATCTTATTTAACAATTTTATTGATAGATAATAATAACAGACACACGACTTTATGTTAAATTTTCGATCTGTAGCCCTTGTTGTATTTAACAGTACAGACAAACCTAACCTAAACGATGAATAAATTCTTGTTGAACCTTGTTTATGGTTTCCTGAGAAATATTATTTATTTCTGTTCGAATTCGCTCTTGTAATTCTTCAATATGTGCTGGTATAGAACTGCGCCAAATCGAGAACGGGTCGCCTCGACATTTTTACCACACCCCACTGTTCTCCTTTCCCTAAAGCACTTATTCACTTTAAGGGAAGGGGAGAAGCGGAGTGTGGGTAAAGTATCGAGGCGGCTTGCTGTCGATTCGGCACAGTTCTACCCCTGGTTTCATTTTATAAACAACATTCTTCAGATGGCCCCACATAAAAAAATCCAAAGGATTAAGGTCTGGCGACCTCGCAATATGTCCACGTCTACCAATCCACCTGTTCAGAAAAATTTTGTCTAGGGTGTAACTGTTCGCAACAGCTACAGCATAGTGCGGAGGCGCACTATCTTGTTGAAACCATAAAGTTTCATCAAAACTTCCAGGATTAATTCTACTGGAGAATAAATTAATTAAAGTAAGTACAAGAAAGCTCCTTAAAAATCGAAGATATGTTGGCCCGTCTAAATTACCTTTGAAAAAGTAGGGTCCAATGATTCTAATTCTTACAATACCAGCCCATACATTTATCTTTTGCGGGTATTGAGTATGATGCTCACGCATCCATTTGGGATTTTCTTTTGCCCAGTACCTACAATTCTGACGATTGACCTCGCCATTTAATGTGAAAGTGGCTTCGTCAGAGAAAATAATGTTTGATACCAAGAATTGCTTGACAAAATTCTATTCTTCTGTCTGGATCATCATCGTTTAATTCTTGTACAAGTTTTATTTTAAAGGAATGCCATTTTTCCAGTTTGAATAATTTGTATACCATTGTTTTGCTAACATCAAGATCACGACTAATCTTACGAACAGAAGTATGTCTACCGTCTAATTTTCTATCAAAATTTACAGAGGGGCGACCTGATTTGCGTGCACTTTCAACCGTACCAGTAATTTCTTTTCAACCTTACTTACTGTTACATATAATGCAATTTTTCCCAAACGCCAATTAATTAAACATATTTTTATTTTTATAAAAATATGCCGTCCCGAAGTGGAGTCGAGCCACCAGGTAGGGTTAACCGTTGCGACCACCGGGAGGCTACGATTGCACAAGTAAACTTCACAATTATATGCGAACGAGATGTTATAATGACCGAGGATAGACACTTATCTACTGTTGATTGCGTTATAGGTCTTTCTA
Source organism: Holotrichia oblita (assembly GCA_023690525.1). NCBI lineage: Eukaryota > Metazoa > Arthropoda > Insecta > Coleoptera > Scarabaeidae > Holotrichia > Holotrichia oblita. Next base: position 476,036 of record CM043019.1, read on the forward strand.
GATATTTATCGTTAAATAAATCACGCACTTCCATCTGAGTTCGCGATCTGTTTCAATGTTTTGCTGCACACTTAATTTCATTTTCACATTTTCACTAATCGTTATTTGACATTAGTAAAAATAGTGACATTTCACAAAAACTAATCGCCTACTTGTTTTATAAATAAATGCACACAACATTAAACGGTTAAGTGCAAAAGGAATGTCAAAAAATGTGACAACAAAGAAACAGTCTATTGAAACTGTAAATAGATGTTTTACTGATTTCAATAGCGCTATTATAAAGCTAAACGACATGTATGATACCTTTTTGGATTCAGGGTGGTCCGTATATTCTAAAACTCGAACAATATACAGGATGTTTCATTTAAAAAAAAGGTCGATGACGTCATTTCTCACACATGGTTCATTTTATATATTTAATTATAACGCTAAATTAAAGCAAATTAAAATCAAAAATCGACCTGTTTCGGGAAATTTCGGTAAAATTGTTTGTTTCGCAAAAAATGAATTTATTCCATACTTTACGGGCACACTGTATATCAACACGTGTGCGTCGTAACATTTTAATATACGATTTTCGTAAATCTGTTTTAGAGGGCAAAAGAGAAAGGCGCAAAGATCATTAAAGATATCTGGGAGGAATCCGATTTTAACGGACGTGTAAGATTCGCCGTTTTACAAACAGTGAGTAGAAATAATATCATTATAAGAAGAAGATAAATTATATATGTGTTCTGTTTCTTGTTTAAGTATGGTGACACAACGCACACATTAGTCGATAGAAGTCTGTATACGGGATTATTTTTGCCGGGATACGTTAGGTCACCCGAAGACAGACTAACGAAAACGCTGTAAGTATTTTGTGTACCTACTTAGATACGCTTAACGATAAGAAATTGCGTTCGTAGACCGATCATCCAGTTGAATTTTATTGATCATGTCGTCGGCAACCAACCGGATAAAGAAATGGAATCGGCGGCAAAATGGTACGTAAACCGAATTCAATTTAAAGTTAGATTAACTTATTCATACAACATTTATGAATAAAACATGCCGCAACGTGATCTTTTCAAATATAGCATCCTCATTACGTACTACATATATATCAACAAATATTATTATTATCGAATTATGTTCAATATTTATTATTATTATTATTATTTGTAACAGGTACGAAACGATGTTCCAATTTCATAGATTCTGGTCAGTCGACGATAGTCAAATTCATACGCAATATTCGGCGTTACGCTCTATCGTCATGAGCAATTGGGAGGAAACCGTAAAAGTAAAAAATAAAAATTTTTCTATTTTGCGTTCATAAAAACGCTATTGTAACACGCTTTTGCGTATCGAAAAGTGCTTCATTGTTATACGCCTTTTTTCATTTCTATAGGTTGGCTGTATTGAATACATTATGACAGAAAGCAAAGTTGACGTTTAATGCATTTTTCATATACTGCTTTTGATTTTTTCGGTAATAAATTTATGACGGCGTTGTCCGCAATTTCACGCAGTTGTGGTGGCGTACAAGATAAATTTGTCTCAGTATCACTCATTTTTTACAGTTTACAGAGACTGTATTATGAAATATATTGTTTAAACAATTTAAATAGCCGAATTTGAATTTTGAATTCGTCAAATGTCAATGTGACCAACTTCATATAAAAATAAAACTCAACATTTTTAATGAGATTTTTATTAAGTATTTATATTATCAATTTATAATGCAAAATAGAAAAATAGTATAAACGACTCGTTTCATAAGGCAAATCATGCCTTATGAAACTCGTTCTTTAATATACTATTATTTTATTTGCGTACCTTTTGACGACATCGTTTTCAGATGCCGATAAACGAGCCGGCGAAAGGTAAGAAGAAAAGTCAGATTCAAGAATATGTGGATTATTACGGAGGCGCCGGTGTACAACACATCGCCTTGAATACAGACGATATAATCAGAGCTGTAAGTATATGTATTATGTATGAGTAATAATAGTGTTATGTATATACGGGGTGTCCCAAGTTGAGTGGCTTATTAGAATATTTCCTAAAGTACACTAAAGAGAGCGCTGAAAATTTGGTTGCCTCGGTTTCCGGCCATGCTCTTTTTAAATAAAATAATTTTAAAGATGGCCAACTTCCGGTAATAATGGAAATCGATAGGAACTTCGTTATTTTAAATGGAACACCCCATATATTAGTGGATTTTTGGATTTTACGCAAAATTTTAGGGTAACTTTCTTAAATAAACCTTATATCTAAAATGCACCGTTTTTGAATAATTCCACTTTTTTTTTAAATTTGACAAATCATTGCTGGGCGTCATCCGGCTTCTCTCAGACAACGTTTAACTTAGAGCCTTCAAAATTTTTATGATGATTACTAAGGTCTAATTGTAAATCGTTGTTGGAAAAAAAGTCTAATATCTTATACAGGATGTTCAAAATACACTTGCCAATGTAGACAACTTCATACCTTGGGAAGTTTCAAATGGAACACCCTGTATGTTACTGGGGACTTTTTATTCCCTTTTGATCTGTATTTACATTCCCTATACCTAACTCTTAAGGTTTTTGAGTAATTAGCTGAGAAAGATTGGGCCTTCTAAAATGATAACAAATTAGATTAAAAATCCATCTTGAAAATATTTTTAGCGAATAGATTGGGCCTGATCTAGGCTTAAATGATAACAAATTAGATTATGTAATTACATACATATTTCTACAACTTTACAACAAATTCTAGGTAAGAAACCTTAAAGAGAGGGGAACCGAATTTTTACAAGTACCAGACAGCTACTATGAACTACTGAGAGAAAGACTAAAAGAAAGTAAAGTGCAAGTAGCAGAGAATTTAGATATATTGCAAGTAAGTCAAATATAATATATCTGGAACCTCGTCTATAATATCCTTAGATAGGTTGCAAATAAATATTGAATTATTTCACTCCTTCTGAATAACACGCACATCTATAAGAAAATAACGTGCCATCGAAAAAAAACATAATTGGTGATTGGCTCATGTGAAAATGCTTTTGATCGGTTGCTTTGGCCACCTACCGGATATAAATAATGCCATTTATTATTTGACATTTTATGGTAACGCAAATTTAAACGAGGTTCAAATTAAATGTCAACAAATAAATATTGAATTATTGAAAGTGGCTTTTGAATAATTTTTCAATTTCAATGAGATTTTAAAATGTTACTCATTAATTAGGTATAAGCTGTCTCTATAAATCTATTTTACGTCGTGTTTAGGAATTAAAAATATTAATAGACTACGATGACGATGGCTACCTTTTACAAATCTTCACCAAGAATATGCAGGATAGACCGACGTTATTCTTAGAAGTCATTCAAAGGCGAAACCATAACGTAAGCATTATGATTTTCATTTCAGAGGGTAGTCGGGAGCATGAAATTCCAGACAACTATAGTACCTACGGCAGTTTTGTCAAAATATTGATTGTTGTGAACGGGTATTTTACAGTCACTTGCAGCTTCCAGGTTATGTACCAGTGTCATGCGTCTAGGCATATTTTTAAATGTCAATGAAACATCAATAAATGTCAATGAAACTCTATATGAAAGACATATTTACAGTAGCCGATTATTTGTGCCTGGAATTTTGTGCTCCTAACTGTACACACATATTATTATCGACCATTTTGATAATTTTTTAGGGCTTTGGAGCTGGCAATTTTAAATCTTTATTCGAAGCCATAGAAATGGAGCAAGCGAAACGTGGAAACTTATAAAAAAAAAGTAATTACTTATTATATACACCTATAAATAAACATTTATTGTAATTTGTTTTAGCTGACGTTTTGATTATATATAATATAAATAGAATGTACTTAGGAAATAAATATATTCATAATATGTTATAAATTAATAAAGTTTTATTTGATATAAGTTCATCTATTCTTGTACGCAATCTAACGATTTTATAATAACGGGAATAACATAATCATAATTGTCAAAGATATGAAATCCTAATTTGTAAATGCCGAATAAATTAAAAAAAAAACATAGGTATACAGGGTATGTTAGAATGAATATAAAAATTGTTACACATATGGTAAAATGCAACCAAACTTGCGTGCATTTTAAGATGGTACTCTAATTAAATTCAGAGCTATTCACTATAAATGAATTTGAAAAATTGTATGTACTATTGATTTCATAATGATCTAGGACAATATGCATTTCCTATTGTAAATTGCGCTGAAGTCACTAATACAATTTTGACTTATGGCATTGACATTTTCAAACATTTGTCGAATAAAGTCACATTTACACTATTAAAAAAACTACTTTATGTCAGTTTTACTATCCCAGAGTGGTCCCAGATCATTATGAAATCAATAGTACAGTCAAGGACAGATAAATGTAGTACAACCCTAAATTTCATATATATCAAAAATTTGAAATTTTATTATTGTAAGACGACTTTTAGCTTAAGATACTTGTCATAAAACTCATATGTCAGCTCATACGGAAACATATAAATCAAAATACTGACTTAACACTTTTTTTTTTTTTTTTAATAACGCTTGCATGTACTACTTTTATCTGGCCACGACTGTATATTAATACTTACTTTGACATTTTTTTCTTACAGATGTTTACGAAAACTTTTTTGGGTAAAGGTAAAAGGGCTAATAGCAATTATTGCAACCTAACTTAAACATTATCTAATAATCTAAAATTTTTACTACTTTAATTTTTCCAAGTGACGTCTAATATTTAAATTAAAGCACAGTCGATAAGACAGTAATCTATTTTATAATTTTCATCAGCAAATATCTAACCTCAAACGAATATGTTTAATTACGAATCTTAAAAATTGTAATTTGTTAGATGGATTTAAATACAGAATGTACTTGTAGAGAAATAAACTGTTTATCGTGACAATGTACAAACTGCTAGATTCGAGTATTGTTAACGTTAATTACGCAGTTTTAATAGCAACATATATCGTTTAATTTTCATATACATATACCTACACAATTTATTCGTACCTACCTATAATTCATCCCAATGCTTAGGTGAATAATCTTACAAATCCGTTTCTTATCATGGCTATTGAAGAAAAACTTTTGAAATCCTTAGAATATCTCAGAAATACCGATTATAACAGCGGCGATGTCTTCCAAAGGTAAATTCATTTATGTCTAAGTTCCTTTTTTTCATCTTAATATTTTTCTTTTAAATATTTTTGCAGAAATAAAGAGAAAATTCAAAACTGCGTGTACGTAGTGGATACGTTAACATCTAATACTACCAAAGTTCTTCCAAATTTTCAGCATTTATTAAGTAGTACTTTTGAAACATTATTTCTGATTTGTAACGATAACGAATCTGATTTACGATTGATAGCTGAGGAGTCTTTGAATAAAATAATCAAGGTTAATTTTTTTCTTTTTCTCTGATATTAATTCCATTGAATTAGTGCTGTTGTTTTCTTTTTTTTTATAATAATAATTCCAGGCAACTGATAGTGAAAATGTTAATCGTGTGCTAATGGAACTTCATAAGGAGCTGAAGAAGAATGGGCCAGTACGATCATTAAGAGCTGCATTGTTGCGTTTCGCAAATATGGCACATTTAATCCGATTACCGAAGAGAAAACAATATCTAATTAGTATAATGCCGTGTATCGTTAGCATATCGGAGCGGAACGATGATATAATTCACGAAGCGTTGATGAAATGCTTACCGAAAATCTTGAAAAGTTTAGGAAATTTTTTATCGGAAACTGATGTTAAGGTAATACTGCTTTCGACCGTTTTACTTTCATGACATATTTCGTATTTGCAGACATTATTAAATACTTTTTTAAGTAATATTGGTAATTCATCTCCAATCATTCGCAGAGCAAATGCTAATTGTTTACTTGCGGTTTGCCTTAATTGTCGAAAACCGTATCAACTTTTATCGCATCTTCTGGATACGTTACTGGGTAATCCACGTAAAATCGTATTGTAACCGTAATGCTGATTTGCCTTTTATTTCTTTATATCTCAGATCTGGTAACCGCGTCGGGTGAAAATCAGGTTACTGTTTTTACAGTTTTGGGTGTACTAAGCTGTTTAAAGTTGCATTTGCCGTATATGAAAAAGATGGAAAACATACAAGAGATCCAAGGTAGTTTCGGTATTACAAAAAAAACTAACGTAATGCAGGTGGGCGATGATAAATTCATACAGGTTAGTGTTAGCTATTTGAATCTATCGGAATATGATATTGTCTCTCTTCCACCAGTATATCTAACTGCTTTTATACATTCATATTAAATTCAAACAAAAATTATATCATTATTTACGTTTTTGGTAAGGGAGACATTATTTTTGAAACGTATTGTACATATTATATATATAGGGTTGATCACACACAGACAGTATCTACAATTGAAAATAAGGAAAGCAATTTTATATAATTTTACCTGTGTTTGTGTAGAGTATTAGACTTTTCTTTCAAAGGATAATCTATTATTTTTGTATAATTAATTATTAAAAAACGATAGTAATGTCGTTAATAGTTAACTCAACAATTTTCTTCCAAGCAATCCTCTATCTACATAGATATAATAACATAATATGTTACATAACTGCAATGTAGGTGCTTTAAATGTAGGTGTACCAGATGTGTTTGCATTTCTTATTGTGCCGTGACGATTCCGTAATGAGTGCTGCTTTGGATACTTTAAACACGTTACTTCAGAGTTGTACTCCTGAAATCAAAGCCATTTTGGTAGCGAGCGATGGGATTAAGAGCAGAAGATTGTTATTCCCATCGCGCTTACTCATGAAAGCCGCAACTTCTCAATGTAATTATTATTATGATTTGTTTTTAATCCACATATGTATCTATATCATGATGATTAGTTTTCTTTATATTTATTCGTAGCAATAGAATCACGATCATCCTCGACGGACAATTTTCAACGAACGTTTACGACAAGCAATCGCAGTCATTTAGATGGAATTCTCAGAGTAGGCGATGATGTTACCGCCGAGTCATGCGGTCAAGCTAATGTTCGTAAATTGTTTGCTTTAGTTATTTGCGTGCACCTATATTTTACGTTATTCCTTAGGACGTGGACGTCGGCTCTTTCGACGATCGAGACGTCTCGTTGTTGTATTGCGCGAGGCTGGTGTGTAAATCGTGCATATTGCTCGGCCGACCCGATACCCTTATCCCTGATGCTGTCGTACGAATATCGGTGAAGAATTTAGCCCTGGCTTGTCTATCGTCGCTGTTCTCCATATATCCGAGCAGTTTTCTATTCAATCTGGATAAGAATGATGCGTCGAGTTCGCTACTCGGACAACCTATATCGGATATTACGCTGTTGGCGGATCATTCGGACCCGCAACTTCGAGGTGCCGTCAGGTACGCCGTCGCGTCGTACCTAAGAAGTGCGCTAGCCGAGAGTAACGGCCGTTACGAAGAATGGTGCGCGAATATGCTGGCGGATAGACTCGCGCACTCGGATGCCTTCGCATTGAAAAATATGATTGCGTTTATAAAAGAGGCGAGTATCCAAATGATTTACATTCATACATAATATAGTACGAGTACACAAAATATATACCAATTGAAGAAATCTTATTAGATAATGAAATAAAATTGCGTACGCTTAATTATTGTAGGGTTTGCTGGATGATTCATCGAATTGCGTCCGTCAAGTCTTATCGAGCGCAACGATATGTTTGGAAACGATCCTCTGCCACTCACCAACTCCACATCTCGCATTACCGTTTTTAGAACTGCTTCCGGCCTTATCGAAACATTCCCATTGGTTAATTAAGGTAAACACCGCCAACATGCTTACCTACTAAGGTAGGAAACGATATATATGCGTGAATGTCCGCAGGTTAAGTTATTGGATGTTATCATCAAGTTGCCTTATCTGTCCATCGATTCGATCGCGGGCGATGCAGGATTTCAGGATAAGATCGTCTTCGACGTAGTGTTCGTTTTACTAACGGACGAGGATCGACGAGTTAGGACGGCAGCCGTCGACACCCTCATCGAGTACGAATGCGTCGGGATAGACGAGTGAGGGTGGTAATGTATTGGTGTGTGTTCTAGAATCATCCCCTCGTTGTATACGGAACGGCGACGGAAACCCATCCAACGGGAAGCCGTCGAACGTATTCGGATGTATTTCCGCGATGGATCGTTGAATTCGAGTTTCGAACGGGGCGAGGTGGACGAAGAGATCGTCCGTAGTGGGAGAAGCGGAGGCGACGATGACGACGATGTGCCGTTCCCGTTCGACGCGCTACTAAAGGAAGGATATCGAAATGGAGACGGTGCCGACAGCTTCGTCGACACTTTATCTACCGTAATGTCGACCCTGTGCCGACGGTTAAAAGAGAATTTTACAGATAATACAATAATAATCGTAAGTAAGTTGAGACGGCTACGTAAACGATCATTCTTGTTCATGTCGGTAACCGTTCATCTAACCTAAAGTATAGAATAACTAATAGAAATTTACGTTTTTCAACATTCAATTTCACTCTCTCAAAAATTAAGTAGAATTAAGAATTGCCATTCAAAACAAAAAAAAAACAAGAGATATTATTAAAAAAGAATTTTTTTCGAGAATTTTTCTTTTAAAACTTTTTAATTTCTCTTTTATCGAATTTTTTCCATACTTTAGGCGCGCACTGTATATTCTATACAGTATTATAGTATTATTTGTACACGTAACGTATTATTAAGAATGTACGTATGTGTTGTTGCATAGGTAGATTTAATTAATTTGTTTGTTTTCTTTTTGTACACTTGGGGATGATAGATCGGTTATATCGAAGCTCTGGCCGGTTTAAGTTTAGCCTATCCGACGACGGTGTACGGCGAACTGTGGGATATCAACGAGACGACGCCTTCCAACCTTGAAAGTTTCGTACGATCACTGTTCGATAACGAGCTCGTCTACGACATCCACTTCCATATTCACGTCTTACGGTTGTACGGAAATCTGCTCGCGGGTAAATAATTTATAAAATCATCAATTCAATTCAACTTTTATACTAAATTGTGAGTGTGCGTGCGTAGGTATGTACGTGGGGAATTTGTATGGAATAACGAAAAACGTGGTAACTAAACGGACGACGATCGCCAGCCGCGAATCCTTCTTAAATCACACGATGAAGCTGTTGAACATGTTCGTGCATCTAGCGCAGGATACGCCACCTCCGATAGCGGCAGAATTGAAAGCCGCGGCGGCGTCAGCCGGATCTGTAGCGGCACCGCCCGGTAGTTCGTCTCCGTTGAAAGCTGTCATCAGGAAGAGTAGCGATGCGGTCGTCGCCAGCATCAACGATCGGAGGACGGACGACGATGAGAAATCCGCCGCGACGATCGCGGCGGAGAAGAAACATCACGAATCGACGACTAAAGCGACGACGCTCGGATATTTCTCCAATTCCGTGCATTACGTCAAGATCTATTCGCGGTTGAAAATCGCTTACGCCAAGTATAAGGTGAATATTTACGCGAGATCTATGTATTAGGTAGTTTGATCGTTATCGTAATGTTGTGTTTAGACGACGTTGAATTACGACGACGAACCGGAAGATATCATCACGTTCTTGCGTACGCTACTGGAATGTTTGGGTCAGATGTTGGAGATCACCGGCGTAGCGGAAACGAGCAAGATCGCCGAGGAGATCCTGTCGTACATGCAGCCGATTTTCCATTTGGAACCGACCCGTACTATAACCTGCGTTCATCAATTGCTGAAGAGCTTATTCGGTTCTAATTTGGCGTCACGTTCGGATATCGTCCGTTTAATCAAAGAACGACGATTACAGGAAATAAACGAAAGTCAGGTAATAAGTAGCGAATGAGTGCTGAGATATTAATTTCTCATATTATAACGATAATCATTGTAGGATAACGATGATAGCGATCGCACAAATTTGTACTACGTTTTGAGCCGTTACCATTACGAAGATGTGTTAAATCATTTCGAAACGATCCGCCGCAAATGTTGGACGAAAACCGATAATGAGAAAGGCAGTCCGTCATCTCCGTTGACGTCGACGTCCTATTCGCGTATAAAAGATAAACGACAACCCGTCACCAACAAATCGGACAAAATGTTAGCTAACTACATACGACTATTTGAGCCGATGGTGATCGGATCTCTTAAGGTAAATATGATTATATACTTTAATAATTGAAGGGGCGAGTGGATGAAGGTGATATGTAACAATTTCTGAAAAATCGGTTTGTTGCTACAACTTGTCACAATCTCTCATAACCGTAAATACAATATTTAGGCGATGGTGCAAAAGATAAAGGTGATATGATAGTTATCAACCCTACTTTCCTAGTGGAAGAACGTGTCATGTACGCCGAGCTACACATAACACTTTCATCCATTTCAAATTATGATAGAGGCGACGACACTTTAGAGGAAGAACGTGATATGTACATACAGACCATGCGCAGTAGCCTTTAACTTGAATATAACCGACAAAATTTGCATAATTTTACACAAGTTGTTTTTAGTGTTTAGATGATGTTTAGTGTTGTTTAGCGTCCCATTTGTGAAAGAAGGTATGTAATTTTGACGCCTGTGTTCCTTGATGAAATTCCCTCAACAAGTGCAGCAGTAAATTATTCGCTCATAGGTAAGAATGAAGACGACTATGTAGTTTTGTTATTTTAGGTTAACGTTTTAATTTTTCAGATAAAATGTCAAACTCATGTTCAGATTATTTGGATAGTAGCGATGACTACAATCCGAGTGCAAGATCAGGTTCAGAGAGTAATAGTATTGACGGTGAAGAAGAATATACCTACACATGGTCGGAATGAGGAATACAATAAAGATAAAGAAGAGCCGACGAATTGTACAAACCAACTAACATCACAAGATGAATTAGTCAATGGAAATGAACCTATCAGGACAAAAAGAAGCAGAAAGTGTTTACTGTCAGAGAAAAAATTTCAAAAAAGAGAATAAGAAGCGAACAAAACTGGAAAAAAAAAATAAGCAAACAATAGCTAGAGCTAAAGGCGAAAGTTATGTATCATACAAAGGTGTACAAATTCCTTCAAAAAGTCCAGATGACGGAAAACTGTGTGGTGATACTATTCTATATTCTATAAAATGGATATAAATGCAAAAAAATGCATTGCTTTTCAAAAGCATTGCTATGCGACATGTAGCGAGAAAACGTAAAAATGCTAAAGTACACAAAACTCAGTCCTATATATATTCTGTTAAGCTAAAAGGAGAAGACGTTGCTGTATGCAAAACTGCATTTTGCAAATTATACCAGATTGGACGACGAAAAATCGAAGTAATTAAACAAAAAATGATAAAAGGTGAATCAGCTCCTTCTGCAGATAGAAGAGGTTGCCATTCTAGTAGGCCAAATAAAATAAAATATGAAGTGATTTAGGAAATCGTAGCCCACATAAAAAGATTTCCTGCAGAATCTTCTCATTACTCGCGTAACTGTAATCCTCATAAGCTATATTTGTCACCTACTTTAAACATGTCCATAATGCATCGCTTGTATCTTGAAGAATGTGTATCTGAAAAACGACTGCAGGAGTATTGTGTTAAAAAATCGTCATATGCCAATATCTTCAACACAAAATTCAATTTATCGTTTCGTAAACCTAGAAGTGACACTTGCAGTGTACCTACGCGAATCTGGAAAATCGAACATGGAACATAAAGAAAACGCAGAGACTGCATTTTATCGTCAACGATGTGACAGGGGATTAGCTCGAAAAGACAAAACGATTTGCTATTTAACCATGGTTCTCGAACAAACCATGCCTTTACCAAAACTGACTGTATCAAAGGCGTTTTATCTACGGCAGTTATGGTTTTATAACTTTGGTATTCATGCCATTACATCAGAAGGTGATAGGCCATTTATGCAAACATGGACGGAAAATATTGCTAGTAGAGGGAGTAGTGAAATAGCCAGTTGTTTATGGAATTCATCTTAAATCTTAGAATCATCTTATTATCTGGTCTGATTCCAGGCCAGTTATAAATATCATCTCGTTATATCAATTAATGATTCTGAAAAATTATTTCAAGACAATCGACCATCAGTTTCCTGAGATAGGCCACACATATCTCGATTCGGATAGGGACTTTGGGCGAATCGAAAAAGTTCTGCGCCGCCATGAAACAATATTCACGCCGCAACAGTATCGCGACATTATATCGGGTGCTTCTGCACAAGATTGTCACGTTAATGACATGGAGAATCATTTTTATCAGCTAGACACATTATTGGATCAGTTAGGTCTTATGCATAAGAAAAAAAATTTGCTCAACGAAACAGTCCCGTTTAGATCTATAAAATGGATTCGCGTGGAGGAATTTGGTTATTACATTATAAAGAGATATACGATGAATACACACCGTTCAAAAAGGTTTGTCTATAAAAAATCAAATTCCGTAAACAGATTTTCAGTTATCACGAATAACAAAAAATATGGGAAGGTGTCTCAAGAAAAACTACAAAATCTTTGACCAACTTCAATACGTGAAAGAGGAGCATAAGTGGTTTTACGAGGAACTCTGATAGTCTCGTTTAGAAGTAAAAGCTGGAAAATCGAAGAAACGGAAAATATTAAATTAATAATGTGTAATGTCAGGAGAATAGTATGGCACAATTTTGTGTTACTTAAGTTTTGTTAGAATATTCAAGTTTGTCAGTAAAAAACAAATGTACCGGGTGTCCAATTTTCAGATGGTTTTCAGTTCTCACTTATTCGTAAAGATAGAGAGTTGCGGTTTTCGCATAAGATGCCGCGAACAAAATTTTCGTGACTCAACTTCGTTTTCGAGATAAGAGTGATTTTGAAATATTGCATTTTGGAACCCCCGAGTTAGCGAAAAGGTAAAAAATGTTTTTTATCAGTTTTTTACGTTTTATCGTTTAACTTATCGAAAAGGTAAAAAATGTTTTTTATGCAGTTTTTTCAAGATAGAGCTGAAGACTGTAATTTTTTAGATATTAATCAAAGTTATGTTTTTTTTAAAACATCCTATATATTTTTTGATTGTTTGGTTGCTTTTTATGGCTTTTCAAAAATATATAACTCTCTATCTTTACGAATAAGTGAGATATTCAAAACCATCGAAAATTGGACACCCGGTACTTTACGTTGCTTCTTTTTCTTTTAGTACTTTTCACATTTTCCACATTTAATAAAAATTTTTGATAAAAAGTATTAAGATGGCACATTCTTCTGTTTATTAAACCTGTCACTCTATTCGTTCACTTATAGGAAGAAGGTGTTATGTACTTATTTTTTTGGATTTTAGGAAACTGAAAAAATTTAAGAAAAAACATAAATATAGTATCTGTAGAAAGGATCTTCCCTTCAAATTACAATACCAGAATAATACGATGGTGGCTTTTACAATAAAAAATTCACTAAACATTTTGGTAAATCATTGATATCTCGAAATTAACTTTTTGTAACATGTCACCTTCATCCACTCGCCCCTTCAATTACTAACGAAGCGTGTTATGCAGAAAGTTGTGGATTATTTTTAGCTAATAAACATATACATATACAGAGATCTAAAATATCGAAGTTGATAAATTAATATTTTGTTCCCCTTATGATAATAATAATAATAATCATATACCAGGTGTGTAAGTATGAAACCGGAATTTTCGTACAGAAAAAACACGTTTATTGTAATGATATGATACAATGTAACTTATTCAAAGTATTGTCTGTCGCTATCTATACATTTTCCCCATCTTTCTGGCAATTTGTGGTTTCCGCGCCAAAAGAACTGTTGCTCTTTTGAGGCAAACCAGTCCTCGAGCCATTTTCGTACATCTTCGTAAGAAGTAAAGCGCTGCTCAGCAAGTGCGTGTCCCATCGATGCAAACAAGTAATAATCGGATGGGGCAAGGTCCGGTGAGTAAGCCGCGTGCTGAAGAATCTCCCAACGAAACGACTCTATCGTTTCCTGGATGGAGAAATGACTTTCTTTTGAACCTGGCGAGCAGCATTTCGCATGATGTTTTGCGGTTTTCCTGCTGTCTTTCGTTGAGTTCACGTGGAACCCATTTCCCCACCTTTTGTATCTTTCCCATGGCTTTCAACCGAATGGAGATGGCTTCTCGGGTCACCTTTAACTGATCCGCCAGTTGTTGTTGTGTTTGAGCGTCGTCTTCGTCCAACAAGGCTTGCAGGTCAGCGTCTTCAAACTTTTTCGGTGGTCCTCCACGTTCTTCGTTCTTCACGTCAAAATCGTCACTTTTGAACCGTTTGAACCACTCGAAACACTGTGTTTTACCGAGACCATGCTCACCAAACGCCTCCAGAAGCATTCGATGCGATTCGGCTGCGGATTTCTTCAGATGAAAACAGAAAAATAGTGCTGTCCGCAAATCGTAATTTGTTGGCACAAAACTTGACATGTTTATCTCTAATAAACTAATGCTACTGAACGAAACTCGTGTTATTGTGAGTTGGAAATCTTTGTCGGATATCAATACAATAACAAGACACTGCTGGCGTGATGTGTCGGTAACTGCATCGACATCTAGCGCCACCTATGGGCAAATTCCGGTTTCATACTTACACACCTGGTAAATACATAATTATTATGAAACGAACAACAATATTTTCGTTTGTTTGTCGTAGCATTACACGATAACAAGCGACGTACAAGTACAGTGCGCGGTACTGCGTCTACTCAATCAATTGGTCCGCTTGAAGGTCAACTATTGCCTACTGGATTCCGAACAGGTGTTCATCAAATTTATCCAGAAACAATTCGAGTACATCGAAGAGGGATTGGTCACGTAAGGGACAATTTTCATTCGTACATCCACCTTTTATTAATTATATACAAGATTTAATATTCGTTAATGTAGTCTTCAGGCTTTCACGGCCGCTGTTGATGGCTGCTCTTCGGTTCTCGGGTTCTCTGCCGTGTATAGAAAGGTTGTGGTACTTGAGATCACGACAAGATGATCGAAACGTCAAGTACCACAACCTTTCTATACACGGCAGAGAACCCGAGAACCGAAGAGCAGCCATTTAATATTCGTGTTTTTTTTTAAAATTAATTTGTTTATTTAATTATCGACGACGATAGGAGTCCGGAGAAACTCATTCCGAACATGTTCGACTTCCTAACGAGCCTATCGCACGGTAAGCAACATTCCAAATCGATCATCGGCGTGCCGAAGATCATCCAACTGTGCGACGGACTGATGGCCAGCGAGCAATCGCCCCTCGCGTGTTGTATCCCGGCGCTGGGGCCGATCGTCGTGGACGTCTTCCTGACGAGATGCGTCGCGACGGCGGCGGTGGCGACCGGCGAGCTGGACGAGCTGGAGATCGCGCGCGAAGTACTGCTCTCGATGCTGTTGCGCCTGTTCGAGTACGCGGAAGTCGTCGATCTGTTGCGGATCATCTTGGACGACGCTAGGAGGACGGCCGTCGGCAGGTGGTCCAAGTGGTCGACGCAGATGTTGGACGTCTTCCTCGCCAAGTTGACCGATCGTAAACTGAGATTGGATAATAGTAAGGACGTGCTCGCCATAATGAGATGGTTGGTCGCCCTTCATCCGGTAGTGTTTAGATCGCTACCGATCAACGAATTGCTGGCGATCTTATTTCGAAGATTTCCGATTAAGGTACGTAATACAACTATTACGTAAAAGTATATGTTTATTTTGTAAATAAAGTGAATTTAATTACTCTAAAGAAGTTCATTAAAGCAGTACTCTCTTTTAGAGAAATTATATTATATTTAGTAAATGGAAATTCCTCACATTTAATTTGCCATAGATGGTACATTATAGGTAATAGAATATACATAAGTATATGTTTTGGTTTTCTTAGGAAAAGAATATTGTCATGGTCAGTAGATGGTTAGGGAAGGTAATCATCATACTGACGATAGTCGTGCAGTTGAGCGAAGCCGAACTGTTGAGGGCCGTCCGCGACTCCCTGACCAACTTCTCCCCGGAAGGCACCTTCGACCGCATATCCGACCGCATCAAATCCGATCCGTTGAACGTCACCAAGACGGCAAACTATCCGGAAGGTTTCAACGTCGACGGCGTCCTCGCGAAATTCATCTTTCGCGTTTTAGAGTTCGCCAGCGCCAGATGCGCGCTCGCCGACAGGCAGAATCCAGATGCGCACTTCCTCGTCGAGCAGTTGTCCCATTTGCTCTTCGTATGCCGCGAAATCTATCAATCGGATAATTATCCCGTTCTGCTCGCCACCACCATCGACCTGATCGACGACGAAGATCCTTCGACGAAATCGCCGTATCGCAATATGTTGGAAAGTATCGAGGATCACATCTTCGAGATGGGCAGAACGTTTCCGACTTTAATCTATCAGTGGCGCGCTATTCGAAACATTTTTAAAATGGAAAGGTCGTCGGTAGACGAAACGACTAGCGGGAGACATCTGTTGAAAGAAGAAAATTTACGAAAAAGGTAAAAATAAATAAAATAAAAGAGGAATAAGTTTTGTTTGTATGTTTGTTTTGTAGCGTTATGAAGAATCAGTTATATTCAACGTTATCAGCATCAGCTGTACTCTTCTCGTACTCTGAATATCTGGTACCTACGTCATAATCTCCTGTAACCGTTAAAATTGATCGAGTTTGAATTTTAGATAGACAACACCGTCATCGCCGACGGTACATTATTAGATAGTACGCTATCTAAGTTCATACAAGCGAACGTATTCTTTATCGTTTGGTATTGCGAGGAACCACCCGTTACCGAATTGATTTCGATAATTCATCGACAAATCGCGACCAGCAGTATTCTACTCGAACATATATCCAAAATGATAAAACAATTGGATTCATTGGAGGTAAGTTGTACAAACATATTGTAATGTTAGTTTTGCGAAGAATGGTAAGTACCGTTAAACGTGTGTTTATCGATTTCAGCCGGACCTCATAATTCGCCTGTTGAACGTTCTGCAAAACTGTCACGAATCTGAAACCGGATCGTTGATAAACTTGTTGGCGATGGACGTTATTCGCAACTGTCGCCATCTGGCGGCGTTACGGATGGTCGTGAATCTCACGTGCCGTAAACTGGAATATTTACTAACGTTGCCCGCTGACGAGATCAAGCGGCAAATGAGCGAATCGAATCTGCGCAAAATCATGCAACATATCGCCGAAACTAAGTTGGCGATGAAAAAGTGAGTATCATCGTCACTCGTAAGAGAATTATTTACCAATAAGCGGGAAGGAAAAGTTGGCAGTAATGTTGAAAACAGAAAATTAATAACGTTTGTTAGGTAGTACGTAGTTGTAGGCAATATAAGCAGAATATCTTAATGTAATATACGGTCGGAGGAAATATTTCTTAACGAAGTAGCTGCCAACTTTTAACGCATTATACGTTGAATATATCACATTTGACATTGCATCGTATCGCTTTGCAGAAACAAAACCATTCTAGGTCTGCTGAGCAAATTAAACGTGCAGATTTACCCTCGCGAACAACAACACTCGGCCCAATCGGATTCGGATCGACGGACGATAAGTGACAGTAGTAGCAATACCGTTGCGGAATTCGATTACGTGAGAGATTTGAAGATCGACAAGCGGTGGTACTTGAATTGGTTAACCGAGAAGAAGAATCGAATCCTCGCGTACAACGAAGCCGATACGAACGAGGCCCTATCCCGGATCAATATCGAAGACGTGGCGGAAATGAATCGAGATGACGAATCGAAAAAATTGATCCTAACCAGTATTTTGAAAGTATACACGACGACAGGCGTGAACGATGATGATGATGATGATGTGTTGAGCGAAAAACCGAACAAGAATGCGCTTCTGCAATTATCCGTACAAACCGTACTGAATGACGTCGCGATGTTCTTAAAAACGCATTGGAAATATAGACGGCACCGCATGCAGATGCAACGCGTAAGTAATGTTCGTACAGCAATTCCAGGTGGTTAATTTTATATTTTCGTCAACAACTGTACATATAAATGTGGTACACGTGTATATTCAAGTAAAAAAAAAAGAAACGGGACAATTCCAATATTGATAAGTATTGTAGCTGTCTTATTTTATACAAATAAATAATATATATACAGGGTGTCCCACCGAACTGGCTCATTAGAATTTTTCGAAGTTCCAGTTGGAATTTGATTTTGAAACTCGCAGAGAAGTCATGGCTGACAACGATCTATTTAAGGATAATATTTTCAACTTTATAGCTCATCTGGTATACAGGGTGTTGATATCAGCTTTCTTATTTTAAATAGAAAGGTGCAATTTTTATGAATTTATTGTATTTCCTGGATTATTTGCGATCCATTTGTGTTAATGTTCCCTATTCCTAAACCTAATACTTTTTGAGATATTTGCATTTTTGTCCAAATTTCTACATTTGCACTCTTTTCAATAAAATTAAAATTTTCATTGCATTCATTTATGCAATAAAAAAATACACGTTCCATTTGAAAAAAAAAAGTTTTTTCAGTTTAAATATATCCATATTGGATATGAGTTTCTGAACACCCTGTGTACGATTTTGTCGTTACTGGTGTTGCTATGCGTACCTATGAGCTTGTGCTTGAATCCACATCAGTATAATATCTTAATATCTAATATCTTATGAAAATTTTAATTTTATTGAAAAGAGTGCAAATGTAGAAATTTGGACAAAAATGCAAATATCTCAAAAAGTATTAGGTTTAGGAATAGGGAACATTAACACAAATGGATCACAAATAATCCAGGAAATAGAATAAATTCATAAAAATTGCACCTTGCTGCTAGAAATTATAAATTAGTATCAACCCGAAAACAGTAATAGAAATACAGCTACCCGCGAAAGTATTCGTCCACGCATTGATAAATTGATATATCATTCAATGTAATATTTTTCGACGCGATTTTGGGCTCTCGTTTTAACTACCCACGCGTGAACGAGCGCCCAGCGAATCCATCAATGCGCAAGACAAGGAAATCAAAGAATGGGATAAATTGCATGAGGCGGCGTCTTAATAAATTAAGAATTTCTTGATATGTGTAAACATTATTTTCGTTATTGTTATCCATTTTAACTCTTTATAACAATAATGTAAAAACACTTAATATGCTACTTAATTATTAACAAGGATCAAACGACTAAGTATGATTTTGACGCTAGACTTTGACAATAAATATTAAATAAAAAATTTGAGAACGCTTAGTTTCCATGGCAACCTGAATAAATATCGATGAGTTGTGAGTGCATTTTTTCAAAAAAAATCTAATTATCTCGTAAACTATCAATTTCAGGCATAGGACATGTGGAATGTAAAAGATGTAAAATGAGATGCCGAATACGACTAACAAGGGAAGCTCCCGAACCCGAAAATTCAAAAAATTATGAAATTTTGGGAAATTGTACATCATATATAAGTATACACTACGCAACTTGTTTTTCTGCGGAGAAACACTCTGACTGGGTAAAACTAATTTTTGAAAATGTCCAATTTTCAAAAATCAGTTTTACCCAGTCAGAGTGTTTCTCCCCAGAAAAAAAATGTTGCGTAGTGCATACCTACATATGATGTACAATTTCCCAAAATTTCATAATTTTTTGAATTTCCGGGTTCGGGAGCTTCCCTTGTAAGTAATAAAATATGTGGGGTGCTATTTGAAAAAATTAAGTTATGGTTCCTCAAAATTTCTAAAAGTTGTGCCACAGTAAAGGAACCACGCAATATAGACAGGTGTTCTCGGCGCTAAAATATACTCCAACATGTTGTTTAAGCATATTATGAATGCTAAATAGATATCCGAAAAAATGAAATGTTCTTTGATTTTTTGAATAAATGTCCGCTGTAGTAAATTTTTTAGAAAAAATTGAATAACTACAAAACCTCGGAATCACATTGAAAATACTAAATGCATTTATGAAGCCTAAAAGTAGGCGAAACCAAATATGTAAAAATATACAGTGTTCCATAAAAAATATCAAAGTAGACGGCGACTTCCGGTATAACCGGAAGCACTAGAAATCTAAAAATATTTTAAGTGAAGAGAACACAATAGATTATATACGATTCTGTATTTTCAAATTTATATTTTGGTCACAACCCCATAAACTTCTAATGAACGGTCTCGCTGAGACACCCTGTATATGTACCTAATAATCACATCAATTTTCTGATCGATCACACTATTAACGTTACGTTATTTAAAAATTGCAAATTTTTATCGAAACAATGTGCGCAAACAAACAGTATCAAACTAAATTACTAACGGCCAGAACGGTTTCAATGTGGAATATTTCTCTAATAAGTTAATTATGAACAAAGTTACAAGCGTTGAAGTAGGCATGGAAAAATTTACCTCTGCTTTGTGGTAAAAGTTGAATTAAATTTGTGTCACTAAAAGAAAGAGTATGATTTGTTCATCCAACATTCCAAATTTGGTTTGATTATCTGCAGCGGTTCCAAAGTTATGAATTTTCGCATTAGAATTAATTTCGCATTAGAGAGCGTTTGCACGCGATTTTCGCCTCTATTTCGTAAAGTAAAAAATTCATAACTTTGGAACCGCTGCAGATAATCAAACCAAATTTGGAATGTTGGATGAACAAATCATACTCTTTCTTTTAGTGACACAAATTTAATTCAACTTTCACCAGAAAGGAGGGGTGAATTTTTCCATGTGTACTACAATGCTTGTAACTTTGTTCATAATTAACATTTAAGCTCTTCTTGTCGTTAATGATCGATTTGTGGCGAAAGAAATCGTTTTTCATCTTCTATTTGTAAAACAAGCGAATTTTTTACCTGGACGAATACTTTCGCGGATAGCTGTATATGATATCAGTTTTAATATCTATTTTTATATATATTGACAGACGCAGTATCAACGAGGTTACTGTACTGGATAGGGCACCGCATTCGCCTCGGTTAGTATAGAAAAAAAACGGTAACACATATTTAAAATCTTTTTGTTGGAGTATGTGTAAGTCTATTAGGAACAGCGTACTTCCAATGGACCTACACATACTCCATTTTTCTATATCAACCGAGGCGAATATGGTGCCCCACCCTGTATATGTAGACGCCCTCTGTTAATCAAATATTCAGTAATGTTGGTTGCATAACTGCCCATACGTTGACATGGGAGAAATAAAATCGAACATAGGGTGTTATAAAAACCTCACTGTTCATATACGTGTGAAATATTTATTTCTTTCAATATGTATTGAGCAGATACACAATTTAGAGAGGCAAGAACCATCCGAAGAAGAATACTCGCTGCGTGATGTATCCGGGAGGGACGACGTTGCGAGGCGACACAATCTAATAGGGATCGTTAAGGGCGTAACGGCGCGTTTCTCGATCATAAACCGCCAGTTACGCGACGAATCCGTCAGTTTAAATCGTTCGTTGCTGGTGAGCTTCGGCGTCGTCTGCTTCGAATCGATCGCGAACGTCGTCGTCGACCGTTCGGCCGCAATCAACATAGATCACGTCGGCAAAGTGCTAGAGTACGTCGAGAAGATGCTTAGCGTTCCCGAATTGACGTTCGTGCTTACGTTACGATCGCACCTGACGTGGCTGTGCTCGATCGTCGAATCCGTCTACCGACTGCTGATCGACCTGTGCGTGTCGCCGATCGACGATGGAACGACAACGGACGCGAAACAAACGGAACGAATCTCGAAAGATGATGAAGGTGGAAGACAGACACTGAAAGAGAGGATGCAACGCGCCAATCGTCAACTGGAAGCGGCCTTTATAACGGCGACGACGACGATGAAAACGATGAAAAATCCGAAGGCGGTCGGCTCGCGCAGGGTGGTAGTAGTGCCGCGATCGTTATACGCGAACGTAACAAGTATCGTCATCCGTCTGTCGAAGATGCCGCCCTTCAAAACGTACCTGTTAACGCCGACGAATCTATGGAAAGGTATCCGACCCGGCGCCGCCTCGATGAGCGCGACCGCCGCGACCGAACAGGACGAACCCGACGGCGGCACCGCTACGAATCGAGCGATGAACGAGGAAGCCCTACCGCCGCCGCCGCCGCCTCCTCTACCCGTCGACTTTCTTAAAGATTTCGATATACTCGGCGAATACAATTTTAGGTGAGTAAGCTAAGTATTAAATGCGCGTGCGTGTGTTACATACAGAAATGCAAATCACTAATAATACGTCACGGCCAACACTATAGGTACCTACCAGAATAACGTTATATTCGTAGGGCCTCAATTTAAGCAGGGTTGGAACCTTTGTTCCTTTAGCCGTTTAATCTCTTATTGTCCGCGGTTCGATGCCACGTGAGGTATTGGATGAGAATTCGGCTGCTGCCGGGACTACTGCGCCAACTCAAGGACGCGTCTAGTTGCTACCCGCGGGGGAGGCCTGTCCGGATCCAGCTCCGCCAGGTGTTGGATTAACGGGTTCTCCGACCGAGACGCCCTCTCTAGAGTTTTCCTGGCCAGCGCAAGCGCGTGCTCAGTAAAGGTTTGGATCTGCAGATCTCTATGTATTTGGTCATTAGTGACGTACCAGGGTGCCGCGAGGATGATTCGCAGCACCCGGTTCTGCAGTATATTAAGTCGTTGTATTTGCGATTTGCTTGCGCTGGACCAGGTTAGGGCTCCATAGGTTAAAATCGACCGGAGAAACGCCGTGTAGATCATCAGTTTGATTTTAATGCTGAGAGAACTTCTGGCGCAGATGAGCGGATAGAGGACAGCCCTCGCCCGCAGGAACCTTGAGATCACATTTGAAAAGTGTTGTCGAAAAACTAGCTTCGTATCTAGTGTAACTCCCAGGTAAGTGATATGGCTTATCCACTGAAGGTGTTCGCCCTGGATTGCGATAGTTGATGGTGGAGGATTGCGCTTGCGGGAGAAGCGTATCGCTTCGCATTTCGATGAATTAATCTTCAACCTCCACTTCGTGGACCACTCGGTGACCTCGTCCACATAAGATTGTAGTCTCCGGCAGATCAAGCCGTCGTTGCGTTCAACGACCTCGGGATATCCGAGGTGTAAAGTATAAAAAGTTCGGGTACCAAGAGGGAGCCCTGTGGAACGCCCGCACAGATGGATTTGGGGTCTGAGAATTCGCCGCAAAGTTTGATTTTGAACGTTATATTACGAAACGACCATCATCTCACCGTCAACCATCTCGCTATTCTGGTAGTTATAGTTAATATAACCATGTCTACTAATAATAAATATTTACATCAATTCTTTAATTTCAAATTTATTTGAACGGCATCTTTAATAGAGATATGCTAACAATAAAATACATATGTAATATTGTTAATCTTTGTTCTTTTAATTAATCGAAGAATAACTCATTTGGGATGGGCCGACCGCAAAGACTTCGAAGAGACATGGATGTCGCTACTGAGCATCCTCAATTCCGGTTTGATCGAGGACAAGAACGGCGGCGGATGCTCGTCGTCATTTAGCAGCACTTGTTTCGTCATCAAGGCCGTGACGGCGTTACTGGGTAGAACGCTGTACGACGATACGATGCCTAGCGACGGTGCCGTCAACGAAGCCGCGACGTTCTTCCACGTATCCAGGGATCTTCCCGTCCAGACGGGAAAGGATGTTTGGTATGTATCGATCAGATACATTGTACTTTCGGTAGATTGTTTATCACACGTCTTGTTACTTTGTAGGTACTAATTACATAATATATTATTATTATTATAACGATAATAATAATAATAATAAAATGTGTGTTTGTAGCTTAACGAATTTAAAATTCGTCCAAGATAAACTCGAAGCGCTATTGAAAATGGAAGGCAATTACGGGAATAGTACAGCGACAAATAATGTAAATATTGTAACGAACGTATTCAATAAACCCAACGTGGAGAAAACGGTGCTTGACGCGGCTTCGTCTCCATCGTACTCGTGCGGTCAAATATCCGTCGCTTATCTTCTATTAACATTAAGAAAGAGCACGAACGAAAACGCTACACTAGACGAAGAGGAGGACGAGCAGGAAGAAGAAGAAGAAAATAAATGTCCGCTGACGAAAATATATAATGAAAGGCGAACCAAAGAGTGGGCCTCTTTAGACTTAAATTCGTGTATCCAATCCCTACTAGACCTATATTCGCAGTGGTTACGGAATAATAAAATGGAGGTAAGTCAAATTGATAGTATTAACGCAATAATTATGTATATCATGTATGAATGCATGTTGTACGTATACATAGCGCGGACTTGTAATCATATAAATCCGTTAACAAATCGGGACAAAAAAAATCTTTAAGATATATGTACTACATACTTACGTATGATATATGTTTGTTTTATTTGAAATACATACAGGGTGGCCCATTAGTGCGTGGAAGCTCGATTAAACCGACATTGTAAAAGATATTAAAAAACTTTATTGAGGAAATGTGTAGGTATTCTTAAGCTTCATATTCCAAAATTAGTTCAACTATACTGGGTGTTCTATAACGCTGTACCAGACCAAATTCTAGTCTTTTTTAAATGGAACGGTATATTTTTTTGCATTTTTAAAATCTGCTTATTTTTACGACCGTTTTTATATACGGTTTGCCGAATCTGTACCGAATATTTAAAAAGTTATGACCATTTTTACGTATAAATTAAGGTGTATTAAGAGAGTTAGTTCCGGCATGAAACAAAATATACAAACTTTTTCGTACCACTACATGATTTGACGTCTTCTCTTGGAGCTGGTTCAAGAATTTAAAAAAAATTTCATTTATACAGGGTGAGTCAAAACTCGGATCTTTAATTTTCTATTAAATTTAAATGGAACACCCTATATTTTTTATGATGGTTCGATAGATATTTATCGGCTCTTTTATTTTTGTGAACCATTCCCTATACCTAACTCTTTGGGTTTAGAAGATATTTTAAATTTAATATGAAAAATTGCTTTTTTAGCACGTAAGTAGTAGTAATAGCAGGTATAAGCCGACCAATATCTGGTGGCGCTGGCGGGGCAATATCACGAAAACGTCAAACGTCAAATAATACAACAACAGCGTAATTTGTAGAAATACATTCTCAAAATGAATTATTCAGCTGAAGAATTAATAGATATGATTTGGGTATTGGGAGAGTGTTCGAAAAATTGCGTTCTTGAAAGAGAGTTTATGAAGCAAGATATCTAGCACGACGACAACCGAAAAAGGAAACATTGGAAAGATTAATCGACCGTTTCAACCGTACCGGTTCAGTAAAATATGAAAAACACGAAAGGGAAAAAAATGCACTGCCGAAAAAATGAATTAAATGTGATCGCATGCGTTATAGAAAATCCACATAGTAGTCAACGCGATATTTCACACATACAAAATATTAGAGAACATCCATTCAAAGGATATTAAAAAGCACAAATTCCATCCCTAACATTCAATTACATCAAGAGTTGTTGGACGAAGATTTTGTAGGGTTGCGTTTTGCGAATGGGCTCAACAACAAATCCATGATCAGGTGGATTTTGATGAATGTCTTCTTTTGGCGATTAAGTAACGTTCCACAGAAATGGAAGCGTGAATAAACACAACTTCCATTATTATTCTACCGACAATCCTCATATCACTCAAGAACACAGCCAAACTAGATGGTCTTTAAACGTTTGGGGTATTATTTATTTGGAAATTGTATTATTGGACCACATTTATTTGATGGACGTGTAAATGGCCGAGTTTATTTAGACTTCCTTCAAAACAGTTTACCTCGAAAATTTGGAAGATGATTTTGAACATACGTCAACGAATGTGGTTTTTGCACGATGGCGCTCCGGTACATAACATTTTGCAGTAATCCACAACTACCTCAATACTAAATTTCCCAACAGGTGGATTGGAAGAGGAGGACCGGTGGTTAATCAATCGATCCCCGGACTTGACAAAAATGGATTTTTTTCTTGTGGGGCTACAATATTAAAAGATCGTGTGTATCAAGTATCGGTAACAACATGGGAGAATATGATGGAAAGAATAAGAGAAGCTTTTCGGAGTATTGGTACAGAAACGTTAAAAAATGTCAGTCAATCGTTTGAACTAAGGCTGCAACGTTGTATTGACGTTATGGGTCAACATTTTGAAAAATTTTATTTAGTATTTTTTTCTTTTATGTTATACTTTTCTTTTATCTAACTTGTTTAACTTGTTAATTCATAAAATTTAAAAATAAATCAATTTTTCATATTAAATTTAAAATATCTTCTAAACTCAAAGAGTTAGGTATAGGGAATGGTTCAAAAAATAAAAGAGCCGATAAATATCTATCGAACCATCATAAAAAATATAGGGTGTTCCATTTAAATTTAATGAGAAAATTAAAGATCCGAGTTTTGACTCACCCTGTATAAATGAAATTTTTTTTAAATTAAATTCTTGAACCAGCGGATTAGAAGATGATAGCCAAATCATGTAGTGGTACGAAAAAGTTTGTATATTTTGTTTTATGCCGGAACACTCTTTAATACACCTTAATTTAGACGTAAAAATGGTCATAACTTTTTAAATATTCGGTATAGATTCGGCAAACCGTATATAAAAACGGTCGTAAAAATAAGCAGATTTTAAAAATGCAAAAAAAAGTATACCATTCCATTTAAAAAAATAGAAGTTTGGTCTGGTACAGCGTTATAGAACACCCTGTATAGTTGCAACTAATTTTAAAATATGAAGCTTAAGAATAGCTACACATTCCCTCGATAAAGTTGTTTAATATCTTTTACAATGTCGGTTTAATCGAGCTTCCAATAATGTAACCCTGTATATGTATTTATTGGTCTTAACAATACGTTGATTACGTGCTCGTTTTAGAACGTCTCCGTTGCACTGCGAACCGACGGCGGCAGTTCGATACTAAACGAGATGTTGAAATCGATCTCGGTCGTCTCGGATTTATTCCAACATCGGTCTCAATTCTGCTGGATGTTGGATACGTACGTGGAATTGACGAATCATAGTTTTCTTCTTCATCATCATCATCATCATTATCAACAGCAGCAGCAGCAGCAGTCGTCGACGGAGGACGATATCATCTCGAATCGATACCTGATAGTCGGCATATGTAAAGCGGCGGCAATACTTAATCCGGTAAGAGTACTTCGCATTATAGAGGATGGGGCATTAATGCGAGGTAGTCCAATTACTCCTATATTATAAGAGAAATTAGAAAATGTTATTAAGATAAAATTGAAGCGCATGTAGAGCTATAACCTAAAAATATTTTTAACTATACGGGGTGTCAAATAAAGACAGGGTTATTTTAAATGAAACACCCTGTATATTTTTACTATTTACGATTCTTCTAGGTCTTATTTTTTTATAATATAGGGTTTTGCTATGTTATTCAGTTTACTTTAGAAGATATGGGAAGTTGGCGCCTCCTACACCGTACTACGGCTTCGACATAAAATAATTCATTTACGCTAGAAACATTGCTAATGTGATATTAAGGAGCTTGAAGTTTTGAACTAACAGAATAATTTTATTGCTGTTTAGAAGTATAGATTGATATGGTTTTTGTTTTGGGAGGAGGTAATAAGAATATTTTCCCAAAGAAGACTTTATCATCAGCAATTCTCTAGTAGACGACAACCAAAAACAGAAGCTTTTGAAATTTTCTTGCAACGGTTTTGCCGGACTGAAATTATGAATTGCGAAAAATCTAAATGAACCGTGCGACCGGCACCAATAGTTGACTGATGACGACAATAAAGAGACCATAAAAATTAATACACAAGAAATAAATAATTCTGCAATTAATCGATGGTTTTAGTCGTTACTTTGTAGTACATTTTGTAATATAAAAATAAATAATATTTTTCTTTGTTAAACCACATTATTTAAGTAATATTGTTTATTGCAGTTTCACCTTCTTGGGTCTTGGCAGTTTCAACCATTCTCAAAACTAAAGTTTTTAGTTTTGAGAATCTATTTAAACTGTAAACAATATTAAATAAAGTGGTTTAACAAAGTAGAGTATTATTTATTTTAAATTCAAGTTTCATAATTAAATGTTATCTTATTAACACTTTGTGTTTACTATTTTATGCGATTTTCCCATTTAAGCAACTTGTAATTCTAAAATAAATTTCACACAGGCGAATCATAGTCATACAGGTCAATCAAAATCAAACCCGTTTTTACTTAAAATCATGTTTTCGACTTATAGAAACGCAAATAACGCAAAAACTAGCACATTTAGATATAGGGGGGAATGTTTAATAAATAATAAAGTTCGTGAAGAGAGGAGTTTACTCCAATAATAAAATACAGGGCGTTCCGTTTGAAATAGGTGAGAAAATAAACATTCCGAGTTATGACTCGCCCTGTATATAAATATTGAATACGGCGATAAATAAATAATTTCTGATGAAAAGAGATTACATTAGCAATGTTTCTAGAGTAAATAAATTATTTTATGTGGAAGCCGTAGTACGGGTAGGAGGCGCCAACTTTGTTATTAAATTCATGGAAAACTTCCCATATCTTCTAAAGTAAACTGAATAACATAGCAAAACCCGATATTATAATAAAGGTATATAAGACCTAGAAGAATTGTAAACAGTAAAAATATACAGGGTGTTTCATTTAAAATAACCCTGCCTTTATTTGACACCCTGTATAGTTAAAAATATTTTTAGGTTATAGCCCCACATGAGCTTCAACTTTTATCTTAATAGCTTTTTATCTTAATATAATAATTGGACTTCCTCGCACTAATACGCCACCCCGTATACTTATAGTAGTAATAGTAGGGATTGTTATTAAATGACGTACGTTTTACGAAGGAAGCGTCAATTAATTTGTAGATAGACCCAACTCGCTCAATAATTATTAACTTAAGTTTACAAATTGCAGGATATGGAGATATACGAACTAATCAAAAGGATCCTTCATCACAATATGAAAAGCGCCAATATAGCAATACGTTTGAGTTGTTCTTATGGATTGCTGTACCTTCTAGAAGGTTGTCTGTTGACGAATACGGTGATCGGCGGTCTATCGGACGAATTACAACTCGTCCTATCAGTGGCAATCCAACATATCGATTATTACAAGTCAAACAAAGATGTTATCGACAGCAGCATCAATAGTAAAAACGGTAATAATGGCAATAATCACGAATACCTCGACATATCCGTATGGGCGTTGACGTTTTATATCATCGAAAACGTTCACAATGACCAGTTACCATCGGGATTTATTCATACGACGATGCAATCGTTACTGACCGATTTGAAAGTAGGAATGACAGCGACGACGACAACAACAAATCCCGTTAACTACAGTTCGTATAGTTCATTGATGAAGGTTAATATTATTTATTATTATTATTATTATTATTACTACAATTATAGATAGATAGTAGGTAGTCAATAGATATAGTTCTAATACATATATGTTATAAAGGAAAGAGTCCTCCATCTTCAATTTTATATCTAACTTATTTAGTAATAGAACATGGTATCTAATAAATTTTATTTTATACAAAAAAAAACAATATATATACAGGGTTTCCACGGTCAAGTGGGACATAGGGAAAATACATGTAAAATCGGTTTTCGGTGAATATTATCTCCCTAATACTACTTCATCCAAATTTAAGCGCCGAATATTATAACTGGCTTAACAATGAACATTTCCACAATCATAGTACAAAGAAAGTCATTTTAATAAAGCCAAAAGAATTATTATTTTTAAACCTATTGTACTGGGTGTCCAATTTTCGATGGTTTTGGGGGGTATCTCACTTATTCGTAAAGATAGAGAGTTGCGGTTTTCGCATTACTTTTTATATTTTTTGTGAAACGAAAGATGCCGCGAAGAAAATTTTCATAGCTCACTTCGTTTTCGAGATACAGGGTGATTTTGAATATATTGCATTTTGGAACCTCCCTCGTATCTCAGTTGTCGTTTAACTTATCGAAAAGGTAAAAAATGTTTTTTATGCAGTTTTTTACGTAGACTCCAGTGGCGTAGATAGATTTCCACTGAAGACTGTAATTTCTTAGAAATTAGTCAAAGTTATGTTTTTTTTAAATGGGACATCCTATATATTTTTTGTCGGTTTGGTTAAGCTTTTTACAAGCTTTTCAAAAATATATAATACTTTGATATTTTTGCATTTTAAATTAAAAATATAATTTTTTTGTTAGTAGGCCATGGCGAATAAAAAAAAACAACTGCGTCTTATGTCAATTTACGAGTTTTAGGTGGTTTATGTCAGAATAGTGTCAGAATGTAGTTATTAATTAGAATTTTCATTCAAATGCAAATATATCTAAAGTGTTATATATTTTTGAAAAGCTTGTAAAAAGCTTAACCAAACAATCAAAAAATATATAGGATGTCTCATTAAAAAAAAAAACATAACTTTGATTAATATCTAAAAAATTACAGTCTTCAGCGGAAATCTATCTACGCCACTGGAGTCTACGTAAAAAACTGCATAAAAAACATTTTTTACCTTTTCGATAAGTTAAACGATATCTGAGATAAGAGGAGGGTTCCAAAATGCAATATATTCAAAATCATCCTGTATCTCGAAAACGAAGTGAGCTATGAAAATTTTGTTCACGGCATCTTTCGTTTCACAAAAAAGTAGCACAGTAACGCGAAAACCGCAACTCTCTATCTTTACGAATAAGTGAGATACTCCCCAAAACCATCGCAAATTGGACACCCGGTACATGAATTTCTAATAAGGCTTTTAACACGGAAGTTAGTGCAAGTGGCTGTGGCGCAGACGTTCACGTGACGCCTTAATAACGTAAGGTACAGATTGTTTGGGGTTCGAATCCGAGAAATGAATTTTATTTTTTATTTTTTTTAAATCTTGATGAAGTTTTGTTGTTTATTTTGACAAATGATTCGTCGTTAGTAACAATTAAAAATCGAATAATATAATAGCACGTGATCATTTTTGTTATTGTAAAAATTATTCATTATTTACCTTAATCCTCCAAAAATCGATTTTATGTTGAATGTTGAATGTTATTGAATTTGTAGCATTATTGTTGGAGATAAAAAATAAAAAATAAAACTAATCTGCCGGGATTCGAACCCCAAACAATCCGTGCATTTGCGTTATTAAGCCGTCGCGCGAACCATTGCGCCATGGACGCTTGCACTAACTCACGTATTAAAAGCCTTATTAGGAATTCACGAACAATAGATTTAAAAATAATAATTTTTTGGCTTTATTAAAACGACTTTCTTTGTACTATGATTGTGGAGATGTTCATTGTTAACCCAGTTATAATATGCGGCCCTTAATTTTGAATGAAGTAGTATTAGGGAGATAATATTCACCGAAAACCGATTTTACATGTATTCTCCCTATGTCCCACTTGGCCGTGGAAACCCTGTATATATGTAATTATATTAGTAGTATGTTATATTGTATGTGTATTTATAGGCTATGGAACGGTTGATATTAAAACGTCGTCTATCGTCGGAACTAAGAGAACAAATATTGAATCTAGCGCTGTACAACGTTAAGAATGGTAATACGTTGCAATCGTTCCTAGCTATTCAATTGATGATTACCTGTATGTATATCGGTATGTATATATATATATAAATATAACGATGACGATTTAGTCTATACGTTCTATTAACACAATAATATAAATAGGAGACGGACATGGAGAAAGCGAGAAGATATCGACGACGTTAAGAACGAAGGACCACAGATCGTCCCGTATGGAACCGGAGGAGAATCCGGATCAACTAGTGAGGACGATCGAAAAGATATCGGTGATCTTCGAACGTATCAGAAGAGGACTACCGTTCCAGGTCGAGATACTTTGTCGGATCTTACCCGATATTATCGACGATTTCTTCTCGCCGGCCGACATCCTCACTAAAGTTGTGGGCGAGTTTCTCTCGCCACAACAAAAATATCCCGCGCTATTGAGTCGCGTATTATTCGAGGTTAGTGTAATACGCACACGCGCATAAATACCTACATTAAATAGGTAACACCTATGTATGTATGTAAATCACTTCATGCCCGCTTCCGGTTAACCGGAAGTGATATTTATTCAAAAATATTTTTACGTGATAGTTCATATTGAACTGCAAAATTTTGTTTTAAAATTCCGTTCCGTTTGTATAATACTTTTAATAGGCCATTCATACTAGTCACCCTGTATATTATTATATATAGTAATTTTATTACTTAATATACCGAGTGTTTATGGGAGGTGGCTCCCCCTATAATTTCTAAAATGTTTAAGATATAGAAACGAAATTTGGTAATTGTGTGCAGGGCTTTAATTTACATTTCATGATATAGTTAAATACCTATATACAGGGTGACATAGAAAAGAGTACATTGCATAGTGCCACACAATAGAGGACACTAAAATAAGAAAAAAAGTTCCTATGAACATGGGCCCGCAAGACCTTCGGTTAAAAGATACCGATAGAGAGATAAGAATTAACGGACAATTCAATTCAACGAAAAATTATTCTATTTTTACTGTTAATAATTGATAATTATTAACTTTAAATCTAAGATGAAAGTAATAAAAATCATTCGTGCCTGGATATATATCGCGTTATTGCAGGTCTTTGGAAACGGTATAGAAAGATCGCAGCTGTCCCTATTACAAGATTGGGTCGTGATCAGTCTGTCGAATTTCACGCAAACGTTATCGACCGGCACCGCCGTTTGGTACTTGACGTGCTTCTTCATCAGTACGAGCGACAATTTCTGGTTGCGTTCCGTCTTCACGTACGTCCGTACGAGATTCGGCGGCCGACTGGAGAGGGAGGACCGCGAAACGTTGTGCATTGCCGGTCGCGACTTCTACAATCGTCTCGCGTCCGACAAACAACGGAGCATCTTCATCGACACGTTCAGGAGAGCGGCGGAGGACGATCGGCGACCGACGGAGGAGAGCCTGCCCTTCAGAGAACTATTAGATGTTTGCCTGTCGTAACCATTTACGTACATGTGAATGTATATACATTGATTCGAAATTCTTTCTTTTTATACAATGTGTAAATAATATAGAATATAAAATAAAATAAACGAAGAAATTACTTAAAGTCCTTATTTGTTACCTAATGACTAAATAAATGTTAGGTATATATTAGGCTGCTATGAAGTCTGGATATTAAGCCTTCGTTCACATACATATCGCCGCCGCAGCATAATTTGTTTTTGTTCCACCCTTCAGAGTTTAAAAATTCAACAAATGCCCGGCTAGCAAATTTCTCGGTTTTTTCGAAATATCTCGGCAACTATGAGAGATAGAGTCGAAATCTCTTCGGTACAAGACTCAGGACGTCGAGTACAATCTGTTCCACCCTTCAGAGTTTAAAAATTCAACAAATGCCCGGCTAGCAAATTTCTCAGTTTTTTCGAAATATCTCGGCAACTATGAGAGATAGAGTCGAAATCTCTTCGGTACAAGACTCAGGACGTCGAGTACAATCTGTTCCACCCTTCAGAGTTTAAAAATTCGACAAATGCCCGGCTAGCAAATTTCTCAGTTTTTTCGAAATATCTCGGCAACTATGATAGATAGAGTCGAAATCTCTTCGGTACAAGACTCAGGACGTCGAGTACAATCTGTTCCACCCTTCAGAGTTTAAAAATTCAACAAATGCCCGGCTAGCAAATTTCTCAGTTTTTTCGAAATATCTCGGCAACTATGATAGATAGAGTCGAAATCTCTTCGGTACAAGACTCAGGACGTCGAGTACAATCTGTTCCACCCTTCAGAGTTTAAAAATTCAACAAATGCCCGGCTAGCAAATTTCTCAGTTTTTTCGAAATATCTCGGCAACTATGAGAGATAGAGTCGAAATCTCTTCGGTACAAGACTCAGGACGTCGAGTACAATCTGTTCCACCCTTCAGAGTTTAAAAATTCGACAAATGCCCGGCTAGCAAATTTCTCAGTTTTTTCGAAATATCTCGGCAACTATGATAGATAGAGTCGAAATCTCTTCGGTACAAGACTCAGGACGTCGAGTACAATCTGTTCCACCCTTCAGAGTTTAAAAATTCAACAAATGCCCGGCTAGCAAATTTCTCAGTTTTTTCGAAATATCTCGGCAACTATGATAGATAGAGTCGAAATCTCTTCGGTACAAGACTCAGGACGTCGAGTACAATCTGTTCCACCCTTCAGAGTTTAAAAATTCAACAAATGCCCGGCTAGCAAATTTCTCAGTTTTTTCGAAATATCTCGGCAACTATGAGAGATAGAGTCGAAATCTCTTCGGTACAAGACTCAGGACGTCGAGTACAATCTGTTCCACCCTTCAGAGTTTAAAAATTCGACAAATGCCCGGCTAGCAAATTTCTCAGTTTTTTCGAAATATCTCGGCAACTATGAGAGATAGAGTCGAAATCTCTTCGGTACAAGACTCAGGACGTCGAGTACAATCTGTTCCACCTTCAGAGTTTAAAAATTCAACAAATGCCCGGCTAGCAAATTTCTCAGTTTTTTCGAAATATCTCGGCAACTATGAGAGATAGAGTCGAAATCTCTTCGGTACAAGACTCAGGACGTCGAGTACAATCTGTTCCACCCTTCAGAGTTTAAAAATTCGACAAATGCCCGGCTAGCAAATTTCTCAGTTTTTTCGAAATATCTCGGCAACTATGAGAGATAGAGTCGAAATCTCTTCGGTACAAGACTCAGGACGTCGAGTACAATCTGTTCCACCCTTCAGAGTTTAAAAATTCGACAAATGCCCGGCTAGCAAATTTCTCAGTTTTTTCGAAATATCTCGGCAACTATGAGAGATAGAGTCGAAATCTCTTCGGTACAAGACTCAGGACGTCGAGTACAATCTGTTCCACCCTTCAGAGTTTAAAAATTCAACAAATGCCCGGCTAGCAAATTTCTCAGTTTTTTCGAAATATCTCGGCAACTATGAGAGATAGAGTCGAAATCTCTTCGGTACAAGACTCAGGACGTCGAGTACAATCTGTTCCACCCTTCAGAGTTTAAAAATTCGACAAATGCCCGGCTAGCAAATTTCTCAGTTTTTTCGAAATATCTCGGCAACTATGAGAGATAGAGTCGAAATCTCTTCGGTACAAGACTCAGGACGTCGAGTACAATCTGTTCCACCCTTCAGAGTTTAAAAATTCAACAAATGCCCGGCTAGCAAATTTCTCAGTTTTTTCGAAATATCTCGGCAACTATGAGAGATAGAGTCGAAATCTCTTCGGTACAAGACTCAGGACGTCGAGTACAATCTGTTCCACCCTTCAGAGTTTAAAAATTCGACAAATGCCCGGCTAGCAAATTTCTCAGTTTTTTCGAAATATCTCGGCAACTATGAGAGATAGAGTCGAAATCTCTTCGGTACAAGACTCAGGACGTCGAGTACAATCTGTTCCACCCTTCAGAGTTTAAAAATTCGACAAATGCCCGGCTAGCAAATTTCTCAGTTTTTTCGAAATATCTCGGCAACTATGAGAGATAGAGTCGAAATCTCTTCGGTACAAGACTCAGGACGTCGAGTACAATCTGTTCCACCCTTCAGAGTTTAAAAATTCAACAAATGCCCGGCTAGCAAATTTCTCAGTTTTTTCGAAATATCTCGGCAACTATGAGAGATAGAGTCGAAATCTCTTCGGTACAAGACTCAGGACGTCGAGTACAATCTGTTCCACCCTTCAGAGTTTAAAAATTCAACAAATGCCCGGCTAGCAAATTTCTCAGTTTTTTCGAAATATCTCGGCAACTATGAGAGATAGAGTCGAAATCTCTTCGGTACAAGACTCAGGACGTCGAGTACAATCTGTTCCACCCTTCAGAGTTTAAAAATTCGACAAATGCCCGGCTAGCAAATTTCTCAGTTTTTTCGAAATATCTCGGCAACTATGATAGATAGAGTCGAAATCTCTTCGGTACAAGACTCAGGACGTCGAGTACAATCTGTTCCACCCTTCAGAGTTTAAAAATTCAACAAATGCCCGGCTAGCAAATTTCTCAGTTTTTTCGAAATATCTCGGCAACTATGAGAGATAGAGTCGAAATCTCTTCGGTACAAGACTCAGGACGTCGAGTACAATCTGTTCCACCCTTCAGAGTTTAAAAATTCGACAAATGCCCGGCTAGCAAATTTCTCAGTTTTTTCGAAATATCTCGGCAACTATGATAGATAGAGTCGAAATCTCTTCGGTACAAGACTCAGGACGTCGAGTACAATCTGTTCCACCCTTCAGAGTTTAAAAATTCAACAAATGCCCGGCTAGCAAATTTCTCAGTTTTTTCGAAATATCTCGGCAACTATGATAGATAGAGTCGAAATCTCTTCGGTACAAGACTCAGGACGTCGAGTACAATCTGTTCCACCCTTCAGAGTTTAAAAATTCAACAAATGCCCGGCTAGCAAATTTCTCAGTTTTTTCGAAATATCTCGGCAACTATGAGAGATAGAGTCGAAATCTCTTCGGTACAAGACTCAGGACGTCGAGTACAATCTGTTCCACCCTTCAGAGTTTAAAAATTCGACAAATGCCCGGCTAGCAAATTTCTCAGTTTTTTTCGAAATATCTCGGCAACTATGATAGATAGAGTCGAAATCTCTTCGGTACAAGACTCAGGACGTCGAGTACAATCTGTTCCACCCTTCAGAGTTTAAAAATTCAACAAATGCCCGGCTAGCAAATTTCTCAGTTTTTTCGAAATATCTCGGCAACTATGATAGATAGAGTCGAAATCTCTTCGGTACAAGACTCAGGACGTCGAGTACAATCTGTTCCACCCTTCAGAGTTTAAAAATTCAACAAATGCCCGGCTAGCAAATTTCTCAGTTTTTTCGAAATATCTCGGCAACTATGAGAGATAGAGTCGAAATCTCTTCGGTACAAGACTCAGGACGTCGAGTACAATCTGTTCCACCCTTCAGAGTTTAAAAATTCGACAAATGCCCGGCTAGCAAATTTCTCAGTTTTTTCGAAATATCTCGGCAACTATGAGAGATAGAGTCGAAATCTCTTCGGTACAAGACTCAGGACGTCGAGTACAATCTGTTCCACCCTTCAGAGTTTAAAAATTCAACAAATGCCCGGCTAGCAAATTTCTCAGTTTTTTCGAAATATCTCGGCAACTATGAGAGATAGAGTCGAAATCTCTTCGGTACAAGACTCAGGACGTCGAGTACAATCTGTTCCACCCTTCAGAGTTTAAAAATTCGACAAATGCCCGGCTAGCAAATTTCTCAGTTTTTTCGAAATATCTCGGCAACTATGAGAGATAGAGTCGAAATCTCTTCGGTACAAGACTCAGGACGTCGAGTACAATCTGTTCCACCCTTCAGAGTTTAAAAATTCAACAAATGCCCGGCTAGCAAATTTCTCAGTTTTTTCGAAATATCTCGGCAACTATGAGAGATAGAGTCGAAATCTCTTCGGTACAAGACTCAGGACGTCGAGTACAATCTGTTCCACCCTTCAGAGTTTAAAAATTCGACAAATGCCCGGCTAGCAAATTTCTCAGTTTTTTCGAAATATCTCGGCAACTATGAGAGATAGAGTCGAAATCTCTTCGGTACAAGACTCAGGACGTCGAGTACAATCTGTTCCACCCTTCAGAGTTTAAAAATTCGACAAATGCCCGGCTAGCAAATTTCTCAGTTTTTTCGAAATATCTCGGCAACTATGAGAGATAGAGTCGAAATCTCTTCGGTACAAGACTCAGGACGTCGAGTACAATCTGTTCCACCCTTCAGAGTTTAAAAATTCAACAAATGCCCGGCTAGCAAATTTCTCAGTTTTTTCGAAATATCTCGGCAACTATGAGAGATAGAGTCGAAATCTCTTCGGTACAAGACTCAGGACGTCGAGTACAATCTGTTCCACCCTTCAGAGTTTAAAAATTCGACAAATGCCCGGCTAGCAAATTTCTCAGTTTTTTCGAAATATCTCGGCAACTATGAGAGATAGAGTCGAAATCTCTTCGGTACAAGACTCAGGACGTCGAGTACAATCTGTTCCACCCTTCAGAGTTTAAAAATTCAACAAATGCCCGGCTAGCAAATTTCTCAGTTTTTTCGAAATATCTCGGCAACTATGAGAGATAGAGTCGAAATCTCTTCGGTACAAGACTCAGGACGTCGAGTACAATCTGTTCCACCCTTCAGAGTTTAAAAATTCGACAAATGCCCGGCTAGCAAATTTCTCAGTTTTTTCGAAATATCTCGGCAACTATGAGAGATAGAGTCGAAATCTCTTCGGTACAAGACTCAGGACGTCGAGTACAATCTGTTCCACCCTTCAGAGTTTAAAAATTCAACAAATGCCCGGCTAGCAAATTTCTCAGTTTTTTCGAAATATCTCGGCAACTATGAGAGATAGAGTCGAAATCTCTTCGGTACAAGACTCAGGACGTCGAGTACAATCTGTTCCACCCTTCAGAGTTTAAAAATTCAACAAATGCCCGGCTAGCAAATTTCTCAGTTTTTTCGAAATATCTCGGCAACTATGAGAGATAGAGTCGAAATCTCTTCGGTACAAGACTCAGGACGTCGAGTACAATCTGTTCCACCCTTCAGAGTTTAAAAATTCGACAAATGCCCGGCTAGCAAATTTCTCAGTTTTTTTCGAAATATCTCGGCAACTATGAGAGATAGAGTCGAAATCTCTTCGGTACAAGACTCAGGACGTCGAGTACAATCTGTTCCACCCTTCAGAGTTTAAAAATTCAACAAATGCCCGGCTAGCAAATTTCTCAGTTTTTTCGAAATATCTCGGCAACTATGAGAGATAGAGTCGAAATCTCTTCGGTACAAGACTCAGGACGTCGAGTACAATCTGTTCCACCCTTCAGAGTTTAAAAATTCGACAAATGCCCGGCTAGCAAATTTCTCAGTTTTTTCGAAATATCTCGGCAACTATGAGAGATAGAGTCGAAATCTCTTCGGTACAAGACTCAGGACGTCGAGTACAATCTGTTCCACCCTTCAGAGTTTAAAAATTCGACAAATGCCCGGCTAGCAAATTTCTCAGTTTTTTCGAAATATCTCGGCAACTATGAGAGATAGAGTCGAAATCTCTTCGGTACAAGACTCAGGACGTCGAGTACAATCTGTTCCACCCTTCAGAGTTTAAAAATTCAACAAATGCCCGGCTAGCAAATTTCTCAGTTTTTTCGAAATATCTCGGCAACTATGAGAGATAGAGTCGAAATCTCTTCGGTACAAGACTCAGGACGTCGAGTACAATCTGTTCCACCCTTCAGAGTTTAAAAATTCGACAAATGCCCGGCTAGCAAATTTCTCAGTTTTTTCGAAATATCTCGGCAACTATGAGAGATAGAGTCGAAATCTCTTCGGTACAAGACTCAGGACGTCGAGTACAATCTGTTCCACCCTTCAGAGTTTAAAAATTCGACAAATGCCCGGCTAGCAAATTTCTCAGTTTTTTCGAAATATCTCGGCAACTATGAGAGATAGAGTCGAAATCTCTTCGGTACAAGACTCAGGACGTCGAGTACAATCTGTTCCACCCTTCAGAGTTTAAAAATTCAACAAATGCCCGGCTAGCAAATTTCTCAGTTTTTTCGAAATATCTCGGCAACTATGAGAGATAGAGTCGAAATCTCTTCGGTACAAGACTCAGGACGTCGAGTACAATCTGTTCCACCCTTCAGAGTTTAAAAATTCAACAAATGCCCGGCTAGCAAATTTCTCAGTTTTTTCGAAATATCTCGGCAACTATGAGAGATAGAGTCGAAATCTCTTCGGTACAAGACTCAGGACGTCGAGTACAATCTGTTCCACCCTTCAGAGTTTAAAAATTCAACAAATGCCCGGCTAGCAAATTTCTCAGTTTTTTCGAAATATCTCGGCAACTATGAGAGATAGAGTCGAAATCTCTTCGGTACAAGACTCAGGACGTCGAGTACAATCTGTTCCACCCTTCAGAGTTTAAAAATTCGACAAATGCCCGGCTAGCAAATTTCTCAGTTTTTTCGAAATATCTCGGCAACTATGAGAGATAGAGTCGAAATCTCTTCGGTACAAGACTCAGGACGTCGAGTACAATCTGTTCCACCCTTCAGAGTTTAAAAATTCGACAAATGCCCGGCTAGCAAATTTCTCAGTTTTTTCGAAATATCTCGGCAACTATGAGAGATAGAGTCGAAATCTCTTCGGTACAAGACTCAGGACGTCGAGTACAATCTGTTCCACCCTTCAGAGTTTAAAAATTCGACAAATGCCCGGCTAGCAAATTTCTCAGTTTTTTCGAAATATCTCGGCAACTATGAGAGATAGAGTCGAAATCTCTTCGGTACAAGACTCAGGACGTCGAGTACAATCTGTTCCACCCTTCAGAGTTTAAAAAATTCAACAAATGCCCGGCTAGCAAATTTCTCAGTTTTTTCGAAATATCTCGGCAACTATGAGAGATAGAGTCGAAATCTCTTCGGTACAAGACTCAGGACGTCGAGTACAATCTGTTCCACCCTTCAGAGTTTAAAAATTCGACAAATGCCCGGCTAGCAAATTTCTCAGTTTTTTCGAAATATCTCGGCAACTATGAGAGATAGAGTCGAAATCTCTTCGGTACAAGACTCAGGACGTCGAGTACAATCTGTTCCACCCTTCAGAGTTTAAAAATTCAACAAATGCCCGGCTAGCAAATTTCTCAGTTTTTTCGAAATATCTCGGCAACTATGAGAGATAGAGTCGAAATCTCTTCGGTACAAGACTCAGGACGTCGAGTACAATCTGTTCCACCCTTCAGAGTTTAAAAATTCGACAAATGCCCGGCTAGCAAATTTCTCAGTTTTTTCGAAATATCTCGGCAACTATGAGAGATAGAGTCGAAATCTCTTCGGTACAAGACTCAGGACGTCGAGTACAATCTGTTCCACCCTTCAGAGTTTAAAAATTCAACAAATGCCCGGCTAGCAAATTTCTCAGTTTTTTCGAAATATCTCGGCAACTATGAGAGATAGAGTCGAAATCTCTTCGGTACAAGACTCAGGACGTCGAGTACAATCTGTTCCACCCTTCAGAGTTTAAAAATTCGACAAATGCCCGGCTAGCAAATTTCTCAGTTTTTTCGAAATATCTCGGCAACTATGAGAGATAGAGTCGAAATCTCTTCGGTACAAGACTCAGGACGTCGAGTACAATCTGTTCCACCCTTCAGAGTTTAAAAATTCGACAAATGCCCGGCTAGCAAATTTCTCAGTTTTTTCGAAATATCTCGGCAACTATGAGAGATAGAGTCGAAATCTCTTCGGTACAAGACTCAGGACGTCGAGTACAATCTGTTCCACCCTTCAGAGTTTAAAAATTCGACAAATGCCCGGCTAGCAAATTTCTCAGTTTTTTCGAAATATCTCGGCAACTATGAGAGATAGAGTCGAAATCTCTTCGGTACAAGACTCAGGACGTCGAGTACAATCTGTTCCACCCTTCAGAGTTTAAAAATTCAACAAATGCCCGGCTAGCAAATTTCTCAGTTTTTTCGAAATATCTCGGCAACTATGAGAGATAGAGTCGAAATCTCTTCGGTACAAGACTCAGGACGTCGAGTACAATCTGTTCCACCCTTCAGAGTTTAAAAATTCAACAAATGCCCGGCTAGCAAATTTCTCAGTTTTTCGAAATATAATCTCTTCGGTACAAGACTCAGGACGCCGAGTACAATCTGTTCCACCCTTCAGAGTTTAAAAATTCAACAAATGCCCGGCTAGCAAATTTCTCGGTTTTTTCGAAATATCTCGGCAACTATGATAGATAGAGCCGAAATCTCTTCGGTACAAGACTCAGGACGCCGAGTACAATCTGTTCCACCCTTCAGAGTTTAAAAATTCAACAAATGCCCGGCTAGCAAATTTCTCGGTTTTTTCGAAATATCTCGGCAACTATGATAGATAGAGCCGAAATCTCTTCGGTACAAGACTCAGGACGCCGAGTACAATCTGTTCCACCCTTCAGAGTTTAAAAATTCAACAAATGCCCGGCTAGCAAATTTCTCGGTTTTTTCGAAATATCTCGGCAACTATGATAGATAGAGCCGAAATCTCTTCGGTACAAGACTCAGGACGCCGAGTACAATCTGTTCCACCCTTCAGAGTTTAAAAATTCAACAAATGCCCGGCTAGCAAATTTCTCGGTTTTTTCGAAATATCTCGGCAACTATGATAGATAGAGCCGAAATCTCTTCGGTACAAGACTCAGGACGCCGAGTACAATCTGTTCCACCCTTCAGAGTTTAAAAATTCAACAAATGCCCGGCTAGCAAATTTCTCGGTTTTTTCGAAATATCTCGGCAACTATGAGAGATAGAGCCGAAATCTCTTCGGTACAAGACTCAGGACGCCGAGTACAATCTGTTCCACCCTTCAGAGTTTAAAAATTCAACAAATGCCCGGCTAGCAAATTTCTCGGTTTTTCGAAATATCTCGGCAACTATGAGAGATAGAGCCGAAATCTCTTCGGTACAAGACTCAGGACGCCGAGTACAATCTGTTCCACCCTTCAGAGTTTAAAAATTCGACAAATGCCCGGCTAGCAAATTTCTCGGTTTTTTCGAAATATCTCGGCAACTATGAGAGATAGAGCCGAAATCTCTTCGGTACAAGACTCAGGACGCCGAGTACAATCTGTTCCACCCTTCAGAGTTTAAAAATTCAACAAATGCCCGGCTAGCAAATTTCTCGGTTTTTTCGAAATATCTCGGCAACTATGATAGATAGAGCCGAA
Organism: Holotrichia oblita; assembly: GCA_023690525.1. NCBI lineage: Eukaryota > Metazoa > Arthropoda > Insecta > Coleoptera > Scarabaeidae > Holotrichia > Holotrichia oblita. The sequence goes on from CM043019.1 coordinate 518,761, forward strand.
ATCTCTTCGGTACAAGACTCAGGACGCCGAGTACAATCTGTTCCACCCTTCAGAGTTTAAAAATTCAACAAATGCCCGGCTAGCAAATTTCTCGGTTTTTTCGAAATATCTCGGCAACTATGATAGATAGAGCCGAAATCTCTTCGGTACAAGACTCAGGACGCCGAGTACAATCTGTTCCACCCTTCAGAGTTTAAAAATTCAACAAATGCCCGGCTAGCAAATTTCTCGGTTTTTTCGAAATATCTCGGCAACTATGATAGATAGAGCCGAAATCTCTTCGGTACAAGACTCAGGACGCCGAGTACAATCTGTTCCACCCTTCAGAGTTTAAAAATTCAACAAATGCCCGGCTAGCAAATTTCTCGGTTTTTTCGAAATATCTCGGCAACTATGATAGATAGAGCCGAAATCTCTTCGGTACAAGACTCAGGACGCCGAGTACAATCTGTTCCACCCTTCAGAGTTTAAAAATTCAACAAATGCCCGGCTAGCAAATTTCTCGGTTTTTTCGAAATATCTCGGCAACTATGATAGATAGAGCCGAAATCTCTTCGGTACAAGACTCAGGACGCCGAGTACAATCTGTTCCACCCTTCAGAGTTTAAAAATTCAACAAATGCCCGGCTAGCAAATTTCTCGGTTTTTTCGAAATATCTCGGCAACTATGATAGATAGAGCCGAAATCTCTTCGGTACAAGACTCAGGACGCCGAGTACAATCTGTTCCACCCTTCAGAGTTTAAAAATTCAACAAATGCCCGGCTAGCAAATTTCTCGGTTTTTTCGAAATATCTCGGCAACTATGATAGATAGAGCCGAAATCTCTTCGGTACAAGACTCAGGACGCCGAGTACAATCTGTTCCACCCTTCAGAGTTTAAAAATTCAACAAATGCCCGGCTAGCAAATTTCTCGGTTTTTTCGAAATATCTCGGCAACTATGATAGATAGAGCCGAAATCTCTTCGGTACAAGACTCAGGACGCCGAGTACAATCTGTTCCACCCTTCAGAGTTTAAAAATTCAACAAATGCCCGGCTAGCAAATTTCTCGGTTTTTTCGAAATATCTCGGCAACTATGATAGATAGAGCCGAAATCTCTTCGGTACAAGACTCAGGACGCCGAGTACAATCTGTTCCACCCTTCAGAGTTTAAAAATTCAACAAATGCCCGGCTAGCAAATTTCTCGGTTTTTTCGAAATATCTCGGCAACTATGATAGATAGAGCCGAAATCTCTTCGGTACAAGACTCAGGACGCCGAGTACAATCTGTTCCACCCTTCAGAGTTTAAAAATTCAACAAATGCCCGGCTAGCAAATTTCTCGGTTTTTTCGAAATATCTCGGCAACTATGATAGATAGAGCCGAAATCTCTTCGGTACAAGACTCAGGACGCCGAGTACAATCTGTTCCACCCTTCAGAGTTTAAAAATTCAACAAATGCCCGGCTAGCAAATTTCTCGGTTTTTTCGAAATATCTCGGCAACTATGATAGATAGAGCCGAAATCTCTTCGGTACAAGACTCAGGACGCCGAGTACAATCTGTTCCACCCTTCAGAGTTTAAAAATTCAACAAATGCCCGGCTAGCAAATTTCTCGGTTTTTTCGAAATATCTCGGCAACTATGATAGATAGAGCCGAAATCTCTTCGGTACAAGACTCAGGACGCCGAGTACAATCTGTTCCACCCTTCAGAGTTTAAAAATTCAACAAATGCCCGGCTAGCAAATTTCTCGGTTTTTTCGAAATATCTCGGCAACTATGATAGATAGAGCCGAAATCTCTTCGGTACAAGACTCAGGACGCCGAGTACAATCTGTTCCACCCTTCAAGAGTTTAAAAATTCAACAAATGCCCGGCTAGCAAATTTCTCGGTTTTTTCGAAATATCTCGGCAACTATGATAGATAGAGCCGAAATCTCTTCGGTACAAGACTCAGGACGCCGAGTACAATCTGTTCCACCCTTCAGAGTTTAAAAATTCAACAAATGCCCGGCTAGCAAATTTCTCGGTTTTGCGAAATATCTCGGCAACTATGATAGATAGAGCCGAAATCTCTTCGGTACAAGACTCAGGACGCCGAGTACAATCTGTTCCACCCTTCAGAGTTTAAAAATTCAACAAATGCCCGGCTAGCAAATTTCTCGGTTTTTCGAAATATCTCGGCAACTATGATAGATAGAGCCGAAATCTCTTCGGTACAAGACTCAGGACGCCGAGTACAATCTGTTCCACCCTTCAGAGTTTAAAAATTCAACAAATGCCCGGCTAGCAAATTTCTCGGTTTTTCGAAATATCTCGGCAACTATGATAGATAGAGCCGAAATCTCTTCGGTACAAGACTCAGGACGCCGAGTACAATCTGTTCCACCCTTCAGAGTTTAAAAATTCAACAAATGCCCAGCGCAAGCTCGGTTAAACCGTATTTATAGATTTGTAATAATTAATATTAAAGTTTAAATACATGTGTATGTATATTATAGGTATGTTCCTAATGTGTATAGGTGTTATTTGTTAAACGTGTAAACAAGTGTTTTTATATGCATGTATTTTTTGGCGTGAGTAAAATAAAGATATCCATTGGAACTGCAACCACGTGTCGTATCACTTCACCTCAACTGGCGACGAGGTATTTAAAATGAATTTTGCTCGCGTATAAAGTACACACATCTAGTAAAATATTAATTAAACAAATAAAATGTCAATCGGGAAGATAGGTGAATTTGATCCGAAAAATAAAAATTGGAATACGTATATATCAAGATTAGAACAATATTTTATTGCAAACAAGATAGAAGAGACTCTAAAAAGTGCAATATTAATTGCATCTGTGGGAGACGATACGTATGAATTAATGGTTGATTCGTGCAGTCCGAAAAAACCCGAGACGTTGGAATATGAAGAGTTAGTTAAAGTAGTAAAAACGCATTTACAACCGGAACCGTCCATATTAGCAGAGCGATACAAGTTCCGACAACGAAAACAAGAAACGCAAGAAAGTATTACGAAATACGTAGCAGCACTAAAAAATTTAGCAAAAACTTGTGGATTCGGATCTACTTTGCAGGAAAATTTACGCGATCAATTGGTTTATGGAATCAGGAAAGAAGCAATTAAACAGCGGTTATTTATCGAATCGAAGCTGGATTTTAAAAATGCATTCAATCTGGCAACAAGCATGGAGGCAGCAGAGAAAAATACTGGTCTGATCGAGGGTACCGAGGTCCGCGAGATCCATCACCTGAAGGGACGCCGTTCAACGGGACCGACAGCACCGCCGTCGCAGCCGTCTACGTCACATTCGGGGGAAGCAAGGGCCTCGTCACCGCAACAGACCCGTAAAGCGTGTAAATGTTGTGATAAGAAAAACCATAGTTCACAATTTTGTTATTTCAAAAATTCTAATTGTTATATATGTGGCAAAATTGGTCACGTTAAAACTGTTTGTCGAAGTAAAGTTAAAAAATTTAGCAAAGAAAAACACGCAAAAACTTTTTTTGTTGAAAAAGATGCAAGTTCAGACTCAGATTTAAACATCTATCACATAAATAACAATACAAAACCTATCGTAGTAAATGTTAAAATAGAAAATTGCTGTTTAGAAATGGAAATAGATACAGGTAGTGAAATTTCTATAATAAATTATGATGTATATTTAAAGCATTTTTCCCACATAAATTTAAATAAAACTAATATAAGATTAAAAACATATACAGGTGAATCAATATGTCCTTCTGGTTATATCGATGTACATGTTAGTCACGGTCAGAAATGTAATAAATTAGAATTGTATGTAATACAGGGCGGAGGTCCACCATTGCTAGGCAGAACTTGGTTAAGAGGATTAGACTTAGATATTAGTAATTACATTAGTATAAATTCATTAAGTACTTCAGTAGAGTCACTTTAAAAGCAAGTTCTGGATACATTTCCTGAAGTATTTGAAAAAGGCGTTGGCAAATTTACGGAACTAAAAGCTAAATTAAATTTAAAACCGCAGACAACCCCTGTTTTTTGTAAAGCAAGGCCATTACCATTTAAATTGAAAGAAATGGTGGATAGGGAGTTAGACGAGTTAGTCAAACAAAACGTGTTAACACCGCTAGATTTTAGTGATTGCACGACACCAATCGTTCCTGTCATTAAAAAAATGGTCGTATCAGGATCTGTGGAGATTTTTAAAGTCACGGTAAACCCGAATTTACTCGTAAACAAATATCCTATACCCCGAGTAGAGGACTTGTTCTCAAATTTGAGTAATGGTAAATTATTTAGCAAAATTGATTTATCACAGGCTTACGCTCAAATTGAATTAGAGGAAGACTCCAAAAGAATTGTTACAATCAATACTCATAAGGGCTTGTATTCATATAATCGTTTACCGTACGGTATCGCGTCAGCACCGGCAATTTTTCAAAAAATTTTGGATCAGTTATTTGCAGACATTAAGGGAATAGCTATTTTTTTGGACGACATTTTGATTACGGGAAGTAGTGAGCAGGAGCATTTAGAAAGGATACAGACTGTATTTAGCAAATTGAAATCAGTTGGGTTGAGAGTAGAAATAAACAAATGCAAATTTTTCGAAAAACAAATTGCTTACTTGGGGTTCATTATTGATGCAAACGGTTTGCATACGTCACCCGAGAAAGTAGAAGCTATTTTGAACGCAAAGGTTCCATCATATGTAAAAGAATTACAAGCTTTTTTAGGTTTGATTAATTACTACGGAAAATTTTTACCGAATTTAAGTACATTGCTTAGTCCATTATATCAACTATTGCAAAAGAATATAAAATGGTCGTGGAATACACAAGCACAAAAAGCTTTTGACGATGTTAAAAGTAAATTGGTATCGTCTGATTTTTTAGCACATTTCGATCCGTCATTACCGATTACATTGGCGTGTGATGCTAGTAGTTACGGATTAGGGGCAGTAATTTCACATCAGTACCCAAATGGGGAATCTCGACCTATTGCTTATGCGTCGCGCACCTTAAACGGGAATGAAAAAAAATATTCACAAATTGATAAGGGGGCGCTCGCTATTATCTTCGGAGTGCGTAAGTTCAATCAATATTTATTTGGGCAGGAATTCACTTTGATAACCGATCACAAACCTTTAATTTCAATTTTTGGTAGTACACGTGGCTTACCGGCAATGGCAGCGAGTAGACTTCAAAGGTGGGCATTAATTTTGTCAGGATATCAATATAACATTAAATATGTTAGTTCAAAAAACAATAGAAATGCAGATGCTCTCGACTGCCAATAAATTATATGAATAAGTTAACTACTGATTTGGGTCATTTTTATTACATAAATGAAATTTCTCCTGTCGATTTTAAAAAAATTGCTCAAGAAACGCGCAGGGATAAAGAATTAAGTCAAGTTCATAATTTTTGCATAAATGGATGGCCAGGCGATAAAAATACTAAAGAAACGTTTAAAAATTACTATATCAGGAAAGAACAATTGCATGTGCAACACGATTGTATATTATGGGGATATCGTGTAATAATACCATCCAAATTTAGGCATTATATTTTAAGTGAACACATTCTTTACATTTAGGGGTTACAAAAACAAAATCTATTGCCAGATTTTATTGCTGGTGGCCATCATTGGATCGCGATATTGAAAACATGTCAAAAAATTGCAATGTATGTAATTCAGTACGAAATAATCCTGTAAAATCAAATAGTCCCTGGCCTATACCAAGTCGCGCATGGTCGCGTATACACATAGATTTTTTGGTCCTATCTATAATCATAAATACATAGTCATTATCGATTCATATTCGAAATGGTTAGAAGTATTTAAAATGTCAACTACGACGGCTGAAAAAACAATTCATATCCTTCGTTCAGTTTGTTCGCGTTTTGGCTTGCCAGAAACAATAGTTTCAGACAATGGTCCGCCTTTCACATAAACGGAATTCGAAAACTTTTTGGAAGCTAACGGTATTAAGCATATACTTGCGGCACCTTACCACCACCCCCTCCCCCTCCCCAAGTAATGGTATCGCGTAAAATGCTATAAAAAACGTTAAATTCGCTCTTAAAAAAGCACAGCAGGAGGGAAAAAACCTTGATGCTGCACTTCCGAGATATTTAATGGATTACCGACATTGTACGACCGAAGAAAGTCCAGCAAAATTAATGTTAGGCAGAGAACTAAGAACGCGTTTGGATTTGTTAAGGCCTAGTACTAACAATATTGTATCCAGGAAAATAGAAAGTAGGGTAGAACAGGAAAAAACTTTACGAAATTTTGAACCTGGAGACAATGTATTAGTTAGAGATTTTTCTGATTCTGCAACTAGATGGACCCCAGCCACTGTATTAAGAAAGTCGGGTAATGTAACCTATGATGTAAGTGTAGGGGGAAATAAAAGCTGGCGACGTCATTCAGATCATATCATTGCGTCAAATTCAAATAGCGGCAAGCTTTCATCACCTCCTACATCACTAGCTTGTTCTATACCCTTACCATCTGAAACCTTAGTTATAGAAAATAGTAGTAGTGACATGTCAAACAATGTCGAAGATGTTTCAAATGTAATTCAAGAAGAAATACCTATTCCTACCAGTAGATATAACCTCAGACCGAGGAACTAAATGAAAAGGGAAGGTAATGTTGTATATTTGTAATAATTAATATTAAAGTTTAAATACATATGTATGTATATAGGTATGTTCCTAATGTGTCGAGTGTATAAATATATTCATATGTGTATAGGTGTTATTTGTTAAACGTGTAAACAAGTGTTTTTATATGCATGTATTTTTTGGCGTGAGTAAAATAAAGATATCCATTCGAACTGCAACCACGTGTCGTATCACTTCACCTCAGGAAAGTTCTTGTATTTCATCTATATTTGCAATTTCTTGTCCTGTCTGGATCTTCAATATACAAATCTTTATCTAGGTTCAAAAAATCATTAAGATTATCACTATCAGACCATATCAATAAATTCTTATTTCTTAAGGATATCTGCAAGTACATTAAGTGCTAAATCATCTTCTGGGTCAGATGTATCAGCTTCAGTTAACTAGTCTTCAGTTTGCATATTTTCATGCTTAAATCCTGCTTTGCGGAAGCAATTTTGAACTGTTTCTTTGGTTACTTGGGTCCAAGCGGCTTTTGCCAAATAAACTGCATCCAACGGTGTAATTTTCTTTATTAACTCAAAAGCTGTACCAGCAGTTTCAATGTTTACTAGCAGGTGTTTGAGTATTAGACTTCGATAATAAGTTTTAAAATTCTTTGAGGTTCAATCAGAAGCGTGTACCTAATGAATAAGAGCGGTAAATCCCCGACCAACTCCTAATTCACGCCAGGCAGAAATGTATGTATTTATGACATAGGTTGCGTTTGTACCGAAGATAAAGTCGGTGAATCCCCGGTTTACTCGAGACAGTCCCAGCGAAGTTGGCGCGCGGCGCGATTGAGAAATGCAATAGCGATACTCTCCACATAAAAATAAGAATGCGTTTCTTTTTTTTTTTTGTCCGGTTAAGAGAACATTTTCTCGTGTCCGCGTCCGTTCAAGGGAATGTCCGTCCAATAATACAATGCAAGTTATATGAGAGTCGGTCGGGACCATGAGAAACTGTCTGTTTAAGGGAGGTGTCCGTGTAAGGGAGGTGTCCGTGTAAGGGAAGTGTACGCGAAGGGAATTTCATTATACTTCATATCTTAGTTTTCCTCGAAATGAAGCAACACGATAAAAATAATTGAAAAAATGCAAACTACCACTGGAAAATGTGTCTAGATTAAAAGTATGTTCTTTACATTTTTCTGTTAATGACTATTTAGAGCACATAGCAAATCTTTAAGTAATCACCTCTCTCTTTAAAAAGTAGTGTTGTCCCATCACTCAAGATATTAAAGAAAAGTACGTTGAAAGTATGTAGTTTATTTTACATAATATATGTGTTCATCATGCCAGACTTACATATATCCAATGTATGCCATTCAAATGTAAAATAATAAATAAAATTGAATTTGGCATACGCATTCCTTAGAATAAAGTCCTTTCCTTCTAAGTTCCTAAGAATAAAGTCTATATTTACCGCCAATATCATACCCGGATCTGCGCACATTTGCTTTAGTACACTGAGAGAAAGACAATACAGAAAGTTGTATCTTCACTCCTTTGATGTTTTCAGTAAATTTTAGTATAGACAGAATATAAAATTATGCATGTACATAGTAGTATTAGATATAATGCCTTTTACAAATAAAAAACAACTGAAAATTGTGGCGATCGAAAAACTTTTTTGATCGCAGCGCCATCTTTATTTTCAGGTAATAAAACACAATTCTGATAGCAAACTGGAGCCAAACATACTTTCTTAAATGGCATTATATTTATCCAAGTGGGTACACTAACGTATTTGTAAAGTAAATGTAAGTTATCATACGTCATTTCAATAGATTAATGAGTATATGCAGGGTGATTGGTGAGAATGGCCAATTAAAAGTATTATACAAACGAAACGGAATTTTAAAACAAAATTTTGCAGTTCGATATGGTTGAATATGAACTATTAATATATATAAAAAATATTTTTGAATAAATGTCACGTCCGGTTAACCGGAAGTGGTCATCAACTTCGATTTTTTAAATAGCATGCTATAAAATAAATTACAAATTCAGCTTCTATGATACATTTTACACATATTTCATGTAGCATACCCTATACCTAAATACCATTCCTTCTGAGTTATTCGCAATTAAAGAAAAAAAAATGACAGATGCCGACTTTACTTTATAGTGATAAATACTTCACGTAGGAGTAAATGAGGCGAATGAAATTTTGCATACGCCCAGCTGATATTATGCAGTTATACAGCATTGGAATTTTTTTTCTGTAACATTATACAGGGTGTTTAAAAACTTAGTTGTTTATAAATAAGTTCAATCCGCGGAAAGTAGATTTTCTTAAATGGAAAGATATATATTTTATTAGATATTATGATTCTACAAAATATTCTCTTTGAATCCGTATTAGGTATTCCTATACCTAAAATGTAAGGTTAATAAGTTATAACGATTTAATTAACCTCCGTACTTAAAATGCTCAAATATGTCAATTTACAGAAGCAAGTGTGCTCAGCTAATTTGTTTTACATACTTACCTGCCACTTATTTTGACGTCTGTCATTGTAGTTACTTGTTCTCGCGTACACTGAGAGAAATAGATCTACACCACTACAATAATTAGGGTAAACAATGCGAGTATTTACTTTACAACAACAAAAAATTATTTTATTATTATTTACAAAACATATTGTTATCTTAGTATTTTTTTACAATTTTTATTTTACCTCTGTAATAACATTATTTTCGTTTCTGAGCGATACATTTTTCTAAGTATATTGTGTTAGAATGGATTAGCATTGAGAATAGACCAAATCAGGTACTTACTCAAAAATTTATTTATTATGCAAAGTGAATGTAATCAAATAGTGAAATAAACGTATCAAACGTTTAGTGAAAGATACCAACATTTACAACCAATGATCAGCAAAAATTTCTAAGAATTTTTAAGATATAAAAGTTTTAGCAGCCGATATGTTCGTAGAACAATGGTGAAAGAACAACACCTGTTAAGTAATAATGACAGTTATAATTATTTAAGAAGGCAGATATTTGAAAAACAGTTGAAGTAGTGTGTCCAACAGAAAATATTTTGTTGAACGTTTTTTTACTCAATAAAATATTAATTGATTGAAGAGTCTTTTGTGTAACTAAATTAAAAGTAAAATCCAAAGTGTAAAGTAAAACCTAACGTGTAACAATATCAGTAAAAAATTTAGATTATCTAAGAATTCTCCTAGATACTCCCAACAATTGGTATTGAATAATCAACATAAAGTAAATTTACATCAAAGGTCTAAATAATTAGTAGTAACAAATTAGGTAAAATTAAAATAATAAAAAAGATAATGTAAAAGATACAGTAGAAAAATTATAAGAACAACAATAATAATAACACAAATAAATAAGTTATCTAAATGGTTCGACATGGCAACCTATTGAGGCATTCTATATTCAGAGACGTATTCCTATAATTCTTGCTAATCATCTGTTGTTATTTGGCTAAAGGATCCCTTATTCCTGTAATTCAATGGGAAGAATTTTCGAAAATTCGATTAACAAAATGACAGACGTCAAAATAAGTGGCAAGTAAGTATGTAAGACAAATGAGCTAAGCAGCTTCTGTAAATTGACATAGCTGAGCATTTTAAGTACGGAGGTTAATTAAATCATTATAACTTATTAACCTTACATTTTAGGTATAGGAATACCGAATACGGATTCAAAGAGAATATTATGTAGAATCATAATATCTAATAAAATATATATCTTTCCATTTAAGAAAATCTACTTTCCGCGGATTGAACTTATTTATAAGCAACTAAGTTTTTAAACACCCTGTATAATGTTACAGAAAAAATTTCAAATGCTGTATAACTGCATAATATCAGCTGTGCGTATGCAAAATTTCATTCGCTTCATTTACTCCTACGTGAAGTAGTAATATCACTATAAAGTAAGATCGGTATCTGTCATTTGTTTTCTTTAATTGCGAATAACTCAGAAGGAATGGTATTTAGGTATAGGGTATGATACATGAAATCTGTGTAAAATTTACCGTAGGAGCTGAATTTGTAATTTATTTTATAGCATGCTATTTAAAAAATCGAAGTTGATGTCCACTTCCGGTTAACCGGAAGTGATATTTATTCAAAAATATTTTCATGTGATAGTTCATATTCAACCATATCCAACTCCAAAATTTTGTTTTAAAATTCCAATCCGTTTGTATAATACTTTTAATAGGCCATGCTCACCAATCACCCTGTAGGTGTAGGTACTACTTAATAATTTATTAACACTAAAACCTATAAAACTTTTAATAGAGGTTACATGGAATACCCTGTAGGAGTAAAATAGCTAATATTCTCCTATACTAAAAAGGTTTATAGTCTTCTATTCAATTCCGAAATAAATGAGTAATTGCAGAATATTTATAAAGAAACATATTTAAAAGCAAATAACATTACAGTATACCATTGACTTATTATTGTAAGTGATTAAAAATAAACTGAACCATTTTTTAGTCAAGGTACTAAAAATAGCAAAATCAGCACTTTCAAATATTCTTAAAAAAATAATGCAAAAATCTGTTAATATAATTTATGATAAACATTTACTTATCTTTAGATATAACTAATTATTAAGAACGGACAAAGCAATTCAAATTCAGATATACATGCACATACTCATAACAAATATGATAATTCTTTATCAATAGATAATGTTTCTCTTCTATATGAAACCTAATAAAAATGTTCATGCTAAATGTTGTGCAAATTTGGCAATAGTAACACTTACCCAACATGACCCGCATGATCCTTGATCACGAATTTCACGTATGGTCGGACAATGAGGCCATTCTTCACGAGAATCAAAATTAACTGGAATAGGAACATCAAACAAATTGTGTTCTAATTGTGGCAGTTTCTTTTGTTCAGGTAATGCCCCCATTAATTTCTTTATGTACTTCATTGATAAGTCAGGATTGAAATTTCTTCCAGCCTTCCATGTTGTTTTTTGTTTATTTATTGACTCAATAAAATCATCTGATAATGGATGTAAATATCCATAACAAGTTGTAATTGTTATACAAAATACTATTACAGCCTTCATTCCTACCTGAAAAAAATAAAAAATTACTTATTCAAAGCAAGAAGTGATTTACGTACCAAGTTCTAGTCACAGTCGTAACAATATGGACATATAATCTTTGTTTTTCTGTAAGAATCAGTTTTGCTGTAAAGTTCAAAGTTTATCAATTCACAAACAAAAATATGACTTAACAAAGAACAGTCATATTCGAAGTTATTTTAAATCTCTAACCAACTCTAACCTCTCAATTGTCAAATGATGACGTTATTTCAACAAGCAGTTTTAGAAAAAAAACAACGCAATACGCAATAGGTCAGATTTCTTTTTTCTTACTATTACCATCTAATTAGGTACAGCTGCTATTCTATAGATGGCGAACATATACTAATAAATATGTTTGGTAGATGTTCAACCAATTGCAATAGCGGAAATTTCTACAAGATTTTGTTGGAAATTACAAAAATAATTTATGGAAAGAAATTATAATAGCAACTATTATCACACTATTTCCAATGTACACTCGGTCGCAAATGTAGGTCAACTTTAGTTTAGGTATTGTAATTACATGTTCAATCATAACGTAACATAAATTGGCATGAAACTATAGCAACGACATGTTATATTACCACATTTTATTATTATTTAGTTATACAAGGTTAGTCAAAAGTATGGAATAGGCGGTTTATTTCCGTAAATATGAACTTTAACTTGAAAATGTCTTTAACAAAAGTTTTTTTACTATTCTTCATGTCTTATAGACTACTCCTGGTTTTTTTTTTATGTCAACGACGTCCAATACAACGACCTGGAAAGACGTTAATCAAAAACCGGCGAACATCAACTCCATAATGTGGTGGGGCGCCGTCTTGCTGAAACCAAACATTGTGGTTTGGCATTCCTTGTCGATATTCATCCGGAAATAAATATGCAAAGGGTCTATAAAGTATGGACCTATTATGTGGTGCCCCATAATACCAGCTCAGACTTTAAGTTTTTGTGAATGCTATGTATGGTGTTCCATCATCCAATGGGGATTTTGACTGGACCAGTAGCGACAGCTGTGTCTGTTTACAAACCCATATAGACAAAACGTGGCTTGATCAGAAAATAAATGTGGTTTAGACAATTTGGATTATTATTGATCATTTCCATCATTATTGCACAAAACTGCATTCTTCTGTCTCGTTTAGCTCATGGAGAAGGTGTATATCTTGTAGGGTTTGTATTTGTTCTTTTTTAATATTCGAACTACCGACGATTGACTAATATCATTATCCAAAGCAAATTGCGTCTCCCTCGTGTATCTTCATCTTGACGTAGGCAAACTTGCTTTGCCGGATGAGGGAGCTTGCGTGCTCTAATGAACCTGAGAGCTAAACCGGCGGTAGCATTGCTACCGGTAGGGTCACCCATGCCGAACAGGTCGAAGGCGAAGTGCCGGACTAAGAAAGATACCCCTGACCCAGCTGTCGTGTCGTGGCTAAGGGTTTACCAAGGGACAAACGATGCCAGTATCCTTTATACTATGTGTAAGGCTACTGTTAAACCATACTCCGTCCACTGTGGTTATGTCTCACAGGTGGATAAAGTGGGGGGTCTTGGCTTAATCGCACGGACCGAGAGGAGACAACCTCAATAAAAACCTAAATGCTAAGGCGGGTGGGCAGGCTGACGGGATGCATGACTGTTTACTGCTCACACTCCTGCAATACCGGGCGACCTTCCGGAGTATTAGCCTTGCGTCTGTGTGGGAGCTCCACAGGCGTCGACCACCCTTTCCCCCACTCGTGGGACCAACATGGACACAGTAAATGACAATTCTAAATTTCAGGTACAGGGGGAAGGTTCGGGCTCGGACGAATCGGACTCCTGCGACACTACCCTCAGAGAGGTCACTTCGGTGACGGACTCTGAGGACACCACCGGCGGAGAACCACAGGGAGGCTCTGCCCAAGGAGAAGCCAAAGAAGATAGCGCTGAGTAACTGGCGGTAGGAATGCAAGGCATGGGACTTGCCACCAAGAGACTGTTGGGAGCCCAGCATAAGAAAGCTATGAAAGCTCTGAAAATGGTCGCAGAGACGTGGACTGCGGAGAAACCGAGCAAGACCAAAGGGACAACGGAACGCGTGGACAAGACGGATCGACCAAAGACTTCAGGTGAGAAAAGACCGAGGTCCGAATCGAAGACACCTCCCACGACCACCGGAGCGAAGAGATCCAAGGGAGAACCCAGACCAAATGGATCTTATAGCGATACTGTGTCGGGAATTAGACGGGCGGTGATTCATAGACGCCATCCCGACATCGTGCTGACCCAGGCACAATCAGACCTGGTACAGAACACATTGGCGGACGTGCTATGCGATGCCCCGGCAAGCAGCACGGAGCCTCTGCAGTTTTATAGAACCGTGTTCAGTGCAGGGATTCTCTAGATGACTTGTGCAAACCACGGAACGGTCCAATGACTGGAAAATACTGTAGCGTCCGTAGGGGAGCTTCTTCGGGAGCGACTGGATGGAGTAGAGTTGAGGGTTGTGGACTCAACACAGCTTCCTGCCAGACCTAGGGTGCTAGTACACGTACCAGAACCACAGAATGTGGAGGAGGGTACAATCAGAGACCGTCTCAAGAAGCAGAATCCTGGCCTGATGACGGAAAACTGGATGCTGATGAGCAGGAAGATTGAGAAGGAAGGACAGCTTCTGGCCTACTCAGTGGATGACCCATAGTTGAAAGTCCTGGAGAGGAGCCAACTCAAAGCTTTCTATAAGCTGGGCAGGCTGACTTTTCGGGTAATCAAACAACCGAGCAATGACAAGGATACTACAGGCCAACCTTCAACATAGAAAGGCGGCTTCGGCAGCCCTATGCTAGAGACTTAACTGCGGTAAGAATTGGGGGTGGAGGTGGATATGGACTGAGGGAATGCGCTATCGGATCGGCCTATCTACCATACGATGACCCCAATCCGCCACCTACCAAGTAAGATACTGCAGGGAGCCAGGACTGCAGCTGATCATCGGCTGCGACGCCAATGCGCACCACACGATGTGGGGAAGCACGGACACCAACGAAAGAGGCGAGTCACTTTTACAGTTCATTGTAGCAAATAATTTAGATACATTGAATGTGGGTAACAACCCGACTTTCGGTACGCGGAATAGAAGGGAGGTTATTGATGTGACTATAGCCTCACAATGTGTGAGTAACTTTGTTGCAAACTGGCATGTGTATGAGGAGGTAAGCTGCTCGGATCACAGACACATAAGATTCACTCTGGCAGGCAGAGTGGAGGTGAGTTCCTACCGGGATCCACGGAAGACAGACTGGGAGGCCTATCGCGCTGACCTCAGGTCTGGGCTCCCCGGGATCAATAGGAGGATAGGAAATGCAGCAGAGCTGGACATGGTTGTGGAGCAGCTAAATGACACAATCATTTCAGCCTATAATGACAACTGCCCCCTTGTTGCAAGGCATTCATCCAGGAACGTGCCCTGGTGGAGTAAGGAATTTGCGGAATTGAGGGCACAAGTTAGGAAAAAATATAATAGGGCCAAACGATCAGGAGAGTGGGAGGAGTACAGGGCCGCTCTGACTTGTTACAACAAAGAGCTGAGGGAGGCGAAGAGGAGGTCGTGGTGGGGGCACTGTGAGGGGATTCAAAACACCCAGCACAGCGCCAGATTCTACAAAATCCTTGCCAAAGAACCTTATGCATCAATCAGTACTCTCAAAAACCATATGGGAGAGTACACCACAACAGGGAAGGAGACCATAAATGAACTATTTAGGGTACACTTTCCTGGCTCTGAGATCGTAAACCAATCGAGGAACATCTGGGAGGAGCACCGGAAGAGGAAGGTGTCCAGCGCCGAGTGGCAGACTTCCAGTAGGATGGTTGACTACGATAAAGTCAGATGGGCTATCGACTCATTTGAACCCTACAAATCGCCGGAACCAGACGGCATTTACATGCTGCAGAAGGGAGCGGAACTATTGTATGCGATACTGTGCAACATCTGTAGATGTAGTTTGGCTTTTGGCTGCATACCAAAAGCGTGAAGGTTTACTAGGGTAGCATACATACCGAAGCCTGGGAAAGCAGGACGGGCTACCGCGAAGTCTCTAAGACCAATTAGCCTAATGTCCTTCACTATGAAGGCATTGGAAAAATTGGGGGACTGGTATATTAGGGATGATGTGCTGGTGCGTGCATCTTTACATCGTGACCAGTATGCCTATCGGACAGGAGTTTCGACAGAAACAGCGCACCACGAACTAGTCAGTTTAGTGGAGGACATACTACAAAACAAGGAAGTGATGCTGGGGGCCTTCATCGATATCGAGGGCAACGCAAGGGCTGACGAACTCGCGAAGAGTGGGTCAGAGATGAAAATGTACGGCCCAGAACCTTTCTTTGGGGTCACAAGGCAAACGGCCCGAAGATACATAGGCGACTGGGTTCGTACGAAACAGCAAGAATACTGGAGAGCCACACCCGGTATAGTACATGGTAAAACCTTCATAGGGAAACCATGTAGGAAAAGAGCTAGAAAACTACTACAGCTTAGTAGGAAACAGCTCTGCATTGTAACGGGCCTAATGACCGGACATGCTGCGGTGAAAGAACACCTACACAAAATCGGAGTACAAAGTGTAGACTTTGTGGGATAGAACCGGAGACAGCCGATCACATACTACGCCACTGCGAGGCACTAGATCGCAGAAGGCAAAATCTATTTGGGAGAACGAAAGGAGACCCACTCGGTTAGGGACCTGTACAGATTAGTGGAGGGGACTAGCGTGCTAGAGTGGGTGACTTGAACATACAGATGTGGTACAATAAGCCTGATGGCTGCGGTGCCTACCGGGGACCATAGGTCGGACGAGTCTGGGAGGGAGGAAAAAAAAAGCAAATTGCGTGGTTGACGTAATTGAATTATCCATAACACTAAGTAATACATCAAGAGCTTGATGTCGATTCGTGGCTGATTTTGGACGTCCAGACCTTGGAATATCTTTTATATTTCCAGTTGCTCTAAATTATCTAACCAATTTAGACACTGGATTGTACAATAGGATTTCTCTCCGGATGAACGTTATTAAATAAATGACAAACATCTTGCTGTGAACGTTGTCGATCTTCATAACCAACCATCATTAAGATTTCAATTCATTCAGTTTCAGGAGGAGGAGTTTGACCATGTTTACAAATTAAAATGAAACTATTTTGATTAAATTAACTTGTTAACCTATTGAAAGGTACTTCACAATCACATTAAGTAAACAGAGGCCACTATAATTTTTTGTAGAATTATCCTGAATCTGATTTGAAATCACATTTTGCCGTTTATTGGAAACTATGATTTTATACAGAAATTTTGTTATTAAAGCATATGAAAAAAATATCAACTCATTTCAAGAAAAGAAGATTGAAAAGAGAAAAAAAGAAAAAAAAGTAATACATTTCCATTGAAATAGGTTGATATAAAAAACCACGAGTAGTCTAAGACATGGAGAAGAATTAGTAAAAAAACTTTTGTTAAAGACATTTTGTTATAAAGTTCATATTTACGGAAATAAATCGCCTATTCCATACTTTTGACTAACCCCTAAGTATATCAAAACAACACTGGAGAAATTAATTTGTCCTACTTTTTTGCAACTGTCGATATAAGTAATAAGTTATGAGTGTTCTACTTTTTTTTAGACAAAGGTACTAATATCTGTCCAGTGTTGTAGAATCAATAGTATATTATTTTATACAGAGGAAAAGTGATACTTTTCATGGCGCGCGTGTTTAGCAGCCGAACGAAGTGAAGTGGTAGGATGTTTGGACGTTTAGACTGGTTTAGACTATGTTTAGACCGATTATTAAGTACGAGCTGTTTCTATCGTGTCAAGTGGACACTGACAACATTGAAATTATGTCTTTGTATTGGTTTGTACCTTGCCATAATAACACTTTTCCCTCCGGCGCGCGGCGGAGGAAAAGTGAAAAGTAAACCTCCGGCGGAGGAAAAGTGACACTTTGCGGCCGACTACTCAGTCGAGAAATGTCAGTTTTATTGACATTCGAAGAAAAAATGTATTTTCCTTCCCCTCACAAAATGTTTAAGGGGATCTTTCAAAATGAATGTTTCTAATAAGTAGCACAAATCGTAAATATTGTGGTCATTCCTTAGTAGAGATTTATTTCCATTGATGAGAGAGCATATGGTCAGTAATCAGTAAAAAAATATAGCAGGAGGCAAATTTTCATAGTGAAGAACGTAAATGGTAATGTATACCGTTATAATTTTTGAAGCCAGAAGAATAAGGACACATAACTTTTGTTTTAATGTAAATAAAATAAAAATGTATACGTACAGAAATATTCTTGTAAATTACTTTACTAGTGCGAGGCCTAAACCGACGATAAATCGCCCACTGCATATGTCTAATTTTAAAAGAAAAGTTAATATACAGGATGACATAGAAAAAACTACAATGCATAGTAACATGTGATAGGGGACCAAGAAAAAACAAAAAAAGTTTCTATACGTACATGTCCGATTACTTTTTGTTTTCAAGTTAGAAGCTGTTGAAGTTAAAAGGCTTTTATTAAACAAAACAACATTTAAAAATATAAGATACATATTAGTTCTACATAAGGTGTTCAAATTGGTGACCTTGTTGGCCTGAACACACATTTCAAATCTTCGTGTTAATGCCTGACGGCATCTTTGAAATATATTAGCACTGTTACTAAATCTATCAGCAGACTCCACAATTGTGTTCCATAATTGATCTTCATTATTTATTTCTGCGGAATAAACTTCACATTTTATAAATCCCCAAAATGAAAAGTCGAGGGGATGAAGGTCGGGACGACGAGCTAGCCGTAGTATAGGTTCCTCACGACCAATATCTCCAAATTTTCGTTGCAGAAATGCCCTTACTCTCCTAGAATAGTGAGCTGGCAATCCGTCATGCATGTAGTACATTCTTCTTATAATGTTCAATGGAACATCTTCTAATAAATTATTCAGTTCATCTTTTTCCAAAAAATTTCGATAGAGTTCGCCTGTCAATCGTCTGGGTATTCGAAACGGACCAATTAGATAATTGTCGACTATACCTGCGCACACGTTAAAGAAAAACCCATACTGGTGATTCCGTATTACGTTCTGATGAAGATTTTCCTCTGCCAATAATGCATATTGTGAATATTGAGAATGCCATCGCGACTGAAACCTGCTTCATTGATAAACAAAATTAATGGCACAAAGTTTTTCTCTTTGTTTTGCAACCATTCGCAAAATTGTAAAAGCGGTGGGAAATCCTGTCCATATTCTGGTTTTTAAAGCAACCATCTTCTCCCAAACGCTTGTGTAGATACGTCAATAAGGCTGTGTTCCGTAAACCGAACATAAGATACCAAGGTCTTGGTTGTGGTTGGTTGCGGTACATTTCCGTGCTAAATATTTACGGAACGATGTTGCTATGATTTGATCAATTTCATCAGCTGTTTAGACTTTACAATGCAAACCAAAACTATATTATTGCGATTTATAGGTACATACGAACAGTATGCATATGTTATTTTATCAATGTTCTATAATAAAAAGCCAATAGTTCAATATAATCGATAAATATAGTTTATTTTATAAATGTTGTGCTTAACCTCCATACTGTTTTCTTGTCAAACAAAACCAAACCAGCAGTAACCGTAATTGAATAGCGGTTTGTTTGGTAACAACTGAATGTACCAATTTCAGATAACCGAGTTCCGTAAATGTACGATTTTCAGGATTACCAAAATCACGGTTACAATATTATATTTACGGAACAGAGCCTAAATGTCCTAACATTAAGAGCTTGTCTTAATGGGTATCTCTCTCGATGGACACGTTGTGCTTCGGAAGCATTTGAACGAGCTTTGCCGTAACACATGATCATGTATTTCACAAAAGTATAGCGCACCATTTTAAACGAAAACTTTCAATAAAATAAGTTAATATTGCTTTCGCATTTACCAAATGTTTTGTTTCATGAAAAAATATTTTTTATTGCCTAGGTAAAAGTAAAAAACAAGAACAATATAAAAAAGTTTGCAACTTGAAAACAAAAACCAATCGGAAATGTGTGTATAGGAACTTTTTTTGTTATTTCTTGGTCTTCGATCATATGTTGCTATGCATTATAGTTTTTTCTTACAGCATTTTCTTACTTCTTAAGGGAGCTCGCACACTGAGGCGCGGCGAAGCGAAGAGAAGAGAAGCGAATTTATTACGCCAGAGAAAAACGCACATTGTCAAATCGGTTCCCGCACACTGATGCGCCGCGTGGAGAAGCGAAGCGAAGAGCCGCTGCGAGGAAAGTTTTCAGACCAACCAGTCGAAGTATCTCGCGCCGCTTCTCTCAGTGTGCGGTACATAGAGATGGGAAGCGCCAAATCTTTAGGTTTTCGTTACTTATCGGATACTTTCGTTTTCCGATAAGACGCCAGTAGGCTATGAAAAACCAGTAGATTCAGTTGGTATTTTGTTTTGAAGGTATCATGCACATGCGCATCAGGTCTCGCGTCTATTTCGCTTCGCTTCGCTTCGCCTTAATGTGCGGACTTCGCTCGCGCGACGCTGCGCTTCGCCGCGCTTCCCGTCGCTTCGCCGCGCCTCAGTGTGCGAGCTCCTTAATATTTACGTACCAACTCGTGACAAACAACATGACAGTTGCTACTGTTTTTTTTACCAATTATTAGTATAGTATATTAGAAATTTTTGAAAAGTTTTGCATCAAATATAGAGCAAAATTTAATTTAATATGGAAAGAATTTTTCGCCATTCCCCACTAGCCGTGCAGCATTAAGCAGCATACTGTATACTTATTCACTATGTATGGGGATGTGTTGTTTATGAACAAACTAGTGCAAATGAATTATTTTTAAAATTAAAGAAAAATGTAGTTCTCGATTCTGTCTCAATCGAATCCTTCACATGGATTCCAGAGAACTACAGATACAAAAATTAAGCTGAAGTTATAAGCTTTCGCTACCATTTTGTCAGCATTGTTGTTCACAGTTGCCGTTATCGCTCATAAGTTAAAAAATACAATTACCTATAGATACGTCTATAAAGGCGTGTTTTTGTTCCGCATTTCAACTGGTTTAGTTGCAATTCTAACAGTCAAACGTCATAATTATTATTTGGTCGTACGTTTAGAACGATTCTGAAGTGGTTCAAGTGTGGAACCAAAATAAAGCTAAAGTTTCACTACCGTCGCTGTTGGTCCATCGTTCATCGTTGCCGTTCGCCGGTGTCAAACTATGAATAAATAAAATAAAAAAGTTTGTTTTGTTTTGAGGACACTCAACATGAGCTGCGTCTAAAGATGATCTGAGGCAGTACGTATTCTATTGCATTTACAGCAAATGATTTGCTGTAAAAAATACGATAAACTATAATTACAAGCTAAGTAGCTAAAAGTAAGAAAAGCAACGCTTACCAAAAAAATTTCAGAGTGATTTTACCAAAAGTTCGTAAAATTTCAAAGGGCGTCTTATCTGACGGCGTGGTCACTCTTCGACGCCAACATTCTAACTATGTATAGATAAATAAACTCATTGATTTTATTATGATAAATGCAAGAAAATAGTATATTAAGTATGGAGAACGGTAAGGATTGTTTACCGTTCGAAGACAATTGCTTATTATCTGAGAACGGTAACCCTTAACGTTCGACATGCTTATAACGTTATTTGCGCGATTGGAATCTCTAGAATAATAATAATAAGTTATATACCTAAATAAATTTGTGAAAATCAGGAAGATTGGAACTAAAACCGTTGGATGGCTGTTCCATTGTTTCTATGGTTTTGCTCCAAACAAGTCAAAATGTGTTTTTGATGCTGTCGTTCCTAGTTTTGTTTTGTGGTTCTGTTTAAATCACTTACCGTTCAGTGAACGGTTAATTACTTACCGTTTTGTTGCAAATAATAACTAGTAAGAGCAATTTACCGTCGTGGAAACAGATACGGTAAACTGATAAAAACAACCGCAATCGCGCAAAAAATATTTAACCATGTAACCTGTTATTCCTTTATTTCAATAAAGAGGCAACAATGCATCTAATTTCTTGGAAGTTTGGGTGTAAAATTCATAAAATAGAAATGGTGAGACAAGAAAGAGGAATTGTCATTTATAATAGCATAATTACATTGTATATGTACAGGGTGCCCGGATTTCGTAGAGACAACATGGGTAACTTTTTTATCTGAAGACATCGAGAGACGGTTAAATTACCAAAAAGGTGTAGATTCAAGAGCTCTCTAAGAATTCATTTTCAAATTTTACTTGTCATGCTTCATTTGTTTAATATTGAAGAAAAAGTGAAATCTACAAAAAGAATTATTTAATTATTGTGTTTATTGTTTTTGTACCGTGAACATTACATTTTGTTATTATTTTCCATGATCAACATAGAATTAAACGTTAACAAACTTCTTAAGCTTTAAACGCTAAAGCTTTATTTTTTAGTTAAAGGTAGCTATGTATTCGATATTTTTTGTCCAAAACGTTATGCTCTTTCCAAATATGTACAAATATAACATTTTTTGGCTTGAAGTGAAAGAAGCCTACTATTAATAATGTTTCTTTGACATTGACTACTTTATTATTCATTTAAAGACAATAGTGTATTGAAGCTTTATATCACAAATAAAATTATTTTTTTAAATATGTACAAATATACAGGGTGTTCCATTTAAAAAATATATAAATTTTCAAATTTCTCAGAAATACGTAATTCAATTGTTTTTTTCATGAACTGCATACTAATCAGCGTTAAAAACACTGATAATTTGCTAATTTGACCACAACTGTAGCTCCAAAAATAACGGAGATAGCAATAGTGCACCGATAACTTCGGACACGGTGTATACCTATGTATGTATATAAATGTTCATTATCGTATTTCTACGAATCACTTTATGTAGCATTAGTGTTTTGCATCTGTAATACGCGTTATATCTTAATTTGTATTATATGCGCAATTTTGCGAATGGCTTCATTTTTGCTGTTAATTACGACATCCAGATATTTAAAGTTGTTCACCGCCTCATTCGTGTGTTGTTTATTTCTTTCCTCATACTTACTTTCATACTCTTAAACTTATCTTCATTAATCTCAAGTCCTGTTTTTGGGTTTCGCACGTATTGCTTCTTCAATATTTTCACTATTCTTTACAGTTCTAACTATATCATTGGCATATGCCACGATCGGTACCGCGTTCGGGATTACTGTTCCATTCTGGTCGCTATCCTTTATGGTTCCGTCTAATGCTATATATTAAACAGTGGGGCTGATAATCCATCTCTTTGTATTACGCCTTTAGTTATTCCGTAATGTGTAAATCCTGTTTCTTTTGAATATTTCAATGTAATTTTTAGTGGAGTTATTGGTCTACATGGTATTCCAATTTTCTTGGCAGCCTGTTATGATTTGATTTTGCACTCATAATTAAGCTACGATGCAGCACCAAATAATGATTGTTATCAACACGATAACCCCCTACATAAACTCGTATGTAACTAAACATACATTTTACAAAACACCCAATCAACATGGTGACGGTCTTGACTAGCCGAAACCATTGGAAACAACTTCGAAAGATCGATTAACACAACTGTACAGATGAATACAGCTAGCCGGATGAAAGTATATTAGTAGTTCTGCGTCATCTTATTCGCTATTTGTATTGCCCGTCATGACTTTACTCTGTCCGATTCGATGATTCCGTAGTTAACATTGATGGCCTGCAAGTTGAACAATGTTTAATGTGTTGCACAACAAAAGTTGTGTGGTAGTTGTTATATATTATGTCAGCTATAATTGTATAGTTTTACTTAATGGCCTAACATATCGTTAAAATAATTAATTTTTTAAATGCAATTGTACCACACAATTCAGTTTTTCTTCCTATTGTTTTAGTTGTAATCATCACAACTTATCTCAAAGATTTTAGTTTTTCAGTTAAAAAAATTAATTAAATTGTAATTTTTCAGTTATAAAAGTACACACATAAATCATATAAACTACTTATACTTAATTTCGCAACATATGTACATAATTAGTATATATTTGTTTGTTAAATGAAGAATAAATAGGTTTTCCGATCTACTTACTATCATACTGTTTATTATATACTACTACATATGCTGATTTTGTCTTTTTTACTATTGCATTACACTCATGACAGTGTTTTGATTCTTCCTTCTAAGGTCTGTTCACGAAATTCAAAGTTGATAGCAAATACAGTTTATTTTAGTATTTAGGTAATCTCATATACAATACAATAAATTAAATTATTTAGACGTAGCGAAATCACGCACCCTTTTCCGAACACCTGCCATAAGTGTCTGAATTGACGATCGCAAAGTTTTTCGAGCAGCTGCGTTCCAAAATTTTCGGAAATCAGCTATGTCTGTGGCAGCTGCACCTTTTCTTACGCAACTCGCGCTTGATGTTTGGCCAATATCGTTTGATAGGGCGAAGTTCCGGACAATTTGGCGCGGATTCGTGTTTTGCAACGAAACTGATGTTTTCTTGGTTGAATAAATTTAAAGTTTCGTGAGCATAGTGAGCGGACGCTAGGTCAGCCCAAAATATAGAAGACACTGTGTACTTATGATAGAGTGGTACAAGACGCTGCGTAACACATTGCTCTCGGTAGTTCTCGCCGTTGATCGTACCAGTTGTAAAGAACGTTGAATTTTTTAAACAACACGAGCAGATAGCCTGCTATACCAGAATCTTCTCGCCGAATTTTTCTATTGCCACACTTCTATCCTTATCTGAAACATCCTCTCCAACTTCCAT
The DNA here is from genome assembly GCA_023690525.1 of Holotrichia oblita. NCBI lineage: Eukaryota > Metazoa > Arthropoda > Insecta > Coleoptera > Scarabaeidae > Holotrichia > Holotrichia oblita. Next base: position 543,326 of record CM043019.1, read on the forward strand.
TGTGTAGAATTGAGGCCCCGGCAAAGTTCCCATGTCTTTTTTAACGTACGTTTCGTCGTCCATCAAAATGCATCTTTGACGATTGTTGACCAACAATTTGTTCAATAGAACACGCACAGGACTTTGCCCTTTTCAATTGTATAGCGTTTCTTTTCGGTATTTTTTGCTTCTTACGGGTCTGTAAGTTGTTCCTTTTCTTAGCATTTTGGATATTTCCGATCGATGTTCGTAATTTCTTTGCCAAATCTCGCGTTGACACAGATCGGTTTTTTTTAAATGCGGTAACAATCTTCTTATCCAAGTTTGGATTCATACAGCTTTTTTCGCCCTTTTTCTGGCAGATCTCCCAAGATATTGTGTTCTCCAAATTTTCTAATTACCTTTCTGGCGCCATCTTTTGATACATTGCACCGTTTTGCAATTTCTTGTAGCAAAATGCCTATCTCCGTGCAATAAATTTTAATAATTGATGTATGTATGTACACCACTGATCCGCGGCATGGTGAAGTGCATAATGTTTTTATACAAATTGAGGTGTTAACAAATGTCACACATGCCAACGCCTACGGTGATTAAAATTATGCTTACATTTACTTTGTAGAGGCATTTGCGCGTGGCTACTTTATTTCGTGAACAGTCGTTATAGACATCGTATGTAATAGCACTTGATTTCTAAATACATATTTTGTGTTTATCTGACTATCCAAATAAATTTAAAATCGAACTAAAAAAGTATTTAGTGGATAGAGCATTATACTCAATTTCAGACTATTTTGTATAGCATTTATTTTTAAATTGTTTTGTACCATATATTGTATAGTTTTGTACTACTATAGATTATAGCTATCTACATTTGTCAATTGCTCATGTTCCTTGAACCAGAAGCTAATAAAACATTATTTTATTATTAGCAAATTTCATTATAATTAAAGAAATATATAGGTATATTTTGTAAGTACTATACTACATGTATTTAACCGAAATGCAAAAACATGAATGCAAACAAAAAAATGTCTTCTATAATTAAACAATGCATTATTTTTAAGATTACGAAAATACACATGCTGCCTCAGTTGCATACTAATTTCGGATTCACATTACAAGCTTGATTAAGCTCGGTTCATGCTCCGAGCGCGGTAATGACGTCACTGCGACGTCGTTATCGATCCTAGACCGCGTGTACAACAGAAAGCTCGGAAAAGCTCAGCGGTTTACTAGTTGACAACTGCTGGGAACATTTTAGGTTAGTGACTTGTCTGTTCAGTTTTAGTGTACGAAAAATGGAAGGGACTATGTACGAGATGATCGATTGTGTATAAGGAGGCCGTGAATAACGCTGACGGATATATACCCAGTGACATACATCCTCGCTACACTTTTGCGGTAAGTAGGTACTTGCACATAGATTAACAAACAATACTTCTCTGAAATATTTATGTACTTATAATATTTCGGTCTGAACAGAACTACAGATTCAACTCCGTGTATATTAAAAATGAACAAATTCTGTTTTACATATTTTTTTAGTTTAAAAACTGCTGCTTTAATTGTAATATACCTGCATTGCGCATATTTTGCAATATACATATGATAAGTAATATACAATGAAAACTAGTTTATTTGAAATATTTATTTTACTATTAAATAAAACAAATTCTAAACAATACATAGAGGTAAACAGAAAATTGTTGAGCGAATTATATGTAGCTGCATATAAATAAGTTTGTAAACAATATATTGCACATACTATGTCCCTGGATTTTATATAAAGGTTTATTATTATAAAGGTAGTTACCCTCTAGTACGGTCTCTGATTTTAAAATTGTTACTACAAACGGTCAATATTATGTGCCTTTGAAACAATAAACGAGTACATATTATACACACATATATTATATATATGTACATACATATGTATTATATACCTGAGAGTAACTATATGTACTAACTATTATTAGCATTTAACATTCTTATTTATTTTATTTTCATTTAAACCTTTATAGTATCGTGTTCTAATATAGAAAAGATAAATTTAAATTAAAGATAAGTTGGTAGCTCATTTGGTAATTCATTTTTGTAACAATAATTCACTAGAGTACCGCAATAATTATTATTTCCATGTGACAATATCGGGAAGTACCTATTACAAATTGTCATTGCTATACTATACAAACGTGTTGTGATAAAATATTATAAAGTGTTAAATAAAGGTGACTTTTCATGATTAAAAATTAATCAAAATTTGTAACGTGCTCTGCTATCAGATCTAAAAAAATTGCAAAATGAACAAACTTGCACCAGTATGAAAGCTAGTTTACGCACATTCAGTAATTTAATGGAGTAAATAAATTTAACTAATAGTTTAGTTTTCACTACTGATTCAGCCAACGTTTGGAATGCACATGTGTCGAACACTGGGTAGTTATTATGTGTTATATTGTATACAGAGTGAGTCGTAACTATTCCTTCGGTATTTTGTGCCTAAATGCTAAAAGATATCAGATTGAGATTTCAGTCGCGTAGACAGATCAACAAGGAATATATTTTAAATTTGTTTGTAATAAAACAAGGATATTCAAAAAGTTCACCATATCAAAATCAAGGTACTTATAATACATACAGTACATACAACTTGTATGATAGCTGTAAATAGCATATAACACCGTGTGCGCTACTAAAAATAACCTATTACTTAAACAAGGTCTCTTGGTGAAGTTCCAGATTTCATTTTAGAAGGTGTTAACATTGAACATAGATTGAGTATACAGCAATAATTATTTTTCTCTATTTTAAGTACTGCTAATTATTTTTAGCATACAAACGAACACACTACCACTTACACGATGCTAAAGTAAACACCGAATTTAAAATGAGAAGGTTCTGTTGAACAAACGAAAAAAAACTATTGATTATTCTAACCTAACCTAATCTACACAACTTTTCGTTTTAATCCGACAATATCTGAATGAATGCAGTTGAAGCGCTAATCTCAAGAAAGAGCTACCCGGCACCTCCACCATTATGTCGCAGACGTTATATATTCCGTGATGCGTACTTGGGGAGTAATTCTTTTCTTATGAGTTGCACTAGTTACTTATTTATTTACGTTTTATCTAACAGAAATACACTTGTTTAATTCCCCTTACTTCAAAGAACATTGACTATAGGGCGTACTATCATGCAGTACATGACGCTTCCTGTCTTCAAACAATGACTCTAGCCTTTCACGTTTATGAAATGGCATTAATATAAAAATGTAATTTATTAATTCTTAAGATATTTTATTTTTAACATATCTCATGATGATTATTTTAGAAATTACTAGAATTTATGTCTGAAAAGCAGCACAACGCAAACTAATATTCGGTGTATTTGTTTTTACCAATGAAATCAAGGTTTTATTGGAAAGCTTTTATTTTTCATAAATCACTAGCTACATCACATGATGTATCAAAGTATTGAGATATTGTATCTTTGGTTTATATATTCAGCTGGGTTTTGTATTTTTATAAAATGAAGTAGAGAAATATTAACTGTCACAATATTTTACAAAAAAAAGTACTATATGTATATACACAATCAAAAAATTTCTCCAATTATCTTATATTTCTATGTGTAGGTATATCTTTCCTCTTTTTTTATTCGTGTTTTCCATATTTCAAACACACCAGCGGCGGCCGCTGCGTGTCACTTTTAAGTGTGCAGAAGTTAGCGGCGCATCGGCTACCTATGCAAATCTTGAATTTATGAACAGGTAACCGATATGCCGCTAACTTCTGCACACCTAAAAGTGACACGCAGCGGCCGCCGCTGAAACACATGTACTGCAAATGGTACACAGCTCCAGTTAGTCACCGACAATGGAAACCAACTTTGATCTTCCTTTATATTATATTGTAATATAATGACACTCGTCTTATAATAAGTCATACACTGTTATTATTCTTATTATTTACAGAATAGACTGTAGAAATTCCTAGTCCAAATTTAAATTTTGACCCCTTCATTTTACTGTTTAATTTTTTGTTCAACTTGTTCATTTATTTTTTGCACATTTCGCTTCCGTCAACTCATTCCAGTCATATGAAAATCTTCTTGGTAAATAATATCTTACGGAAATTAATCATCATGAATTCGTGATCGAACTGAACTGTAGTTTATCAGATGCGTGAGCCATAAACATTCAATTGTTGTGGATAATGTTTTGTATAATTTTGATATTTTATGAAAAAAAATTTTTTTGAATTTTCACTAGTGCCACAATCGTAGAAATTATTTATACCAAAATACAATTTTTAAAATAAGTTTTGAAAATGATTTAGACAAAATGACATAACAAATACACAGCACGTAATAGACCATACGCAGTCTACCTATCGTATCTACGACTCAAATATATCATATGAATATTTTCAAATTCCTTAGTAAAAGCATGATTAGATTTGAGATTTATTACATGATATTTATATTGAAGAGTAATGTAAACACATCTATACGGCAGTATGTAATCACCTCTTTTAAAACGCAAAAAAGATATTTGTCAGATATTTTTGCTCTAGATATTTATTTCGACCTGCTATGTGATTAAATGTAAACACCATTTTTACTAGAAGTTACAATTCTATGAGAAATTGCTCGTCTACTTTCTTCTTCACTGTCTGACATACATCTTTAAATTTAAACAGTTTGACAAAATAGACAAAACAACACCGCACAACCGGACGGTAGTACTGAACATGCACCTTCTTTTCGATGACCAAATAAGAATATCCACCCATACTGAAAAAAAAGAAAACTCGAAAAAAGAACTGAATAAGTGTCCATCAATGTGTCCATGTGTTAGGTAATTCTAATTTTATTAATGCACCGAATTAGGTTATAAATTAGTTCCTAATCTACCATTTTAGTAAGGTAGTAATAATTAATGTTATTAGAAGAGACCATCGGTCGGTTCGAACAGTTTTCGTTGACTTCGTGTACAACAGGTATACTGAACAACCGATATATCTTGGTCAACAAGCACCATCACTGAAATTTAAAAAAAAACAGAATTTTGTTAAAATAATTATGCTGAAGCGTCTACTTCCTTCGCAATATTACCTTTAGTAAGAAGAGTAAAGCGTGAAATCAACTAAAACTAAAATAGTGTGTTGAAGTCGTGCGGGTGTTGTCGCGTACATAAATTTGTACTTGTCGTTTCGCTGATCATGCTATCAGCTTCTTCAGAAGGTTTCTAAAGACTGATGTTGTTGTCTTCTACTCCTTGTTACAAGCCTTGCTTCCTCGCTTTGTTGATTCGTTCCAGTTCGATGAGCTGCATCCGTTCCGGTATTGTGATTACGTCGACGATCTTGTAAAGTTATTCGCCAGGTGTTGCTTAGTTTGTACCCATCTTCTCAGTTAAAGTTTGGTAACGCGTTTAATCGTGGTGGTCAGGAAAACGTTAGATAAAAAGAAGGTTTAACACTGTCAAACTGCCTAAACTACACGCCAAAGGCATATACGAACTTGTATGCAATTGTGGAAAAAGCTACATCGGACAGACAGGAAGAAGTATCCAACGCAGAATTAAGAAACACCTACGAGATACCCAACGTGGAAAGATCTGCAGTAGCTGAACACCTATTCCAAGATGGAGACTATCGCATTAATTGTGACACCGTTAAAGACTTAGCCAAAACTACGCAGTACCATCAGAGATTGATACGTGAATCACTGGAAATTATGAAGAATCCAAGCAACTTCAACGGAGAAGATGGGTATAAACTGAACAACACCTGGCGTATAACTTTACAAGCTCGTCGACGTAACCACAATACTGGAACGGATGAAGCTCATCGAACTGGAAAGAGTCAGCGAAGCGAAGAAGAAATAAGGTATATAACGAGGAGTAGAAGACAACATCAGTCTTTATAAACCTTCTGAAGAAGGTGACACCATGATCAGCAAAACGTCAAGTGCAAACTTATGTATGCGACAACACCCGGAAGACTTCAACACAGTAAACGACAGTCGTGAAAACCTACGTTCAGCTATTAAAACTAAAATGATTGTTACTACATAGTAGTATATCTTATATTATAAGAACATTTTATAAAATAATTTATTTCATATGGGAAACCATTTTGTTAAATGTGAAAAATTCTGGAACCGTTCAGACAGTTGTCTCTCTAGTGCGTCCAAGTACCATATTGCATTTATAAATGTTTTTTTTTTCTGGAAAACAATTGAGAGAAGTTACTTGGATTGATACGGTACATGTTCTAAAGGTAATTTCATTTATACAGGGTGTTACATTTTCACTGAACAAAATACAACTTCGTAGGTGTTTGTAAAAGGTCTTTACACACACCTACCACATATTTCTTAGACCAAAATAAGCCGATTGAAGTAAACTTATCTTACTCCAAAGTCGCTTAGTTTGGGCGCTATGCGGTCCTGAAGTTAAAACTTTGAAATCGTTTTTTTATTATAAATTCAAAACGGCTTATGCGATTTTAATAAGATTTGGCATAGTCAGTTAGTATTATTGGGCGAATGTTGAAAGAATTTCAAGAAATTAGTAATACCGGAAGTGAATGAAACATCCATGACCGTTATGAAAATTAACATACTTTTTTTGCTGTCTGTAGTAGACACGAAATAATTTTTATTCGATAGAGTATTCAAAAACGATCAAATTATTATTATTATAACATTTTTCCCGCTCCCCAGACAATAAACTCCTCAAAAATTAAATGTAATCATGATAAACAGTAACAACGAGGTGAAGAACCTCGGAATTTAATAAATTAGACACATCTGAAACGTTACTAGGCAGTTCCTACATACAATTGTTTATAAACACACGTGTTTTGATGCACTTTTTTTCCCTAGAGGACGTAAGTAAATTACTTACGCCCCGTTGTCATAACAATCACAGTCATTTCAGTAAAACCAACTTACGTCCATAGAAACAATGTATTAATGGTATGCTTACTATAAGGGGAGTGGGAAAAAGACATTTTTCTGTTAGATTCCGCATCTTTTAACTGATTTAAGTGGCTTAATTGCTGCCGAAAAGCTTCTAGTCAGTTCAATAATTGAAAATCAAAAAACGTCTATAGTATCCGCTTTTGGGTGGTAAAAAAAATCCAACAAAGCTTATTCGATCGAGCAGTGTGTTGAAAAACATGATTGCCACGTTTGCCTCGAGATTGGGTCATGTAGCTACAATTCCTTTGCAAGATCAAAGAATGGGAAATGCCGATTGATACAGAGCTATTTGTTTACATGAAATAATCGCCATGCGTTGAGAAACCAACCGACTACGGGAAATCACTCTACATCATGACAATGTGAGTTCACACACACAGATCGAAAAACAATTGAGTTTTAAGAGCAGAAAATATCGTATTAATGTAGTCTTCAGGCTTTCACGGCCGCACACAACTTTTCTACACGGCAGAGAACCCGAGAACCGAAGAGCAGACAAATATCGTTTTATTAGATCCAATGATTTTTTACGTTTCCAAAGATGAAGAATGGAATGCGTGATCAAGGATTTGAGTTGCCGAAAGAAGCACTAAATGTCTTCAGGATGGTGATTTTGATTCTCCCGAATGAAGATGAAAATAGCTGCTTTAACAATTGGTTTGAATGAATGCAGGACTGTATTAATTTTCTTTCGAGAATATTTTAAAAACTAAGAAAGCAGATTGAGTTTATCTACTGTTTGATTTCATGGCTTTATTTGACTCTAGAAAGACATTCTTCGTATATATCATATGTATACATACAATGATCTTGATAGATTTCCTTAAAGTACACAATATTATTTTTTGATTGATGTGGGTGTATAACACAGTTGTTGTGAACTTAAATTAAGTCTACATTTTTCCGAACCTTCCTATAATCATAATTGTCGATGCTCTTGTGGTCCCTTTAACGTTTAATAGCATTTGATAGTATTGAAAACACATCTGTTCTAGTTATGTTAGTTAGATGAAATATAATATCCGGGACTCCCATGTAGTGTTTCACGGAAAATTGACTCCTGCCAATCTTTTTATAAGAATTGACGCCAAAGAGTTTAACATAGAAATATTTTTTTATATAATAAAATTGTTAAATAGAGTTAAATATTTATTTAGCGCAGATGAGAAATCTTATGAGATATCTAAGTTTACAAATGTTTAACAAAAATGTAAAGAACAAACTCCTAAATTCATACTAAGATGTCGACTTACAGTTTTACTACCGCCATGAATATTTCCATGCCACGGTTACACGACATCACATTTTTGCCAAGTTAAACTGTCATGTCTGAAGCAGAAAGTATCCGTTCTATGTATACATATACTCTCGGTCTCCGTTATATATCAACGAAAAGTAAAAAAAAATCGGATCTAACTAAAATAGATATCTCAAGTTTCATCAATGAAATTAAACTCTTCAATAATTGAGTATGATTGCTTTGCTGTTAATGAGGAGCTGTGGATCGACTACACGTACTTACCTTTTCATTACGTACAGGAAATTATTCCTGCTTCATCTAAATAAGATACTCTCGCGTACTCGTTATCTACTGTAATATTGATGCAAATAAACTCAAACTTTTTTCCCAATTTCAAACTTGTTTTCAATCAAAATAGTAGCATATATGTATCTTACATTTTTAGTAATAATGTATAATGCCTTTTCAAGTGTGTGCAGTTTTCTTTAATATATTTGAAATATATCATATTGTAGTGTTAAATTAGCTGAATCGCATGGTGTAACTGAGATTTGTGTTTGGATCTATACTATACTGTAAAACTGAGCTTAAATTATCATTATTTAAAGAGAGAAACCCGGCCGGAAGTTTTTCCCTGCATTCGTGATACGTGAGAAACTTTTTATCTTATGACCTGTTTTTCTCCTCTGTATTTTGAATTTCTGTAAACATTTGAAAAGTATTATTGACTGACTATAATATTAAGAATCTAATATACTGTGCTCTATTTCTTGTTAACTTAATCAACATGCCTGCTAGTACTAGATCGCAATCTAATAAAACAATTAATATGTGCTCTAATAATCGTGTAGATAATGAATCCCCCAATAGCAGCTATGTAACAATAATTAGTCATCATGAAACTAATAAAAATAATTCTGACGTGGACATCGCTGACGATCTTCGTAACAGATTAGCGGCACTTGAATATGACTTTTCTGAACTAAAAGATAAAAACCAAAAACTTAATTACGACTTACAGTGTATGTGCAAAAAATTAGAAGAAAAAGACATTGTGATGGAAAACTTACATAAAACAATCGATAAGCTAACAGCTAACTTAAAGAAAACAACAAATACCACCTCCATTGGCGTTCAAACATCTGCTATGACCAAAAAGAGTGGGACACAGAATCGAAACATTGCTAAGGGGGTATGCAACAAGCAAACACAAATTAGTTCGATGAACGATATCAGTGCAGATTATGGAACAACGAATTATTTAGCTGCTGCTATCTCCACTTCCATTCCCATTGATGGCTCCAGTTATATTGAGGATGCAATTGTAGCTGATGCAGACAATGGTACTCGTATTCCTGCCCTTCGTATTGAACGTTATGCCGGAAATGCTGTTGACTCTACGGAATTTAAGCAGAAAGTGAGGGTGGTTGGAGATAGTCATTGCCGTAGCTACAGTGAACTACTTAAACAAAATATGAAGAAAGATGTAAACATTATGGGGATGTTAAGGCCAGGTGCAAAATTGAACAGTATTGTGAAGGACGTGCAAAGAGAAGCGAGCCATATGGGGAAGGAGGACTTCATTGTAGTTATGGGCGGCGGTAATGATATAGAGGATTGCTGGAGTTCTGAAAATATTACACACGTGATGGCTCACTTTAGAGAAATGATAGAATGTACTCAGAATACAAACCTTATCATTAGTTCCATTCCGTTTAGGTGCCACAACAAAAAACTGAACCGTATAATTGAGCACATTAATCACAATATATACACAATAATCCAAAACTACAAACATGTGTATCAGTTCTGTATTAACAAATTGATTGCACTAGAAGATTATGCATTTGACGGTATCCATTTGAAGTATAGAACAAAAGCGAACCTAAGTAGGGAGATGATTGAAGTAATTGAGTGGTGGAAGGAAGATGGAACAAATTTTCGAGATCAGTCATGTCAAGGGGAGCTAAAATAACTACAACTGTGTTTATACATCAGAACCTTCAGAGTCTTAATAATAAAGTAGGAGAACTGGAAGTGTTTTTGTGTGAGCAGTTATGTCATTTTTTATGTGTCACCGAGCATTGGTTTTGTAATAATAACATTGAATCTTTAAATATTTCTGGATTTACCTTAGTGAGTCATTTTAGCAGGAAAAATATTGTTCATGGGGGGTTGCTCTGTATGTCAATGACGTACTTTGTAGTAATAATGATTTTAAGTATAACGATGTGCATGATATAAATAAGTTGTCGGAGGAATTACATTTTGAATGTTGTGCAACAAAATTCACTTCGGGGGATTTCAGGGTCATCGTGTTGGTTATTTATCGAAGTTGTACAGGTAATTTTTACTCATTTATACATAAATTAGATGAAGCATTACATATGTCTACTAAATATAAAAATTTTAAAGTAGTACTTTGTGGGGACTTTAACATTAACTTTTTGAAACCATCGAAGGAATTAACTATGTTTTTAGATCTAATGGATATTTATGATCTCATCCTCACGATTCAAGAGCCTACACGCTTGAAAAATTGTGTAGATAATGTGTGTGTCAGTAAATCATTTCCAGCATATAGCAGTGAGGTTATATTCAATGGCATCTCTGACCATTCCGCTCAAAAACTAACGGTATCTTCCTCTGATTTTAATATTGATGTTGTAAGTAGTAGTAGATATAAGCGTCAAATCGATAAAATAACTCTAACAGATCTTAGAAATCGTTTGGCTAATGAGGATTGGGCTCAGGCTATTGAATCCGTGGACGTAAATGCCCAATACAAAAATTTTACTAACATTTTAAATTATAATTATCAAATTGCATGTCCATTAGTATTGCAGCGCAAGAGGGGTAATTGTGGACCCGGCTGGATCACTGGAGGTATTCGTACATCTGCGCAAAAATTAAAAATCTTATATCAACTCACTTTGACTGGTGACGTAGATGCAATAAATTATTACAAGCATTACAAATATATTTATAGGCAGGTTATTAAAAATGCTAAATTATTACATAATAATCGAATAATAAGCATGTCAAATAATAAAATAAAAACAGCTTGGAACATTATAACTCCTAGAAATAAGCAGCCTCAAGAACTAGATTCACTGGAAACTGCAGACGGAATATTGAATGACAGAGTAGATATTGTAAATTATTTTAATAGGTATTTTAACAATATAGCGAATGAAGTAGCAACTTATGATGCGCATGTGTATAAAGACTCTTTGCCTAGTCATCCTAAGACCTTCTTTTTGAATCCCACAACAGAACTTGAAGTGATCAGAGTTGTGAAGCAATTAAAAAATTCATTTTCCAGTGGGACTGATAATTTTAATTCCCATTTATTGAAAGAATGTATAGATCAAATTGCAACACCACTTACAAATATCATAAATAATTCTTTTGTTCAGGGTGTTTTCGTACAAGATCTTAAAATTGCAAAAATAAAACCATTATTAAAAACTGGCTCTACTTCCGCGGTAGAAAATTATCGTCCAATATCCTTATTGAGTACCTTTTCAAAAGTTATAGAAAAATTAGTGGCAACTAGGGTTGTTGATTTTTTGAGCAAGGAGAATATGCTAAATTGTAATCAGTTTGGATTCAGAAAGGGTAGATCGACCGCTTCAGCTATATTAAAATTTCTCGATATTTTATATGAAGGTTTAGATAAGGGTCAATCATGTATAGGATGCTTTTGTGACTTGAGTAAGGCTTTTGATCTAGTTGATCATGGCATTTTGCTAAAAAAGATCGAGAAATACGGTATTAGAGGAGTTGCGCATAATTGGTTCGCCAGTTATCTGAGTAATAGGCTACACTGTGTGGAATTAAATGGTGTAAGATCGGACTCATTAGTATTAGAAAGAGGTGTTCCTCAGGGGAGCGTACTTGGTCCATTACTATATATATTATACGTCAATGATTTGTCATTACCTAATACCGTTATGTTTGCAGATGACACATCAGTACTAGTGACTACTGAAAAAGAGGGTGATACTACTCTGAGGGTTAAAGAAACGATGTCCACTATTGACAATTATTTCCGGTCTAACAGGCTTCATCTGAATAGTAGCAAAACTGCCTTTATTGAATTTCAAACTAAAAATATCGATAGATGTTACTCACGATATATTAGGGTTAACGACCGGAGTACAAGTATTGTACAAGTTGAAAAGACAAAATTTTTGGGCCTCATTATTGATTCGCGGTGCAACTGGAGAGATCACATTGATGCACTGCGAAAGAAATTAAACACTGCTTGCTTTATATTAAGTAGACTAAGAGACCAATTGCGTTTAGATGTTCTGATAATGTATTACTATTCACATTTTCACTCCTTGGTTTCGTATGGGTTGTTAGCTTGGGGTATTGTTTCAGACTCAAACATAGTATTTAAGCTACAAAAAAGAGCAATTCGCATAATGGTAGCGGCTAGCCCTAGAACACCTTGTAAGGAACTTTTTAAAAAATTAAAGATTCTCACATTGCCTTGCATTTTAATTTATCAGTTGTGCTTATATGTTCGAGAGAATGGTGAGGAATTTCATAAAATAAATAGGTATCATAATTATAGTACTAGAAGTGAACACATTCTTGAAATTCCTCTCCATAGATTGACATTAACGGAGCGCAATCCTAAGTATGTGGCCATTAAAGCTTATAATAAATTGCCTGTAATCTATAAGGAGATGCCATTGCACATTTTTAAAAGTAAAATGAAACAGTTTCTTCTTTCGAAGGTGTATTATTCCCTACAAGAATACTTCGATGACTCTGAAATTTAATAGCAAATAGAAATGTTTGTGTGCTAATTTGGCTGTTTTGATGTAGTTGTGGACTGATTTACGCTTTGTGTTTTGCATATTGTATGTTCTTTGTATGTTCTTTTTAAGTTTTTTATATTTACATTTGCCAGTTTGTTTTTAATGTATGTGTATATATATATATATATATCTTATATTTTGTATGACGTATCCTATGCTCAAGTGTAGTCGAAGGGATTAAATGATATTATTATTATTATTATTATTATTATTATTATTAATGTTATTATACGATAAAACTATAATTATTATCGGGATATATAAAATTCGAATACTGTTCTTAACAAAAAAAAAAAAGTATTTACATTATACAAAATATAAGCTCCGTGTAATTATTATATAAATTACGTTAATATTTTAAAGTAAAACAACCTTGTAAACTGACTTTCTTGTTTCTTGCTTCATTGGATGATTACGGCAACTTTCTGTAAGTTTTAATTGTCAAAAGGGTGATTATACGTTGTGTAAGTTTGGAAGAACAGAATACTGTTCATGACAAGAAAGGAAATGTAACTGTTTGCCTGTTGTTTGTTAAATTTTTATGAAATTATTACTTTGGAAACCTATAAGAAACTTTCTGTAACTGTTTTTATCCTGTCGCCTTTGAACTAATTACTAACATTTAAACTTTATTATAGACGTACAACATTATTCAGTTAATTTATTTAGTGTGCAGTGATTCCTGTAATGAAATCAGAATGCCTGCCAATATCAGATCAAATAAAGCAACTAAGTTGTGCCCTACCGGTGACCAGTCCGTCAATAACAGTTATATGGTAATTATCAGTCATTGCAAAATTAATAAAAGTAAATCTGATATAAACGTTGCTGACGATCTTCATAATAAATTGAAGACACTAGAGTATAATTTTTCCCAAATTAAAGATAAAAATAAAAAAATTAATTATGAAGTGGTATATACGCAACAAACTGGGCGCAAAAGACATTGTCATAAAAAACCTGCATAAAACCATCGAAATCTTAACATCTAACTTAAATAAAACGATACGTCCACCTCCATAGGTGTTGAATCATGTATTAAGATCAAAGTTGTCTTTACTCAAACTCGAGCGAGTATTAGTATATGATCCTGCCCTTCATACGTTCGTTGTAATGTGTATTTTGGGAATAGGGAAATCTTACTAATTGGCAAGATTTTAGGGGAACACATAGTATTGTTCATTCTGCTCTATCTGAAAAAAGTAGCATAACAGCTTCTTTTTTAATAAAAATGCCAAATTTGAAGCGGCTGTGAAGAGCAAGGTTTATCTCGAAAGTATACAATTACCTGCTTGTGATGACTGGAATTCATAATAACCTTGCTGATACTACCCTGAGAAGTGATTATTTATCTCTGTCCCTTACAAAAATAATAGGATAATGTACCAAATGAGCAAAAATTATTTAGATAAGGGATTGCCATGATTAAAAAAACCACTGTCTTTGATAAGTTCAGTTTTTTGTTAATGATAATTAAATATCAGTTTCGATTTGAAGTTTTATTTGACAGGAATTAAATGTTAGTTTCGATTTAAAACTTTACTCAACACGGCTTACAATCTACAAAGCTTACAATTGCTGATGTAATTGTGAAAATACAATTACATAAGCGATTCATCATTGAATCTTATTTTTGTAATGGACATCTTGAAAATGCGGAATGGAGATACAGTACTGTAGCTTGCCTAGTTGAATTTCGACAACAGTTTCCGGAGTTCCATGATTAATTGTTATCAAATGAGATTCAAATAAAAATAAAGCGCGATTCCAAAGGTGATAATGTTAAAAAATAAACAAATTAAAAGTAAAAATTCAGCACACCACAAAATAACAACAACACAACAGTTTATCAAACAAATATGAAAATAACTATGACAGAATACAGATAGACAGGAGGTTAATTTCGTTTGACGTTTACGTATGTAGCTGACAAAAAAAAATGATTACATTTCTGATTAAGAAAACATTGATGTGTTATTTCTATCTCCTGCCATATCATACTTTTGGCAAGCTTCTCTGTCAATTTACCATAAGGACGTCATAAATGCGGTAAACTCAAAATTCAAACTTTGATAAGTATTTTTTCTTGGCATATTTATTAATAATATAAAAAAAGAAAATACGTAGACACTATAATTTAATGTGCACTTTAAGAAAACAATATAAAAAAAAATCCGGGACGGCCCCATTGTCAAATAAAGCGATAGTATCTGAGACCAGTTTCACACGTTGTTAAAACACAAAAAAGCCCCATAAGACATGTTCTATTTTTATGCGAAATCAACGGTACATACGTAAATTTACCACAGTCCTAAAAATAGAAGGCACCTTATTTTCTAAAGACCAGCAATGCATTAGTTTGAGATAGTTATTTTCAACATTTTAAGTTATTTTACCAACGATATTCTTATTGAGGTCCAATTTCATAAGATTGTTTTTAATTTTTATTTTTAAAAAGGTATTAGACACGTGTCAATTAATGATCTTATTAACTTCAACGATGAAATTAATATTTTGTTTGATAGTCTTTAATTTTTAACGTAATACTAACGTTTATTATACAATCAGTATAATTGTTAAACTTTATGTTATTAACTCCTGATCTAAGAATCACGATTATGAAAATCAGATATAGATATGCGTAAATGTCACTACATTGTTACAATTGTTTCTCCGAAATAAATGCGTTGTCAACAGCTAAAACAAAATAATTTCAACCTGACAACGGCCGTATGGCTTGACAAAAATGAATCTCGTACAATTAACGTATCAGCTAGTATATCAATGACACTCGAAATGATAATAGCATATGTCGCATTATGCAACTTAGATTATCGTTTGTTGTGGCTATATTTACTAGTCGCGTCATGTATATATTATTGATAGCTTTCACTTGAGCCAAGCATAAAATAGATACACATATAACTTGTAATTTAAACTAAGTCGTAAATAAACAAACCTAAAAAGGTCTAGGGTAAGATTGAGCAACCCGCGGCTCGTGGGCCATTTCCATGCGCAAAAATTATATATAAAACTTTCTATGTTTTTATATGAATAAATACCTGTTACTTCGAATTTAAAGCCGTTTATTTTAAATTTTATATTAAAAATCAAATTTATATAATCTAATTCTACTACTATAATATTCAAACAAAAATTTTAATGGCTCTTTAAAAACTGAGAAATTTTGTAAATTGTAACTTTTGGCTCTTTAGTCTCAAAAGGTTGCCGACACCTGGTCTAGGGGAAAACATATTTTATACATACTTGCTTTCACTTTCTTTATCAAGGTTTTTGTTGAATTACTGGAGGTTAAAAGTGAGGATAATCTCTAATTACTTATCTATTGTTCGTAAAAATTATAAAAGCGTTGAGTTGGCTATAACATGGTTAAAAGGTATCTAGCGAAGTAATGGCATAATATACACTGCTAGAAAAAAGTGACGAGCACACTCTATATAGCCTGATCCATATACCTATAAATAAATATACCACTCTTGGTCCACTGCGCATCTATACTGAGTGCGGAATAAAAGGCGATAGAAAACGGCGCCATTTTTACTTACTTTCTGTTGTTTAGGCAACCCATTAATCGTCATAGTATACGTAATGCAGAGCGTTTTGTGTATATGATTTCTGTCATTTATTTGAGGTTATATATGTATAATGAAAATTGTTGTAATTCAATTTGTAACGTTATAATACAAACGGTATTTTATAGAACCCAATAATTTGTGCAGTTTATATGACTGTGTTAATGGGTGTATATATACAATATGTCTTGTTTAAGTAAAAAGTTGCAAGAACATTCGAAGGTTTTTATCTTCAAATTCTAATATAACATTTCATAGGTGAGTAATTGTAGAAGCTATGGCAATAACATAGGTAGAATATATACAAACTATCATACTTTCTAGATTTCCACAAGACAAGCTAATGTTTGAAAGATGGTTGACCGAACTTGGAAAAAATACAAATATTCGATGGTCGAAATACCGTTATATTTGTTCACAACATTTTACAAATAATGACTTTGTGGAGAATTTGCAGATAAGTCGTCTAAAACAATCAGCGGTTCCATCACAAAAACTATGTTTTGAAGTACCAGTTTTTGTTGAAAGTAGTTTAACATCTACTAATATGGAATTAGAGCAACAACCAACAACAAGCGATACTAGAGATGAACCACAAAATATTACTCCACCAAAAAAAGAAAAGCGTTTCATAAAACATCTTCATCTAATACTGAAACTAGTCCAATTAACAAACGAAAACGAATATTTCACAGTCGTGCTTATATGTAAGTATGTAATATAATACAAAACAACATCAAGGCAATTAATATAAAGTGCTAATGTAAATATATTAACCATAAATTGCAAATGTAAATATTATAATTTTGTCTTATATATGATAAGCTATAATTTTAATTTCGAAAAGCTGGTTTTTGTTGTCAGGTCGAGAGCCATTTATAAAGCATCTTCAACAAGTAGCACATCCACTTCAAGTCCCAAAAGAAAACGAATACTTCATGATCATACTTACGTGTAAGTATATATTGTAGTGGAAAGCAATATTAATGAAATAAATATAAAATGGTAATGCAAATATACATATTAACAAATCTAATGAATATTTATTTTTGATTAAATAGAACTATAAGTAAAAATGATTTTTGAATAGCAAGTTCTGACATTATTTGCTGTTTAATACCTAATAATACATATACATTATATGTACCTATATCGACAATAACAAAAATTCTTAATTTATTTCAGACATATCCCAAAAGTTATGGCTCAAAAAACGGAAAATATACGGCAAAAGTATGTAAGACAAAGCAAAAAATTATATCGATCGCATGAGATAGTGAAAAAATTAAAGAAAAATGTTTATTCGTTATAAATTTATGCAAACATTTACAATCAAAATGCGCATTGTCAACGGATGCAGCTAACCACATACAAGGAACCTTTGCAGATATTCCAGGTGCACTTATTTCTAGAATGCTAAAAAATATTAGATGTAAATCAATAACACGAGAATCATATCCAGAACAATTAAGAAAGTTTGCTATAACGTTACATTTTTATTCGGCCAAAGCGTATGAATATGTAAGACGCACATTTCATTTAGCTTTACCACATTCAAGTGTCATAAGGAAATGGAGCAGCACAGTTGAATGTGAACCTGGGTTTTCCAAGTTATGTTTTGATACATTAAAAGTCAAGATTCAGGAAGCACACAGCAAAGGACAGAAAATAATCTGCAGTTTGTTAATGGATGAGATGTCAATTAAAAAGCAAATCGATTTTGATGGAAAATGTTTTTGGGGCTATGTGAATCTGGGTATAGATTTACAAAACGAAAATGTGGAGCCAGCTCAAGAAGCTTTTGTTTTAATGGTAGTATGTGTTAATGGCTCATGGAAGTTGCCCATTGCATACTTTTTAATTAAATCCTTATCTGGAGCAGAGAAGGCAAATATTATCAATGAAGCATTGATCCGCTTACACAATGTTGGTGTTGAAATTACCTCTGTCACATGTGATGGTCCTTGTGCACATTTTTCAATGTTCAGAGAACTAGGTTGCAATTTTAGTGCTATTTCAAATTTAAAAACGTATTTTACACACCCATCCACATCGACTAAAGTTTATGCAGTTTTTGATGCTTGTCATATGCTCAAATTAATGCGCAATGCACTGGCAGCAATGGGTATTTTTACCGATTCTTTAGGAAAAGAAATAAATTGGAAGTACATTCAAAGATTGCATAAACTACAACAAGAAGAGAGTTTGTTATTACTTGCAAATAAACTGAGTATACGACATATAGAGTGGGAAAAACATAAAATGAAGGTAATTATAAAATATGAATATATATATATATATATGGGAATTCTTATTTATTCGTCTATTTCTAAAGGTTTCGTTGGCAGCCCAAACGTTGAGTAACAGTGTGGCAGAAGCTCTGTTATTTTTAGAACAAGATTTAGCACACCCTGAATTTCAAAATTGTTCAGGAACTGTACATTTTTTAAAATCAATTGATAAACTGTTTGACATTCTGAACTCCCGATTACCATGGGCAAAAGGTAGTAAGGCCCCTTTAAGCACGAAAGGGGAGTCAGAATGGAGGACGTTTTTGTTGTCCACTGTTAATTACCTTACGAATTTAAAAAATGAACATGGTATATTGTTATATAAAACACAAAGGAAGACTGCATTTTTGGGATTTGTAATAACTATCAAATCTATCTTAGGAATTTATGACGATTTTGTAAAGAACGAGAAAATGAAGTACTTGCTCACATATAAATTAAGTCAAGATCATCTTGAGTTATTCTTTTGTTCCATAAGGTAATATTTTAGAAAATTCTTATTTTCAAAATTTCTTTAAACATAAACTCAAAGTTCTGTTTATATTTTAGATCTCGAAACGGATGGAATAACAATCCGTCTTCAATTCAGTTTGCAAAAACCTACAGAAAGCTCTTATTACACACTGACATTTCTGGTAGTACTGGTAATTGTACAGTGTTAGACTCTACATCTGTACTGTCTATATCAAGTTCAGTAACCTCAAGCAAAAGTTTGGTACTTGATTCAGTCAATATAGAGGACTGTAGACGCAATAATGTGGACGTGCATATGCTGTTAAATCAAGTCAATGACTTTGATTATGATATGGAAACCTTCATTGATATCGATGAATACTCTGAGAATGTTGTGACATACATATCAGGGTATATCATAAAAATGTTAAAAAACATTGTTCACTGTGTAGATTGTTTAAATTTATTAATGTGTAATAATCCACAAGACAATAATTATTTATTAATTAGACGAAGAAACTTAGGTAAGTTAATTGATTTCTAAATTTATGAATGTTAATGATTATAATTTCAGGTGCCTACTTCTATCCATCTAGGAGCTTAATTACAGTTAGTTTGGAAGCTGAAAGATTTATTAAGAAAATAATAAAATTGAATAATAACAAACTTCCTTCGTCAGTTTATTTACTAAGAATAATATTAACCAATGTTTCCTGCAACCTATTGCCTAAATTGAACCGATCCATATTTACAAATCACGATGACCATTCATTTAATTTAATGAAATTATGTGTCAACTGCTATTGCAAAATTCGCTTGCATAATTTAGCAAAAAAATACACATATATGATGCAAGGGGATGCAGTTAGGAAAAAATTCAACAAACTTATTTTATTTTACCACCAATAAATATGTACTACTTTTTTATTACTGATAAAATATGAAATTCCAGCATTTAATTGGATTTCTTTTTAAGAATAAAAATTGATTGGTTGTTGACAAAATCAGGATGCTTTAAAATTTTTTTAGAAATCTATTTTCATAATTCGAAACGAACAGTGGCGGATCTTTGTATGAATTGGACCCTTTACAAATTTTATAAATAGGTCCTCTTCTCTCCTCTCAATAACAAACAAGACGAAGGTGGGCACAACAGCGAGTGTGAGCCCTGGTGCATGGCACCGGTTGCACGGTGGTTGTTGCGCCCCTGGAAACAAGTAGAATATTATTATCACGTGCTTAAAATCTGAGAAATTCAGTGAGTCAACACTTATGCCACGAATGTGTAAGTCTTGCAAGTTGGGTAGTCTGTGCTCTAGGGTATACCTGAAAATGGCAGCGGCCGTGTTGCCACCGGTCGGACTGTCGGACGTCTGTTTTGCGCGGTTGGCAAAACGGCATATAATTCCCTAACATAAAGGTGACATAAATACAATTAAAACGAAATTTGATAATGTAATTAAATATATTCAAAATTTGTAATAGTTAACAGTTAAATTAGAACACTTTTTTTAAAATTATAAATAATAAACAATCACATAAGATGTTGAAAATGTTGCCCATTGTTTGCTAAGCATACGTTGACTGTACTGTCAAATACTCGCTGTAGTTCTTCTACCGTAATTTGTTCAATTTCATGTCTACTTGCATCTTGAAGCTGTTCCAGGTTTGAAGTCTGTTCTTACAAATATTATTTTTAAGTCGACCAAACAAATAAAAATCAGGTGGCGTTAGATTGGGAGATCTTGGCGGTCAAAGGCCTTTACTAATGATCCTATTATCATAAAACTCTTGACGGTATGCAATGATTTGCCTTGCTGTATGAGCTGGTGCGTTATCTTGTTGGAAGTAGCCAATGTTTGGCTCATCATCATAAAGTTGTGCAAAAAATGTTCTAAAATATTCCTGTATACTTCTGCTGTAATGGTTTCTTGAAAAAATATAGGTCCTATTATTTGTCGTCAAGAACTGGCAATCCCAATTTTTTGAGGATGTAAACTAGTTTTGATAGATTCGTGCGGATTCTCAGCTGTCAAAATTCGAAAATTTTACGATTTTATGCAACCTGACAAGTGTAAAATGTTAAATCCAGAATATCATTGTTAAATGCCAGTTTAATTAAACCAGTATCTTACTCGATTTGCATAATCAGATGGTAATAATTGATGCACAACGTTTACTTTATAAGGATGAAAATAAAGTTTTCTCTTAACTGCTTTATGGACAGTGATCGCTCTAAAATTATTACGAATACAATAAAAAATCACATTTTAGTAAATACATAATACCTGTCTGAGCTGATAGTTTTCTTAACAATTTTTTTGGACTAACTGTCATACGATGCTCAATATAACCCTTGTTGTCTGCGTTAGTTTTGTCGATTTTCCAGAAGACTTCTTGTTACAAATACCATTTTTTTCTTACAATTGCTTAATAACATTATTTTTACGGTCCACAAAATTGTGACGATCGTTCTCTATCCAGAAACTGCTGTGTGAATTGCTGAATACAGGATTCCAAGTTGTATATCCATGATCCATCTGCATTTCAAGTTCCACTACAATAGTGGGCCATTAAAATAAACGCGTCTTCCTACGGGGTAAACACCATTGTTTTTAATTAAAACTCAAAAGTAAATGTATGTATAATATGCATGCATAATGTATCAATAATCCTACCTTAATCTAACCTCATGTGTAAACTGCTATTACAAAATCCGCTTACATAATTTGGCAAAAAATACACGATGCAAATCAACAAACTTGTGTTATTTTACCGCCAACAAATACTACTGAAATTCAAAAATTCTTTTATTACTGATAAATAAATATAAATATGAAATACCAGCATTTCATTGAATTTGTTTTTAAGAATAAAAATTATCATTGGTTTTTGACAAAATCAGGAATTTTAATCAACACTTATGCAACCAATGTAGAACCGTTGCAAGTTGGGTGGTCTATATTCTAGGATATACGTAAAAATGGCAGCGCCCGTGTTTCCACGGGTCGGACGTCTCTTTTGCGCGGTATATCTATTTAAGTATGTGGCCTGATCGCGTAAAGATACATGCATAATTTTAGCGATGCATAACGGTTTTCCTTAAACGAGTTTAGATTTTTTCTATAGCTTCATTTTTTACTGAGTGGCTCCGACAGGTGAAACATTTCTCTCTCTAGCAGTCGTTGTCGACAGCGCAACAGACATTGCGACAATATAATAGAGAATAGAAGGACGTGCGCGCCTGCAGTCGCGAGGGAGACGACGCCGCATCACAGAAGAGCATCACATACGAATGTTCCCATGGCCGGCTCGTTCTCCAGATCTGAATCCGATCGAACATATCTGGGATATGATCGGTCAGACACTTCGACGTTATCTGGCTATTCCAGCTAATGTTGAGGAGCTATGGACGCAGGTTGAAGCAGCATAGTTGGCCATCCGTCCTGCTACAACAACTCCATGCCTCGTCGTATAGCAATTGTACGCACTGCTCGCGGAGGATAGTCCCGCTATGAATACATTCCCTTCCAGCAGGGCTACGCTGCAGGTGAGGGTAACTTATGCTGCCTTAGTACCAGTTGCCGGCTCACCAAATTTCATTGTGTTAGAATCACACGTTCAGATTATACAGTGTGTGCTCGTCATTTTCTCCAACAAACAATAATAATCCAATATGTATAAAAAATACATATACAGTGAAAAACGTTTAACACGAAAACGCTTAAGACGAAATATCGGTTAACACGAAATAATAAAGCGGTCCCCGAAAAAGACTATGTATTTATATATACATTTTGTAATATCCTTTAACACGAAAATCTTGTGTTGTTAATATTTTTTGTTTTATTGATTTTTGTTAATAGCAGGTATCTATGTAAATAAAATGTACTAAACGTAATGTTGTTGAGTACCTACCTATATGTACATATACATATATGTATACCTACATATATACTTTTTGTAATATCCTTTAACACGAACATCTTTTAACACGAATAAATATTTCGGTCCCATCAGTTTCGTGTTAAACGTATTTCACTGTATTTGCTTCATATATCTGATTTAATTACAACCATTGAGAAAGATAGAAACGTGGTGTAACTTTTAAGTAAATACTTGTAGTACAAACTTTATTTGCGAAAAGGGCATTTAGTGTTTTAAAATATTTATTCTACCAATACAGCTGGTCTAGATTAAGTACGCATCATTTCCAGTTCTAGTTATGCAAGACAATGAGTACATTTAGTTGTCGATGAAAGTTGAGCCTTACCTGTTTATTTTCCAGTAAAATAAATAGATTGGATTAATATATTTAATAAAATCAAATCGTACCTACCCAAGTATTTGAGTGCGGTAAGTTATTTAAATACATAAACTTTGATAAAGCAAGTTCTATGTCCGACAAAGTTATAAGATTAACATTTACCAAAACTTAATCACAAAATTGCGATTAAAACATATTATCAAAGAAGTTATAATTGCAGTTGTGAAAATAATGAAAATCCAGAGTTTACTTGGAGATCAATAAAACCCAATCTTACACAAAATTGTAGTTATTTAATTTTGAGTACCTATGCGTTTAATTACTTCAACACATTCTCAATACTACTACATCGATTACGACAACTATTTAAGATGTCAATTTTTTCGATAAACTTGCTTATGTAAAAATATTACCACAACAGGGTAAAAGGTGTAAGAACTACTTCGTATAAAAACGTCTGACCACAGAACAGAACACGACACATTGGAACATTTAAGTGCATCTTTAAGTATTACATCTATCCTCAACAAAGGCATCAACCCACAGTTGAGATTAAATCTAGAAATGTATTATTTTGCAATGGAGACAGCTCCGTATTTAGTAGAATCGTTCGTGTGCATTAGCTTTGCATTTTAATGACAGCAATCATATTTTTAACTATGATGATATAAATATCTTAGAAAAAGAATCTAATTACAGAAATAGGTTAGTACTAGAAATGATACATATAAACAAGGAAATGTATCAATTTTAAAACAGACACAAAGCAATTTAACGTAATCTATTGATATAATAGATAAAATGTAAGTCACTTGTGATTAAACAGAAATATTAATATGCTTATTTCTTTTAAAATATATTCAAAAATTCCTTTTTTGCTCTCCTTCTTTTTTTTAAACAAAACACAAATTATTTTTTAGTATCTTTGCAATAAAATGCAACAGATTTGTATCTCACATACACTTTAGCATGACCGAAGGTTTTCATTCACCTTCTAATTTTAATAAAATAATGATTTTGTAAAAGTATGCAACCTAAAATTTAAAATCAATGACTATGTTAGCAAGTACTTTAGTTGTAAGTATTGTAATAACGCAATATTTATTTCACTATGGATTCATATCAATGACTGTGATCTCTTAACTTGTAGCAACTCTTGATCAAGCTGTAAAAAATATAGCAAAATATTGAGAGATGAACAAATGAGTTTTTCTGAATAAGTACAGACCGAAAACAGAAAAGGTAATTATAATATATATATCCAATTTATTCGAAAAGGAGTTTGGATGTTCAAGCCAAAATTTTAATTATTTATTGGGATGCTTTTTAAATAAAATGATAAAAAAATGCCAGGTCGGGTGGTACTCTAGGCTTTGAAGATTTCTTTTGAATAGTGAAACCATCAGAAGGTTTTGTTTAAATTTTTTATGTATGTTATATTTATACTTATAACTGTACGCGTTAATCTTTCCTCCATCGTTGATAAAGTTTTGTTCTTTCTTGAAGTTATCCTTGCCCAAAAGGTCTATGAAAGACCTGACTTTTCTATTTATGAAAAATAATTGAATTATTATCAATACAATTACTAGTGTGGGTGGGTTCAGCTGTCGTTAATAGTGCAAAAAATCATACAATCCCCGTCGGCCACACTTTGGCTGTGCGAGGAAAAAACAGTATTACAGCAGTTGCAAAGTCTATATCCGCAACTATGTACATGTAGTTATACCATACTCTCAACAATATCAGCTTCCTGAAAGCTGCCTCACCTCTACTCATTATCATAAGAGCAAAATAGTAATTTCGGTCCACGTGTATCACGGCCTTCATTCATGAAAAGATGTGACAACATCCACATCTGGAAAATTAACAAAAGAACTGTTTCAGCAATTGTTAATTGATGTGATTAACGATACCGAAGAAAAATACATCAGTGATATAGCCTCTATTACGACCTTTTTTATTATGATTGGTATAAAAGTGGATACGTCGACCAAAACCCGAATGAGTTTAAAAATCCAGTAATTTTTGCTTTCGCAAAACAAGATTCCGTGGTTTCTCCTCGCTGTTTCTTGTGTAGTAACCATCCTATCATACATATGCACGGTGTAACAAGTTCCTGTGTTTTCAATACTTCGTCGAGTTGCATCACCATGCAAAATAATTCTTTGTATGTTGAAATATAAAAAAATATATTAGTAGGTGCTTTAACGTATAATAACATTTCCAAAATGTTGATATATAATTTTTGCTTTTTAAATGTTAATAGATTTATCCTGTTTTCTTGGCTGCTTAATAAAACTCATTCAAACATACAATTTTTGCATTAAAACTTTTTTTGACTCTTACCGTTAGCGAGTTATGGGCATAAGCAAAATTGAGCTTTTCCGCAGAAAAAAGTAACAGATTGTGTAGTACGTACATATATGTACTTTACATGTTCACAAAGTTTCATATTTTTTGAAGTTGCGGGTTTTGAATTATCGCTCAGTCAATGAAGGAATTCTTCCTTGATAAACGCCTTCTTTTAGCCCTATATTCAGTAAAAGTTCAATTTTTACTAGGTAACTAGGTAAGACTAACACGTCAACAATAAACGAGAAAATTGTGTCCGTGCAGAAAGGCAAAGCAGAACTGGACCTAAAATTAATTCTTGCAGAATGCCTCACGGAATATCTATCGTGGAAGAGTTATAAGTTTTACATACATGGTGCACTTCACCTAGTACACTTATTCTTGTCTTTTTGCTCGCCAAGTATGAAACAAACAAATCATAGTTAAAGCTTCTCACATCCAGTGATTTATGTTTATCGAGAAGCAATGAATAATCAACGACGTCAAACGTATTCGATAAATCGAAAAAGATAGCTGAAGCTTGAAGAAGTTTTTAAACTCGTCGGCAAACTAACTTGTGATAAACAGCAATATATGCAGTATGTGGACTAACTAATTAAGACGATACATATTTTATAATATGGCACGGTATGTCATCAATACGTATAGAAGGTTTGCGTATTACTCTACCATGTGCTGTGAGTCAGATTCGCCACCATTAACTACAAACTGCGTGCATTGTTAGAGGAACTAGAGTTGCAACATCTAATAGTAGGACCTTAAATACATTTAATACATTCTTTTCAGAACACAAAGATAACATTTTCATAACAGCCAAATTCCTGTTTTTGTTAAAAAGTAGCAAGTTATCGAAAGAATAATTTTTTAATAGATACTAAAACTACTCTGTACAGATTAGTAAGTACGTTATAGTGTTTTCACTGCATAATGCATTGAAGTTCTATTCTTACTCGGAAATTATTTAATAAATTAATTGCAATCATATGCCGTGTACTTGTATGCTACTAATAAATTTGATTTTTATCGGCAAGGCGTAAGTACAAGCACTCCATTTAAAACATTTTTTGTACTAAAACTTCTGCGTTTAGCTGATTAGTATTATGATTGTTGTTACAGATCGTGTAATAAATTCATATTTACTGTTCTTATTTCACCCTAAAAATATACTGACATTTACGTCTACCTAGACGAATACAAAATTTGATATGCATAGTTAAATTCGTATTCCATTCTTTTTCTAAAGCTCGGTTCATACACAGATACTTTTATGCCTGACTAGCTCTACATAGCGAATATAAAGTAAAAGTGTCCGGGTGAACACTAACGACATCAGTACCACTCGGTATCACTAAATGTTCGCTCAACTTAAAAGTATAGGTGTGTGGATTCAGCATTAAATTGCATGACAATTCTTCTCATACTTATATACATTTCATTGGTTTCATTCAGCAGAAGCAAACAGTTACTGGTGGAATCCTAACACTATGGGTATGATTCGTTCAAATTTAAACTGCGATCAATTACATCAGAGTGCTGGCAATCCATCTGTAACTGTTTGCTTTTGCTGAATGCGTCCATTATTTAACCATTGACAAACATGCGTCTCATTCATTTCAAAGCTTCTTAGTAAATAATTCAGATCTTTATATAAATGTATTCTATTTTACAGAGGAAATTATGTGGCATACTAGAAGAGAGCGCGCGGGGGCAGCTAGCGGCGCGGGAGCCCCCGGCCCCAGCATGACGCGCGCTAGAGAATGAAGAAGCAAAACGTTCGCACACTATCTCTCATCGTGTGTACCTTCACTTATCTACTGATAGGCGCAGCGGTTTTCGACTCGCTTGAATCTAGTACAGAAAAGCAACGCAAAGAAGTGTTACAAGGTAAAATACTACTAAATCCAATTAAACATAGTATATCACAGCTTGGCACTGTCTGATTGTTATTTCTTTTTCTTGCGCCGTGATTCGCCAGATTAAGACATCAACATCTTTCGGATTTCGAACAACTGAAATAAAACAATTTCATACTTTCAAAAACACGGCATCTCTGGAATCTACAGTTTTTCTTATTTCAAATAGAACTACAGCAGTGCCGAAGGAAATTATCTAGGGTTCCAGAAATGCCGCCAAATATAACTATGTAGTCCACACGTTCCTTAAAAATGTTTCACCTCTGAATATTATACAACATTAATCCTCAAGAGGTTATTGTAAGTAAACCATTGCAGTTAGCTTATACTTATCTCATAATACATGAAATTCTGCTAAAACTAACACTTATACTTATTGCTCATGTTAACAATAAAAGTAATTCATGTTCATGTAATTTGCACATGGTAGGCTAGTTAAATGGTGTGTTGAACCTGTACTATATATTCAGTTGTTCTAGGTTCTACTACCTACTATATGAACTTTTTATACCTTATTTCACAAAATGAACTAATTCTCTTTCATTTCTTTACACCAAAGATGGTATACACAGAAAACATGAAATACCGTAATCTGGCTATGAGAAGAACATTCTAGAGTATTTAAGTTACCAAATTCCCAAACTTTGCATAAAAATTCAAGATCACGAAACTATGAGCATTTAACCTGTTACTTCTAAACTAACACCTTGTGCAAACACCCCACTTTCCCACAGAACAGAAAAAATACGAGATTTAATGTTGCACTTTAAATGACTTTAAGACACAAACACTTTAAGTAGTAATTTTCTAATTACAATCTTCTTATTCTAATTACCAATATAAGTAGACTGGTGAATATGTAAAAGACCATAGCTATTGTTATAAAAATACTAACAAAATTATGATAGTTGAATACAAACGGGAATACAAATATAGTTTGCATTAAGTTTTACGATAAAGTAAGTAAAACGAATAGTGTATACTCGTATTTGTCACATAAAAGTAACATGTCAATCAAGACTTTTTAATGATAAATTATATGCGAAAGGTAACACAATTATTATTATTATTACTATCTTTTATTATTATTATAAAAGTAGAGCTAGTACTGATACTATTTTTTTCTATATTAACCAAAGTATGCCGTCAGTTTTATGTAACATACATTTTTATTTGGATATTTTGTTGTATTTTTCTAACTTTATCAGAAGAATTAACTATAAATCCAATCATCCATTTAATATATTTGTGCATATCAAATGGAACAAACAAAGTATAGGTAGAGTCTGGTTTGCTAACTTAACTACTGCGCGACAACTTTACATTATTTGAGCAAAATTATCTGTTTATTCCAGTTTGCCTTTTGCATTGAGGTTGAATGTATGTAGATTCTTCCACGTGGTTTTTAAAAATTGTTAGAAACTAATTATAACTCAAAGAGAAGAACAGGAATCTAGTTTCGACCATATAGATAATTTACCACTAGAGAAGAACAACAACAAATGGGTAATGCTTGAAGGTTTTGAGAATCGCGCTTTAAATGAAATGAGCTAAAATGATAATTTTTATAGACCCTAAGTTATCCTTCACATATTTGATAAAACTCAGCCAATGCAAAAAAAAATAAAACCAATAGAAAACTATTTTTCTATGGTGAGTGCTATTGTAAAAGCTTCTTAATCTGTATGGCTTGTTTGACCAGCGCTGCAACTCTTGCTATGATTTATTATTTACGTAATGCTTATACTGATGTTCATCATGTTCAATACAAAAGCAAACTCTTTCAAGATGTTTGATATGTTTTTATTTGTTCTTTCATATCATTGGATCATTGGTAGGATACTACAAACAACATTTTTGATACAACGCTATAAGAAGAAATCCGATTTCCTTCCAGGCATTAATTTCAAAGTACGCAGGAACACTGTTTAGCTTATTATTTGTCGAATATTCAGTGATGTTATATATACGCGTAAAGGGTAACAAATCTAAGAAACAAAGAACCAATGCATAACCTGAAATTCATTTTATTCATTACCTTTAATTGGTTTTCGCCGATCTGGTCTTTTACAAGTTTGCAGTAAACATTTAGCAAAGTTTACACATCTTTTTCGAAATGTTACAGCTGACTTTGAAATAAACGTTTGTCTAGATGATATCTTTATACACCGAAATTACTGTTTATTCTTTATTGTACTTATAGCGTTAGTTCTCATTTGAATTAATTAAAAGTCTTTTTAACAATCTCGAGCAACTATAATTAATAGTATAGCTGATAGTATTAGTCGTGTCAACGCTGATTACTATAAAAAGATTTTGTTAAAAATGCCCAAGTAATACATTAGATAGACACCGTATATTATTTTTTGAAAACATCTTCATTTTAGCAATACTTGTAATGCTTTTGCTACAGAAACTGTAGTTTTTAAAATACCCAGCAAAAGTGGGTAATACACAGGCAATAAATGTATAATGGTATTGCATTTGAATTTTGACAACTTTATAAGCTTTTTGAGCCAGCCTATATAGATTCAAAATAACTATAAAAGTTGCTCCTATACACCCTTATACACCCCTCAAAATTCAATATATCTGCTTTTCGTATGTAACTCGACGCGAACGTAATATCCCGCCTATATACATAC
The DNA here is from genome assembly GCA_023690525.1 of Holotrichia oblita. Taxonomy (NCBI): domain Eukaryota; kingdom Metazoa; phylum Arthropoda; class Insecta; order Coleoptera; family Scarabaeidae; genus Holotrichia; species Holotrichia oblita. The sequence goes on from CM043019.1 coordinate 573,890, forward strand.
ATACATATTCATAGAGGATAAATTATCGCATACATATTTCATTTGTTTTCTTGGTGGCATGTTATTGCGCGAATTATTTATTTATTGGCTTCATGATCTTTAAAAAGTTATCCACTGTAGAAAACATCCCGCGAGAAATCATGTATACATTGTACAGTCATATAATTTAAAATATTATAAATATGCCAAGGACAATCCTATCTCTGCTAGACACATGTCAGATATGGTTATCCAAAAGGTTGATCAAGTCAGTCAATACTGCAATTATTTCTACTGAAAAATAAAATAAGTTAACATTTTTCATTTTCAACAAAGTAAGTATCTATAATAATCGATTAACGTCTTGTAACAAAATGCTCTATGCATTACTATAATAAAAACGGAAAATCAGAGACTAATGTAGTTTGATGTCTATGTAGGATACATCTATAAGGCTTTTGCTTTGCTTTCTACAAAACGAGCAAATTTTGAAGCTTTTATAGAAAATTTTGATAAATAATTTCCTTCTTCATTATTTTTAAAGCATCTAATTTCTGATTAATGGCTAGTGAAAGATATACATATAAACATTGCGATACATTTTGTATGTTAATCATTCTTGTTTTGTACTTAATTGAAAACTAAAGTTTAAGAAATTTAATTTTGAACTCTAAAGAGAAAGTCAGTGAAGAAAGTATAATTTAATAAACGAAAAGTTGCAGTCTTTTAAACAACAAGAAAGAACCAAATCCATGATGAACATGTTTTCTTGGAGAAATAAGAAATTTATTCTGGCACGTTAGATTTTGGTACAAACGTTCTGTCAGAATATTTTTCTTTTTACTTTTCTTTTATACTGTTCTACGGTACTTTCTGATATCAAACTGCAACAATAATCAGCCAACATTTCACTGTTCTACTATGTCTTAATGAAATATTCCGCCATGTTCATCACTGACGTCGCCGAGGTCGCCGAGGAAAACGAATCCTGGTACGAGTATAAGAAATATATTTTAAGGCTCCTGTTATAGCTCAATTCATGGTAACTTCTAAGAAGTTCGTTAGCAATTACTATGTAATTGTCAGATTTTGTGTTTTCTAGAAAATTTTGGGTCACACTCTTAAAAGCATTCCAAGCACCACGGTCCAAGTCATTTAAAGAATCTTCAAATTGTGCATCATTTTGTAGACGTTTAATTTGGGATCCTACAAAAATTCCCTTTTAAGTTTTGCAGTTGAAATATAGGGAAATTGCTATGCATGAATGGCCATTGTTTTGATGAAATTCTTCATCAAACCTAATTTCATGTGCAGTGGCGGTAGAAATATTTTATCAGGTTCCAGTAGCACCTTATGAAGTATATTCCTTTGTCGAGGAATACACTAAACTGGCCAATCTTTAACAACGTAGTGGGAATTTCTCGATCGACCGTCCCACTCACAAAGCGAAGAGCATTGCTTTGTGTACCCCAGTTGTAAACCGAGTAGAATTGCTACAAGTTTAAGATCAGCGCTGATATGCCATTTGTACACTTTGTAATTAATTTTGTCGAGAATACGACTCATATTTTCATAAGTTTCCTTCATATGGACTGTGTAGCCAACCGAGATGGATAGATATCCTATGTGAATAAGGACAGTTGACAGTTGTTATTATTTTTGTTAGAGAAGCCGAAAGTTTTCCTGCAGGAAAAGTATCACTCAGACAAATGGTCCGTTTGTTCACGACCAATCATAGATCTTCAAAGTGGTATAGCGCTGTTCTTACTGTTTGACTAGTTCCTCAGAGTAACAGTACACCGTGCTCAGCAAATGTGAGGAGCCCATTCCTTGTCCTGATATTTAATTTTTAGACCAAAATAGTGAAATTTAAAATTTCATTTAATTCAAAGGTTTAAAGGTTTAAAGGTGTAATATTACGTTTATGTCGTGGGGTAATGGACTCACAAACAGACTTAACTTGAATCTAACGAGCCCTGCGTAGCTCCTTGTATACCAACACAGTCGGGAATCTACAAATTCCTAATTTCATTGGCTTGAGAGCACAAATGGGCGTGGTTTGAATACTGTGACGTAAGAAACAGGCAAGGACATGTTCAGACATACAATATATCTTGTAATATCTTTCTTATATAAAAGTCACTTTGAAATTCTGTATAATTCAGTGTACTTTTTGAAAAAGCTATTTACAAAAATTTCTTAAAATTCTGACGTGATAGAATAAATCTAAAATTACTTTCAGAATCAGCATGAAAAACGACGTAAACTACACCTAATGATGTAAGAGAAAAAGATTGTGTTGGACAGCGTTATAAGTAGTCTTCGGAACAAGATTCTAAAATTATTTTCGAATATACTCGGAATTGGGTAGTGTAGCATCAAATCAGACTTGTATTTTTTACACGGCACATATATATTTTTTATTTCACATATACTTAAATTCCTCTGTATTTTGTCAATCCGATGAGGTTATGTTCTTAAGGACCAAGTTTACAAAATATCTGCAACAATCATAGAAGATGTGAAGGAGAAGATCAGACAACGAATATTGCTCAAAAACTATAATGGTTAGAATAGCGCTGTCTTGGACTTGTTTGTAGAAAATTTGAAATAAAGCATACTCACAATTTCTTTGATATCTTGTGTTGTGCTGCAACGAAATATGTCACAAAATAAAAGCAAATTTTTCACAAAGACAGCTTTAACCGGACAAAATAAAAAAAATTGCAAGACCTTTTTTATAAAGTATAAATTTTTCTACAAAAAATGTCCAGGACAGCACTATTCTAACTATTATAGTTCTCGTTATGAGGGCTTCCGGGTTTTGGCCGCGTCCTAGTAAGGTGCAAATATGTAGGTAGGTACAGACTGTCCCGTAAAAAACGCCAACAGTCATAATTCCGTTATTTATTGTCCGATTTTATTTAAACAGAAAACAAATTTAATAGAATTAAAAATACTATAAAATAGCAGTGTTTATTTGTTTTCAGTTGTTTTCATTAATGTCAAACGATAGTCAACTTTTTTATTTTAAACGGCAATACATATATTTTTGGCTATATTCTGATTGGATTTTTTTCTGAATTCAACAATGTATAACATGTGTATTTTTGATAAACATTTATTTAAAAAAATATAACATTTAATAAATTTCATCTTTGTGTTCTATTATTTATAAATTTCCTCCTTCAGTACAAGAAAGATCTCGAACTTCGACTCGCGAAATTGCACATAATATTGGAGTATCAAAAACAATAGTTCATGGTATTTTAAGAAAACGCAAACTTAAGCCGTACCTACGTAGCTCGAAAAGTTCATGCATTAGAATAAAGGGATCCTGGCCGAAGAATACAGTTTTGTCGTTTTTATTTAAATGCGTTAGAACAAGTTTTGTTTCTTATAATAATACTTTTTTTAATAATAGCTACATTTCAAATGTTTCATGGTACATTCGAAAATTTATACATAATTTATTAAAAACAAAGTTGATTTTGAGAATTTTTTTTTTATTAACCGTTTACGCAAAATAGACAGGTTGTACATCGCTGAATTCAGAAAATATATATGTACTCGTACATATGTTGCAATTTAAAATAAAAAAATTGATTATCGTTTGACATTCATGAAAACAACTGAAAACAAATAAAATGCTGGTATTATACAGTACTTCTGGTGTTATTAAATTTACTTTTTGTTTAAATAAAATCGGACAATAAATAACGGAATTATGATTGTTGGCGTTTTTACGGGACAGTCTGTATACAATGCAAAATAAAATAAAACAAAATGAAAATTAAAAACAAAAATACAAAAATATATAGGTATACAATTTATTATTAATTTTCGTTTTGTTTTATTTTATTTTGTATTGTATATATGTACTTTACTATAACGCGATCAAAAGTCGGAAGTCCTCATAACAGAGACTCGGCCCGTGGAAGCCTTCGATATCATTTATTATAGTTTTCGACTAATAGTTGTTAATTTGTGGCGTGGAATAACGTAGTAAGACGTGGCGATGTATTTATGCATTAAAAAATCATTCTGAGCAACTTTTTAAAAATTATGTGTGATTTCTCTGTACATTTGTGAATATTTGTAAGTTAACCAATGATTTCTTGTGGTTCTTAGATTTTTAGTCACTTTTACTCAAAGTACCTACTGTTTTTAATAATCAAATTAAAATATATAGAAACTATTCAGTTCATCGTTTAAGTGAGAACACTTTCATTTGACGATATAAAATAACAGGTGATCGATTTAGAAAAATGGTAATATAGATATATGTATTTGCGTCAGGTAAATGTGTGTTTGATTATGTGGTCTGTTTTGGAGACTTCAACATTAATTTGTTAGACGTGGATAGTAAATCGTCTCAAGAATTTGTCAACCTTTTAGATAGTTTGAAATATCGACAAATTGTTCGCGAACCAACTCGTGTTACCAATCTCTCTGCGTCTCTTATCGATTTGGTTTTAATTTCTGGTGACCAACTTGGTGTCCGTTGTACAGTTCTGCATGCTCCTGATATATCAGATCACGAGCTTATAACATGTACTATCTCCATTCCTACTCCGAAACGAGAGATATCTTATAGAACGTACAGAGATTTCAAAAATCTGGATTACAGCAAATTTTCATCATATCTCCGAGCAATCCCTTGGCAATATATTTATGATTGTAATAATATTGACGAGAAAATTGCATTTTTTAATGACAGCATTATTAGGACTCTAGATATTTGCGCTCCATTTAAAACAACTTCCTATATTAAACCACCTCTACCGTGGATAACTGATAACATAAAACTTCTTATACACCTTAGAGACAATGCATTTCGCAGATTTAAACAGACTCGTAGTGAAGAGCACTGGTGTTACTATAAGGAGCTACGTAATTTCACAACGTCTGCTGTTAGAAATGAAAAGAAAGTATATTTAAATACTTTGTTTACCAATGGACAATTCCGCGAACTCTGGTCTACTTTTAGAAATCTTCAAATTACTCATAAGTCAACAACTCAGCAATTACCGCCGCATCTATCTGACCCTTTTTTATTAAATGCTTTTTTTCTGCAGTCGTCAGCTTCTTCGAACGCTGATATCAATCTGAAGCTTTATTATAATACTCACAAACTGCGAATTGTCGGTGATTTATTTTCATTTGACTGTGTTGATGAGTCTGATGTATTCCAAATAATAACTTCTCTTAAGTCACGGTGTATTGGAGCTGATGACGTAGGTATTGACGTCATACGTTTATGCATTCCTTTTCTTATACCTGTTATAACTCATATAATTAACTTCTGCCTTACTCATTCGGTATTTCCTAATGTCTGGAAAAAGCAATTGTTGTTCTTATTCCTAAAAATAATTCTCCTATTAGTTTGAATGATATTCGTCCCATCAGTATACTACCAACCCTGTCCAAGGTTCTGGAGAAATTAATGGACAGACAACTGAGAAAATTCTTACTCAAAAATAATATATTTCCCGAAAAGCAATCAGGTTTTCGGCCTCAGCACAGTTGCACTACTGCCTTATTGGATATCACTGACGACATCTTGAAAGCTCTTGATAACGGGAAAATAACTTTATTGGTCTTGTTAGATTTTAGTAAGGCTTTTGATACAATTGATCATAGCCTCTTAATTTCAATTTTACACTTTACCGGATTGGGTGACTCAGCAGTTAAACTAATTCAATGCTACTTAGCAGACCGTACTCAGGCGGTTAGATCTAATACTTACTTGTCAAATTTCTCTGATATTCTCGCTGGCGTGCCACAGGATTCTACACTGGGTCCTCTTCTGTTTACACTGTACATATCTCAGCTACATAATTGCTTACAACATTGTCAATTTCACTGTTATGCGGATGATACACAAATTTATATCTCGTGTTCACCAGATCAGGTTGAGTATACGTGCTCGCTGTTAAACCAAGACTTGGATAGACTCTACGCACTTGCGTCTCAACACTCGCTTAGTTTAAACCCCAGTAAGTCAGCAGCGATTGTGTTTCATAACAAAAATGTTAATATAGATGGTATTAATATAAAAATCAACAACACTAATCTGCCTATAATGGAATCTTCGAGAAACCTGGGACTTTACATAGATAATAGGCTCAAATTTAAGCTCCATGTTTCCAAGTGTCTGCAACGTGCTTATGGAGCTCTAAAACTTATTTTTCCGCATCGGCATATTTTAAATATACAAAATAAAATACAATTATGTGATTCTCTAGTTCTGTCCCAATTATCGTTTGCCGATACTGTATATGGTCCCTTTCTCGATCAGGTCGACAAATATCGTATACAAAAGCTGCAAAATTCGTGTCTTCGGTTAATATTTGGAATACGGAAATTTGATCGAATTAGTCACAAACTGAAAGATGTCAAATGGCTTAATATGGAACGGCGTCGGTTTCTTCATAGCGCCTGTGTTTTTCATCGACTTATTTATTATAAAACTCCGGCCTATTTATATAATAAAATTTCCTTTAGAACGGACGTGCATCATCTGAATCTTCGATTCAGGAGCCAGCTGACTATACCTCAACACAAACTCTCTTTATTCCAAAGGTCATTTTCATATCAGACAGCTAAAGTATACAACTCCCTTCCTACTTCATACACGCAGCTCGATCCCAGTAGGTTTAAAATGGAATTGCATAAGTATTTACTCCAGCTAGATTAAAAAATTTTCACGAATTGCACTGCCAGATTTTCTTTATTTTATTTCTTTTTTTTTTCTCAAGTTTGGCGGAGACTGCATATGGTGATGCACATATATTGGGTGGTAGAGCTAATGTGTCTTTCTTTCTTTTCTTTTTTTATTTTTGTATTGCAGCAGTTATTACTGCGGTCTTTTTTTGTATTAGGTTAAGTTGATCAGCATTGCTGGACTTCGCCTTTTGTATTTGCAATAAAGATTATTTATTATTATTATTATTATTAAATATGTACCATATTTCTGGCAAAATTATGGGTTCTATTTTAAGAAACCTTAAAAAAAGTTTTTGTAGTATTTTTATTGTACTCTATCACATACATACTTTGATTTTATACAACTTGCACTTGTCTTGAGATATGACGGCATCGGTAGTTTTTTTGTAGCGGATTACCCTGTAACACCCTAGGCAACCAAATTACGTTTATGAAAGGTCAAACAAACGTCATTTTCATCACCAATTTACGTCAGCTTATGATGTTTTATCGACGTCGTTAATTACGTGAATTTGTCTCATCTAAGAAACGTCACTTTGATCACGTTTTTTGTACGTCGCAATAGATACGTATTGTTTACGTTGTTTGTTGGTGTGTATATACACCATGGCGATCAAAAATGTGGTACAAAGTCGTAACTTAGTCATCGGTCATGTAAGCGTTTCTATCACAATTACGACAAATTCAGATTGACAAGTTGTAATAATTGTGATAGAAGCGGTTACATAACCGATGTCTAAAGTTACGCCTTTGCACTAGGCACGCTTATACACATTTCGAAAGGCTAAATTCAAACCACAAATTAATTAGAGAGTGAAGTAGGTAAATTGTAAATGACAAACACAAGTGTACTGCAGTGTCCCAAGATTTATTCATAGCTATTTATTTACATTTTATCCCAACACACATGAAAAATAAAAGTTTCAAACATCCTAAGTGCCGAAAACAAAATCTTGCAAAAGCAAAAACAATTCTCGTAAAAGGTTACAATTCTGCTTTTCATATACAAACAATGTATTGTTATAGGCTCTTACCTTAAAAATAAAAATGTTTTTACAAGAAGAATTTGAATACCCTGTCGAAATCGTTATTTTGATTAGGTTTACTCCAAAGCAGCATTTTTAAATTTCGCGGACGGTTTAAGTTGGTACTTACGGTACTTCAAATTCTGTACATATTTTACCTATTTTTGTAGCTTTTAGTTCTCTACCATCACCTATTTTGACAATAATTGGGTCTCTTAAATCTATATATTCATTAAAGAACCTATCATCATTTACAGTATGGTCGGTACAACCGCTGTCTAAAATCCATTTAATTTTATTTATATCTAAATTATTTTTACCTTCAACCTATGATACATTTACTTGTGTGATAAAGAGTTCCTGTTGACCTGTGTTTCCTTTGCTTTACTGGGTGACGTTCTTGTAGCACTTCGGTAGTTGCCTCTGCCTCTTCGTTGATTGGGACGACCACGTGACCAACCTTGATGCTTTCCACCACGCCTTTGTTGTCCATTGGAATTAAATTGATGACAATCCTTTTGATAGTGTCCAGGTTTTCCACAACGAAAACATTTTCTTATTCGATTCCGACATAAAAGTATTCGACTTAGAATTGGGGAGCTTTCTTCGTACTTATCTGTTCGGTTCTTTCGCTTCAATTGACTTTAACTTTATTTTACTTTTTAAATATTCAACAGTCCATTCTGATTCAGGTACTACATCTACTAGATCTCCTATATAGCTGTACGATGGGGGTAATGCTTTCAACATGTGTCGTAATTTCTCCTGTTCGGTTATTTTTGCTCCAGCTGCTTTTAGCTCATTTACAGCTTTTTCAAATTCATCAAAGAATGACATTACTTCTGCGAAATTCTTCAATTTAATATTTTCTAAATTATTTCTACATACGATCTGTAGTGCTGTTGACTCCTTCAGGTACATTGCGTCGAATTTCTTCATTATTTTATACGGCAAGTCTAATTATGAAATATATTTCTAACTGCTTGTTCGAAATGGCACTGTATATGTAATTTGTTGCTTTTATGTCTCCCATATTTTACTCGTCTTCTTTATCTGTACCTTCCTTTTCCCTTTTAACTACTAATTCACATTTTTTAAATTCCAAAAATTTGATAATCCTTTTTTTCCAGTTTGAATATTCAGAGCCGTCAAATATCGGTATTGCTATATCATCCATCTTCATGGACGCCATTTTTTTTCTCTCTTTAGATTGTTCTCGATTCACCTTCTCTTATCATCAATACTGAATCTTCTTCGCAATTACTTACTGCTACCATGTCGGAATAAACGGAACACACTTGTTCTATAATGTTTATTTTATTGTAGGATATGTTAACAAAAAAATACAACGAGCTAATCTTCTTACACATGTCTATCATTCGCTAACAACACATACTATGTTATATTGCTACAGCATAGATGGCAGCACATACAAATAGTAAATGTACCTTATAGGTACCAACAGATATTATCTCGGCAGCACATTTTGCTAACATTGTATATGAATTTTGAAACGAATAAGTAATTACAGCTCATTTTCTCAAGTCTTAAATAAAATTATATTTAAATCTCCAAAAATGATAAATTTTGTATCAAATGAATAAACGTTATTTATACATTTCCTTGACGTCACTTTAGTTACGTGTTTAAGATCACGTATAAAAAACGCTCATTTGACATAATGTACAAACCCGTGTATATATTCGACCAAAAACTAACGTCTACCCGACGTTACCTGTCGTCATCTGGTTGCCTGGGACGTTCGAACCGATGACCTTCAGCAGCCTGACAGTATCCTAGTCTATCAACAAAGGACCTTAATGACATCTGAGTCACGTCTTGTGCTATCTCTTAACAGGCCATCCTAATTAGATCGTTCAACTCTTCGAGCGACTAAGGTTTAGTCCTATAGATATTAGGTTTCAAATCTCCCCAAAGGAAAAAAAGTCTATTTATGGGGTTTAGAAATAAATGAATTAATGCTGGAACAATATCCTTGCGTAAAAATTGTAAATAAAGAATAGCGTTCAAATTTTCCCTAAAAATGAAAGGACCGATTATGTATCGTCCGATGATATCTACTTATACATTTAATTTTTTGAGGGTATTGTATTTTTCTTCCATCCAATGAAGCAATCTGGTGTTTTCACACATTGTATATATATCTTTTAATTCCTGATTTATTTCCACTTAGAGGTCAATAAAACAATAAATAATTAAATACCAATTTATTCCATAACATATAATAATATGTTTTCGTTAAATAACTTCTTCAGTGGAAGAAATTCACATTTAATATGTGTCAAATTACTAATAATATAAATATAAATTGCCATGCCTATCAACAAAATTATCTAAAAAACAAAGAATTCATTGATATATCGAATTTTAATTATATTCACAAGTAATAATTAAGGAATAATGATTTAATACAACATTAGAAATTGAAATGATTTGAATTATTCGTATATCAATCTATTTTTTGTCAAGCTCTAACAATTCTGTTCAAGGACTAGGGAAAAACATGGCAAAAAAACCTAGTCAAGAGCTTAAAATTAATAAAATTCGTGCGTGAATTAAATTATTATAAATAACGCTTAAATTATCAATATATATATTATCAATGATTGTATATATGTTTTTTAGATAATTTTGTTGATAGGCATGGCAATTTATATTTATTTTATTAGTAATTTGACACATATTAAATGTCAATTTCTTAAACTGAAGAAGTTATTTAACGAAAACATATTATTATATGTTATGGAATAAATTGGTATTTAATTATTTATTGTTTTATTGACCTCTAAGTGGAAATAAATCAGGAATTAAAAGATAAGTACATAAAGGTCAAAAAATACATATATTAATTGTATATATAACAATATATGTAAATTAAAATACTACTTTTACTTTATAAAACCACTTTATTTAATATTGTTGACTGCAGTTGCAATCTTTTAAAGTCATTTTCGAAATTAAAGTCATTATAATAATATGTATTAAGAGTAATTCACTTTAGTTTTGAAAATGACAACTGCAAAGTTACAACTGCATTTCAAAAATAGTAAGTAATGTGGTTTAACAAAGTAATAGTATGTACTATTTCAATTTAGATATATTTGTGTTTTATTTTGTCTTGTGTAACTCGTTCCTGCAATATTGAAAGAAATGCACTTTGTTATTAAACTGGATCCGTATCAAAAATTTATAAATGGAAAAGAATAATCTAAAGCTATGCTGTGTAAATTACGCAAGGAGCTACACTCACGATGATTTTCATATAAAATTGATCATCACTTCTGAAATACTCTATATAGATTCATGTACGTTTGTTTTGTTTGTGGGATGATAAAAACCAGAGAAAGTATACAAAAAAATAGATGTTCCATTAAAAAAATACAACTTTGATTGCACACTATGTTTTGCAACATTTTATATACATATGTTAACATAAGTAATTGCAAATTATATTGCCAAAAACTATTTACAATTTCTCCTTGACGTTTGGTACTTTAATAAATCACCTGTAGAAATATCAACTTCAAAAACAAATTCAAACTGATTCGATAAAATACTGAATCCTACATTATCAGGAACCGCACTTAATCCTGCTTATCAAATTTGTGATGCTATTTAAAACTATCACGTTATAGATCAGCTTTTGCGGATCTGCTGCAGTTAAATACAAAACAAAATATATTTTGGTGGCAAGACCGAGCTCCGCCAAATCATTTCAGCTTTAATAATTCGTACTCTACACTAAAAAATATAATATCGGTTATGAGAAATATAATATTCATTCGTATATTTATAATACCTCAGAGACAAGGATCGTTTCCTAAATACCAGCTATAAAAGATAAAATATGATTGAATAAACTGTAAATAAAAATTACATATAAAGCATTAGTAAGTAAAGAATTATGTTTATAACGAGTTTTATAGTACTATATTGGAGAGCTTTTACCAGTGTTACTTCTTCTCTTATGGTGTGCATAAGTTAGCGTAAATGTCTAACATTCTGTTGGTTATATTGCTGTGTTAAGTGAAGAGTTCTGTGTATGTACAAATCCTTGTCCGTTATTTTTACTTTACTAATATACTATCAACACCATCTAAAGTAAATAAGTGTTAGTACCTTTATTTTCAAAGGGAACGTTTTTGTGATTGGGTGTTATTTTGCATTAACATTTATACATCAAAGGTTAAAGCTGTAGAAAGGAAAAGCCGACGAAAATCAGGAAGCACTTAGTTTACTTAATGTTGGGAAGCCCATTTTTCTATTTCTAGTATTGCTCTCAAAATTAATAACGAAGACATTAAAATTTGCTGATCTATATATGTATACACATTGAAAAATAATTAATATCTATATTTTAAACATGTACAGAAATAGAATCAATAGTGCGAAGAAAATACAACATTACTGACGAAGATTTCAAAATAATGGAGACAGTTGTTTTGAAATCAGAACCTCATCGAGCTGGTAGACAATGGAAATTTGTTGGGGCATTTTACTACGCTACAACGGTGCTCACTACAATTGGATACGGTCATTCTACGCCTAGTACAATAGCGGGAAAACTGTTCACTATGTGTTATGCCATGATAGGTATTCCTCTTGGTCTGGTTATGTTTCAAAGCATTGGAGAAAGAGTCAACAGATTGAGCAGGTTTGATACTTTTGTTATAAATTAATTTATAGCCTTATACTTTCTGCACTCACTTTTGAATAACAAAACATAGACGCAATAATTTTTTTTAATGTTGTTTGCAGTGTTATTATAAGATCCGTAAAATCATCGTTACATTGCCGACAAACGAACGCATCAGAACTGACTTAATTTGCGTAGTAACTACATTAAGTTCGCTTACCATAGCCGGCGGTGCTGCTGCATTTTCACGTTACGAAGGATGGAGCTATTTTGATTCTGTATATTACTGCTTTATTACGCTAACTACTATAGGCTTTGGTGATATGGTAAGTACGTTGCATGAGGCTGTAATTGCGTGTATCACAGATATGGAAGTATGTAGTATAAATAATATTCTATGCATCGTTTGGATCTAGCTAATTCTGATACATTAACAACACAAAACACACTTAGCAAAGATATTAAGGGAATATTATATTACATAAATAAGTTTAGTGAATCTATGCCTCAAATATATTCCACTATTAAAAAAAGACGAGAAGCAAATGCAGAGTATCTCACCGATTTAAATGGAACTTTGTGGATTTATAGATCGATTTACGGTACGTTCACAATGAAACAACGAAGCGAGCGACTAGCGGTGAGACTAGAGTAGCGACAAAAACAAGAACCTACAGTCAAATCTAACGTTTCTACTGCTGGGGTAGAGATTCCAACATCTTGTTTCAGTCGCTACTCTAGTCTCATTGCTAGTCGCTCGCTTCGTTGCGTCACTATGAACGTATCCTTAGGCCGCTTTCACACCAAAGTCGCATGCTACGTGCGACTTGCTGCCTGGAAGCAGAAAATATGCTACTTGTTTTGAAACGTATATTACTAAATGAATACCTTTTCACCGAAGTCGCGTAGCATGAATGCGACGTTGCGACGTGCGACATGCAGCGTGCTTCATAGGACAGGTTCTATATTTTTGCTAGTTTGCGACCTGATCTGTGCGTGCACAGGTATGAGTTCATTTACGTTTGGAGTTTTTAATTAATTAACGCGATTTAGCATCTCACGCTATACCACTTTGGTATGAAAGCGAATTTAGACGTCGCACGATGCGACGTGCTTCCTGTTTCCAGGCAGCAAGTCGCATGTAGCATGCGACTTTGGTGTGAAAGCTGCCTTACGGTACGTTTATGTGTACGTGCGGCCAAGCGCATCGCTAATTTGACGCACTTATGAGAATTTCTTAGAAATGCTTTAACAAACGGTATTAATATTATTATTACAGCAGAACTTTCACATACTATATACAGGGTCACGTTTAAAGATAGAATGATCGCTGTATTATTTAAATGGATAGAGATACTGAAAAGAAGAGAATTTCCTAACTTAGTTTTCTAATTTGCAAATCTATATCTGAATTAAACAATAAAGCGTTGATTGCATCTTTAAGCGCGACTCTGTATATAAATTAATGAATTATTTCTTTACAGTGCTATATAAATAATTTCGCTTTCCTTTCTTGGTAGTAGCGGCAAGATACCCTGACTAATTGGTTAACACTACCATAAAATACAAGAATTTACCACTATCTCATTAGACGAATTTATTAAAACATTAGAGCTGACCTTATCAACAACATATTTTTAATTTTAGAAATATGTCTACAAGCGTATTCAGGTATTGTGTCCCTGTTGTAAGGGCTTCCCGGTTTTGGACCGTGTCATAGTAAGGTACATATATACAATACAAAATAAAATAAAACAAAAAAGAAAAATACAAAAAATATACGTATATACAACTTACTCAAACTCGACGTTTCGCCACTAATGTAAGTGCCTTCTTCAGGAGCAAAACTAGGCGAGGGGCTCCAAAAGGTCACGGTAACTCGACGTGTCAACCACGCTAGTGGCGAAAACCTTCTGACCTGCTGACCTGAAGCCTTCGATATCATTTATATTAATGTATTAATAGCTGTACCCATATGCAGTGCCATAGCACATAGAAGAATTTGAGCAACAAGTACTCGACTGATTGGATATTAATTTAGATTTTTTCAAAAGATTTGTGGATGACCGTTTGATGTATTCCGAAGAAGAAAGTAGATTATTAAAGGGGATGTTGAGCTCACGGTAATTTTCAAATAAACCTACTCATATCATGTAAAATATGGATTTTCGGATTGAGATAAAATACAAGAATTCATATATGAGATAACATATAGCCTGCTGCGCTTCAAAAAACGACTTTTACAACATTACGATATGAGAGAACCCATACAGATGAGAATATTTTAGCAAAATTTCCATAAATACGAACCTAACATTATTACACCGACTTTATATTATACTGTACACGCATGTAGTTGTATAACTTTAAATTTATTTAAAGCTTAGGAAGTTCTCATATTTGTTTCAGGTTGCTCTACAGAAAGATAGCGCATTAAGTGATAAACCCGAATATGTGATGTTCGCTCTCATTTTCATACTTTTCGGATTAGCAATAGTAGCCGCTTCCTCAATCTTCTTGTACTGCGTTTTGTAACAATGAACACAGAAGACGAACGTCGCGATGAAGCTCAAGCAATGCAGGTATTCTATCATATAAGCGATTATTTAATATCTGATTTACTATACAAATCATGCATTTATGTTTGGCTCAGTCACAAACAAAATAGGCTCGAGAACTTGGAAACCATAACAACTTGGAAACCATAACAACTCGACATTTTGTAGAAAATTTTAAGCTCTACAAAAAGGTCTTACAAGTTTTCTTGATATCTGTAATTGTACCTTTCTTTGCAGACGTAGGCTTAACGACAGAAAAAACTTTTAAGACTTTTTTCTAGAGCACGAAATGTCTGCGAGAGGACTACTCTAGCTGTTATGGCTCTAAGTTATCGAGCTAATTCTGTTCGTGTTTAAGTCGAGCCCCGACCATAGATGCAAGATTTGTACTTTATATATAGGTATATGATTTAATATAACACTGAATTTGCTAGGCATCAGCGGGTGCTGTTAGATTAGAAGGCGATGTAATTACTGCAAATGGATCAATTCTAAGTGGTCATTTGGATCATCAATGCACAGAAACTACTTCCCTGGATCCAGATGATACGTCGGTGTGCAGCTGTCATTGTGGTTGTTTCACCAACCCCGCTAGAAATAGGTAATTGTTTCATATTTATATATATCGGTGCTACAGTTTAGTTTTCTCTCAGAAAAGCATCAAATTTTCTTTACTAAGATAATATTTACACATATATACACACACATATATACACACACATTATTTACGTTCATGTCAAATTATTCACCGGGAGAGTCGGCGAAAATTTTTTATTCATCAAAAAAATCTAGAATGGTTTCACAATTGATTGCTATGTCCCAATATAACATAAATTTTGACCAGTGGTGAACTCGCCCATGTAACAGAAAATATACTTTCACGAAATTACTTAAACGATCACGCATCATCAAATCTGCAAATATAGTTTTCATCATGAGTTTTAACAATGAAAATACTTTTTTATTTTTTTACAGAATATGAACAATAATTTATGCATCGTAGGATTCTAGACAATAATGTTTTCAGAGTCTCTAATACATTCCGTCAGACCGATAGCTGTCAATGCTGATTTAATATTTATCGATGTCTAAAATCAAACTAAAAAATTAAAATATATTCTAAATTTAGTAACTTATAAGGGTGTCCCAATAGGACGGTGTCAGTCGATATCTCAATATCAGTTGGAGATATAAAAAATCTTTTAAAATAAAAGTTGTTTCATTCTCAAAGGACCGTAGCCTACAAATACTTTAGTTTATACAGAATGTTTGGTAGCGAGATATCGACTGACACCGCACTATTGAGATATTCTGCATATAAGACTATATACTCTATAGATATACATATGTATATATATAGGAGTTGCATTCTTTTTAAAAAATGGCTCTTAAAACCAATTTCAAATATCTATTTTAAAATCGATCCTTAAAACCGGTTTTAAATCGATTTTTTTTCCGCAACATTACATTTGATATCCTTTTGCATTTTTATATTAATCGAATATGTTTATATTAGGATTCTTTATCCATATTTACTCATGGTAAATTATTTAAAAATCTGAGTTTTTTCTTTTCTTTTGTTCACAAATGTATTTTGCGTTTATGTATTAATCTTGATAGTATTCGCAGAAACGTCTCGCGCAGATAAGAAAATTCGCTTGTGGTTATATACTCTACGAAATATGCGTAATTTTTTTCCCGTAAAACAAAATATAAGCTATTAACAATTGTTATTAATTTACTAACTAAATCATTTTTAAGACTAAAACTCCAAATTCTGACGAACATATATCTCCTTCTTTCTTTCAATGTTAACGTAATTGCTACTACTTTTCAGAACTACATACTGGTTGATTTCAGACATAGAATAAATAACGGCGTGAAGGGGCAAGGGGTACGAAAATTCGCTAAGAAGTGGGGACGCGTACGAGTCTCTCTATCACACGAAAGTGGTTGCTGGGCCCCAAAGGAGCACCAGCTGCCGACCGACCGTTAGGTATGCGGCAAAACAGGGAAGTGCACACACTCCTCAGGACAAAGAGGCACGAAACCAGTTGCCCGCACGAGACCGACACCTCGCGGAGAGGCCCGGCGAACCGGTGGGCTCCTCTCCCCGTGCTACCCATGTTAGACAAGTTTTCTTGTCAACGTTGGACGGGTCACCGTTGGAGACGCTTTAGCGAACTTCTACCTCACATCTAACCCCACGGGGCCTAGGCCTCCTTGCGGATGGCTACTATCGGCCAAGCGTGGGAAACGGAATCTGGCCGTGAGGTACAACCAGCCCGCCCGTGAATTAAGCCTGAACTACGGGGACGGCCGGGCAAAAGCCCTACCCCAAAATGCCAACCGCGCCAACCCTTTCGCCCCTCCGGCAATCAAGTATCCGCGGCAGCTACAGTGAAACCGTAGGGTCCCAGAGTCACCGAGTTGTTTTAGGATGAAACCGAAGGTTTCCCAACCAGACAACCAGCGGTCGGACTACTCCTCGGCGAACCGACTTTTATCCTCCCCTACTATCTTCGCCAAATTCTCTCGCCACGCCCGTTTCCCTGAGTGTGGCCACCAAGGATGGGGTAGTGCAGCTGCAGAGTTCTCTAGGTAAGCGCCGTAGGGTGCCTCACTTACCCACCGTATATTCCGACGGTTAGCGGCCGGACACCGGAGCGTATGCCCATGCCTACGCCCAAGCATCCTCCCCTATATACGAAGTCTACTCCCGCCACGCCCATTACCCTGGAACTATGAAACCAGGGATGGGGTAGTGCAGCCGCAGAGTTTTAAGGGTCGACGCTATAGGGTGAACGCCGACCCGATAGGGTGAACGCCGACCCGAATAGGGTGAACGCCGACCCGAATAGGGTGAACGCCGACCCGAAGTCTCTCTATCACAGTCCAGTCTCGTCTAGTCTACAGCGCTGTGATAGACTCACGCGACCCCACTTGTTAGCGAATTTTCATACCCTTGCCTCTTCCCGCCGTTATTTATCCTATGTCTGAAATCAACCGGTGTATAGTAAGCTCCTATTTTATAATAATTATTTAGCACAGGAATCGTAGTTTAATTTATGTTGTAAATAACAACGCCGTGGAGCAGTTTAACTCCATAGTAGCAAAATTCACTTTCGGCAAGAGCATAAATTATTAGAAGAAAAGATCATACAAGATGCGGTGATCTGCTGCTGTGGTTAGTCAAACTTATCTTTCAATTCCTGAAATATTTCCACTTGTAGGTCAATAAAACAACAATTAATTGAATTAGATTGCAAAAATTGTAACAAATGTTATATAGGACAAACCAAACAATATTTAAAGAAACGAATTTATAATCTCCAATACACTGTTACACATAACACACACATAATACACACCGCTGAAACTGTTTTATTTAAGCACTCTAAAGATAGACGACATAATTTTGATTTTCAAAATACTAAAATTTTAAAAAAGGAAAATAATTATAAAAAAAAAGATTAATTTACGAAACTATATACATTACAAAAAAGATGAAAACGCGGTAAATTTTAGAACGGATATTGATAATTTAAGCGTTATTTATAATAATTTAATTCACGCCTGAATTTTATTAATTATAAGCTCTTGACTAGGTTTTTTTGCCATGTTTTATCTTAGTCCTCGAACAGAATTGTTAGAGCTTCACAAAAAATAGATTGATATACGAATAATTCAAATCACTTCAATTTTTATAGTTGTATTAAACCAAAATATCCTTCATTATTACTTGAGAATGTAATTAAAATTCGATATATCAATGAATTTTTTGTTTTTTAGATATTTTTGCTGATAGGCATGGCCATTTATATTTATAATAAATTAGTAATTTGACACATATTAAATATCAATTTCTTCCACTGAAGAAGTCTTTTTAACGAAAACAATATTATTATATGTTCTGAAATAAATTGGTACCTATTTAATTGTTGTTTTATTGACCTACAAGTGGAAATATTTCGGGAATGGAAAGATAAGTACATAAAGATCAGAAAATAGATATATTAATTGTTAGTTAGCCCGATTTACTAAAATCGGGCTCAAGTAAAGCAATAAAAAATTGGAGATGAGAAAAAATATGATATATCTAAAACACGAAGGAGCCGGTCAGATCTGATGGATATGGAATTTAGAGCAAAAAAATATTTGAATACATTAAATAAAAGGGAGGAAGAAACACTTGGAATTGAGAAAACAACCAATATAGTTTAGATTTATGATATAGGTACAACGGAGAAAAAGTTTGACACCTTTGTAGTTTGTGAACAGAAAAGACTCAAAATCAACTCTTCTATATAGATAGGAAATAAATAGAAATGAATATCCCTATGAATCAAGGTCATTTACACTTGAAGAAGGTATCAGGACCAAGTTGGAAGAAAACTTGTAAAGTCAATATTAATCACAAAATAATAAAAAAAATAATACTGTTTATTCACAGTGTAGATTCTTTATGGCATTAAATATGAAACAATTTTTAGAGATCCTACATTGTGGGAGAAAAGTGTAAACACGAAATTAGTCTCTTTAAAAAATATTTTAAACGTATACAGCCAATATAATTCTACAACACTTCTAGAAACTTATTTTGTCTAATTGGCTATGAACTATTTATTCATTTTTATAGATTATACTATGGTTTCTTTTTATGATGATCAAAATAATCAAATATATCTTTTAAATTATCGTTTTATTCTGGGTGAAAAATATTTTGAATACGTTCGTTCTCTAAACCACACCTTCCACATTATGTTTGTAAGTTTGCAAGGTGTCGCTATATCCGATGTAAGTGTTCCGCAATAATAATATTATAAGGTTATTTTTACAGATAAGGATGTTATTTTCGATTTATTTTATATTTGAAATATTAATCTATGTTTCTACAGTGCTACATTTTTGAGAAAGTCAAATATTGTTTATAAAAAAGGCACTCAAAAATAGGACATTTTCTAAAGTCTATATTATTATAAACAACTTTAATTTAAAAAATTGGCGAATTCTTACTTTGCAATTTGTTTTCTATAAAACCCCTGAAAACGCTAAAATTCTTTAACTGAATCTAAAGCATTAACAATGAGGTTGGGGTTATATTTTATGTAAAATTTATGTAAGTATTGAATTAACAGCGTTCGTTGTGAATCTAGAAAACATCTTACAACTATAAATTGCAAATGTAGTATTTAGTGTCCCGAGAGTTTTGTTGAAATTTCTAAAACCGTCTATATTGTTCGAGAATTTCGAGCTAGCCTCGGGTATAATTTTGTTAGAGTATTGCTTGTATTATAATTAGTGGAGGCTTTTCAACTTAATGAGCAAATGTTGACATAAATGTGCGGCACCAATAAGGTTATTAACATTTTCGCTTACAATTTAGCAAACTTTTCCAATTTCAAATATGTATATTTAATTCTTTATGTCTATTAATTTTATGTAAAATATCTCTAATTCTAAGCTAATTATCTGATTAGACTCGTGAGCATAATATATGAGAACGTATATTTATAACGAATAAGATGTTGTTTTACTACAAATGAAAAATTTATATAGAGATTGACACTTATAAATTTTACAGGTATTCCATTAGACGATCTCCAACGCAAATCCTATTACCAGTTTTGCCAATGCACGAGCTTCATCTTCCGCAGGGTAGTCTACCACCTCCGCCAGCAATATATCCGAATCACAGAGCCTCCATATGACCAGAACATGAAATTTTAAAAATATGTGATACGCTTTATATAAACCAATGAACTAATATACCAACTAGTAGTCATCTTGTAGTTAGCGACAGACTGCGGAAGGACAGTGTTGTTATAAAATTTCGAAATTTTAGAATATTCGATATAGAAAAATGTAACTTTTGGTGACGACAACGAGTCGTTAAAATAATAAGGGTGTCACACATGTAATGTATATGTGTGTATAAAACGGTATTTTACATTTCAATGAATATAGTTTTGTTTATCGGGTAACAATAACGATTTAAACGCGTTTTATTAATCCAGGATACTACTTTTTATATATTTAGTAGAAAGAGAGATTTTGTAAATTTAAACAAATCATACGGGTTGATAAAGTACAGCCAAGTGAGATTTGGGATCAATATAATTAACATACCGACTGCATTTAAAATTGAAACTAACAAGTATGGAAACTACATACATATGTGCTTCAGATTACGTCTAACTATATAGATATTAAACATCAAAATACTGCAAGAACTATTGTAGACAGTAGACATTTTTGATTCTTCCAACACTAATGAAATTAAAACAGAACCCTAAGTAAAAGCCAAATTATGTTGAAAGAACTGATTAAATGTGCTTCCTACGAGACAAGCTTGATTCTAAAAAATATATAAAATGAATAGAATTAGTGTCGTTGAAGTGATAACTCAATTTAGAATATTGACGCGAACCTGTTTTTGAAAAACACATGTGCCATAATCACATAAAATATGTATCACTTTTTGATAATGAAATTAGATTTTGTAAAATGGAAATATACCGTTAGAAAATCTTCCTATTGTAATCAATTATTTAGATCAACTGATACAGGGCCACTATATGTAATTTTTACTGTATATGTTTATGTAATCGTTTTTATATTACTATATTTATTCATTAATTGCCAAATAAGGTAGTTATCCGTTTTAAATATGAGAAAATCTTCGTGAAAACTCATACATTTTGATATTATTCATTATTTCAAATTCCAGCCTACTTAACATGGAGGATATTAAAAACATTATTATAAAAAATATTTCATTATGTCATTGTCACATGTAATTAATTTTCGATAGTTGTATATTACATGACGATGATCTTTTGTACACTTATACAAAGAGTTACATAAATTTGTTTAAAATTTTCCACGATATTTCCATTTATTTCTTTTATAAAAACTAAAGAAATTATATTTAGATATAATCTCTTGCTACATTGTTTTTAATTTTTCTAATTGCATACTTTAAGTTTTAAACTTGCATGTAATATATGCCATTGCTTTTTATTTGTCCTGTAACATTTAACTACATATGCACGGTGATTTGAGCAATATCCTCCTAATTATCATTTCACTACATAACTTACGAACTACTGTTCTGTCTTCAGTTAGAACCCAAAATGTCATTGACAATGCAAATACAATTAAGGAACAGCCTACAAAATCTATAAGACTGGGGCAGTAATTAAATGTTAGTTATGTTATTCTCAGTCGCAATCTTTGTATGCATTTTTACAACTACAACATATCAAGAACTATTGCCGCCAGATTATATTCCAATGCATATTTCAAGAACAACGAAGTTTTGGATAAAATATTTTTCACCGACGAGGCATGATTTCACTTGAATGGCTACATAAATTTTAGAATATGGGTATATAGGCGACCGAAAATCCGCATTATCATAGAAATATTATACCGAAACAACTACACGTCCTGTAAAAATAGGAGTTTTCACGTACCATGTCACGTACATATATGTAAGGCCTATCAGCCCGATTTTTTTGAACAAACTTAAATAATATATATTGCCATAATATACACATTACAGTTTGTTTTTTACGCAAGATTTTGCATCGCAAAAGTGCCTACAAAATTATTGGTGTTCACTGCTTTCCGTCACGATCGTATGACTTAACTCTTCCGGATTGTTTTTTTGTTTCCATAAGAATTTGATTTTTACAAATCCAGTGTGCATACGATATAGACGACCAACTTAATAATTTGTGAGACAGTGCGACTGACTACGTGGACAGGTGTTGAAAGCATAAAAACGCAAAATTTCTGTTTAAACATCGAGGAATATTTTCAAGAGCAGGGTCATTCACAAAAGCCGTTATTTAGAAGGTTCAGAGAATTTACGCTTAGTACAATTGTAAAAGTTGAAATTTACATTTCTAGTAGTGATTCTTTTGTTTTAAAATATTGTCAACCAAATCTGACTTCTGATTATACAAGAAGTAAATGACAACTTTGTTATTTTAAATAGAATGGTGTAACTTTTTAATGCAATTGAGTCCACGCATTATTTGAAAATGTTTTGTATTAGGGTACCCTTCTACTAACCGGTTTCGTGAAAGACCTGTATATACTGGGTGTGGCACGAAAAGTTTTGATTAGAAGTTTTTCGGGATGCAGTCATAGGGGAACTGTAAAACTTTACATTACATTATCGATAATGGTTATCTTGAATGTAATATTTTTACAAATGATCTACTTTCGGTACAGCGGAAGTACATACCAACTTGCTTGTTTTAAATAGAACATGGTATTTTTTATTTTATTTTTAAATTCTCCATCAAATTTTGAGTAAATTTTATACACCATGTCCTATGCCAAAAATTAATAGTTTTCGAGATATTTTTTTTTCCATTTTACGGTAAAAACAGTTCAAATAAATCGCGATATTGCTGCAAACAAAAACACTACTGTGTTAAAATTTGACACAACGAATTATAAGATATCACTAAAGTGTTACCACTCAATTGCAACATTTTCAAACAACTAAAACTCGCATATTTCAAATACAACACCCTAGCATTCTACGAGTAATAAATTATTTATGTATTCATTATGTATGCTTTGCTAGTTTTCTTTAAGAAATTTTATTTTATAGCAAGTAATGAAAGTTTAAGATTTAGAAATAGTGATTTTTTAATTTGATCATTAGCTAGATTTCTTAAAATCTACCCTCAGTTTAGTCAATTTAAGGCAAAAATTAACGAAAATAATACAGTATAGTTGACAATGAAATTAATGTGTCAGGATATTTTACGGACTATCTACTTAATATCTCCATTAGAAATTGCGCATTAAAAAAACACATTGTAACATTTTAGAAGTAGTTATACGACAGGCGTAACATACTCTTACAAATACACAATTTTGACCTTTTTACTCAACATCTTTATGATACATTTGATACTTCGTAAGCCAACTCACTTTACTGACTTGGCTTCTTTAGATTTTGGTATTTGGAGTTACATTAAAAATCAAGTATTTTCCAAGCCTGTTACTACAAAGGAAAATATGATGCAGAGAAAGTTATTGGCTTTTAATTCAGTAAAACCCGATCATATTTCTAGAGTTCTAACTTAATGAAAAGAATTAAACGTTTAGAAGTTTTGGTATTTGTTTAATTATAATGTGTGTAAACTATAATGTAATTCAATTGATATCCTAAATATCTAGTCGAGACTTTTATTTAAGTATATCCAAAATGAATAACCCTTTCCAGCTATTGGTTACTTTCAGAATAAATATCAGGAAGAATGAACAAAATGTTATCTTAAATACTGGAAATCATATCCATTTCTAAATCCTGACTTTGCTATTACTTGGTATGAAACACAAACTTTAAATAAGAACTGTCAAAGCATACATAATGAATAGATAAATAATTTACTACCAAGTTGTCACAGCTTTGATAGTCATGGCCTATGCTTTATTAATGTCGAAATATTAAGTTTCGCTATTTTTAAGTAAAATAATGGAATATCTCAGAATTGGTTAGGTTTAGGTATAGGGAATTCTATTATCAATTGAATGAAAATAAAAGTAGCAATGAAAAGTTGATATAAAATACAGAGTGTTGTATTTGAAATAAGCGAGTTATAATTGTTTGAAAATGTTGGAATTCTGTGATATGTGTAAAACGTTCTGTATAAAGAATTAAATATTTTAAGCGAAACACTTTAGTGGTTTCTTATAATTCACTGCGCCAAATTTCCAGTCAGTTGACTTTCTGTTTGCAGCAATATCGGTATTTATTTGGAAGTGTTTTTCCCGCAAAATTGAAAAAAATATTTAAAAACTATTAATTTTTGGCATAGGAATAATTTACTCGCAATTTAATGGAGAATTTAAAAATGAAATAAAAAATAAAAAAATGTTTTATTTAACATAAGCAAATTGATATGTAGGTACTTCCGGTGTACCGGAGTAGATCATTTGTGAAAATATTACAATTTAAAATAAGCACTATCGACAATGTAATGTAAAATTTTACACTTCCCCTATAACTGCATCTCTAAAAACTTCTAATCAAAACTGGTGCCACACCCGGTATACATCTAAATAGAAAAGCTATGCTAATGAATTCATGATTAATTTATTTAAAAATAGCGTTCTTCTTATACATGCAACTTCAACAGAAATCGTTTTGATTGCTCATTATGTACTACTTGATCTCATTAGACTTCTTAAGAAATTTGCTGTTTTGCGCAAGAACAATTATCAAATTGAATTTTGATGAAAACTTTAGTTAGGTATTAGAAAACTCTTCTAAACAAGAAAGAACAGAAAATAGACGTGATGTTTCAATCAAATTTATGCTTAACTACGTATAGTACTGGAAAGTTTTAAGCACAATTATGCAACTCTGTTGTAATATGTAATATTAATTTAATAAATACATTGATAAAAAGATGGTAGCCAAAGGTGATATGACACACATTTTTTTAAAAGTAATATTTAATTTATTAACAATGGGGTACATAACTATACATATAAATATAATTTACTATAGTCCCACCGGCGTCTGGTTCCCGTCCTTTGTCCTCGCCACGGGCTGATGAGGTATAAACCTGGTCCTGCGTTAACGGTATCGAGGGCGCTGTTGGCGTTGTTGTCTTCCTTTCGCGTGTCGGTCTTGTTACACTTGCCCTTGCCTGATTATTGTTTTTATATTGTAAGTAGTCTAATTTTTTTACTTGTTTTGGTAATTTATTATATAGGTTTATGGTTTGGGTAGTTGGTATTGTTTTGTATTTGTTACAGTTATATTTTTTGTTCTTATGTCGGACTGTCTTCTAGTATTGTGTGAATGTCCAGT
Source organism: Holotrichia oblita (assembly GCA_023690525.1). Classification (NCBI taxonomy): domain Eukaryota; kingdom Metazoa; phylum Arthropoda; class Insecta; order Coleoptera; family Scarabaeidae; genus Holotrichia; species Holotrichia oblita. Next base: position 599,687 of record CM043019.1, read on the forward strand.
AATGTGCTTTAGTACTGACTCAAAGTGCCATAAAACTTTATAAATATAACCCTTATGTACGACGATATCATATAGGCGACTGCCCTCGAGGGGTGGAGTCAATACTAAAGCACATCACTGTACATATGTATTTGGAGTTTATTAGTGAGCTGTTCGTTTTTATTAATTTTTTTCAATTTTGTATATTTGTAACAAGTTTACTTCGTTTAATTAGCTGTTGTATGTTTAGTTCGTTGGTTTCTTGGAAGATGTCTGTTGTAGCTGTTCTTTTGTCCATTAGATGTAATAGTTTGATAATTTTATTTTGTTGACTTTGTAGTCTATTCAGGTTTGTGCTTGTTGTATTACACCATATGTTTATTAAGTAGTTTATGTTCGAGGTGAAAGTTTCATGATAGATTGATTTTTTCAGACGTTTCGGTATCACGTTTTGTATCTTTTTTATTCGTGCTACGGTTTTTACATTTTTATTTATTAGGTTATCTATATGTTGGACCCATTTCAAATTGTTTTGTATTGTAAGTCCAATGTATTTGATTTTTTGCACTTGCCGTATGGGCTTGTTGTTGATCGTGATGGTATAGTTGAATTTGTGTTTGTTCCTTGAAAATATCATATATACTCTGTTTTATTTTCGTTGATCGTTATGAGTCTGTTTTGGCACCAGTTCACCAGTTCACTTAATCAACAAAATTACAAGTCAAAATAGTACAATATAATACAACGTCCCTTCGGCCGTCGTGCGTCTTCACAACTGCCGCCGACCCGTTCTCCACCGAGGGCTGGTAGTCGCTTTCGGTGATCCCACAGTTCGGCCGTCCTGTTCATCATCTGCCCCGGATGATGCATCATTTTCATATGTGCACCACGGCTTAATATATTCCGCGCAGGTTGAAGTGATGCTGGGACCTTCGTGAAACCCTTCTTTTCTCACGTCGTACGAATTATTATATTTCGCACGCACAATGCGATAAGGACCCAGGTACTTCGCCTTCAACTTCAATCCTGGCCCGAATTGTGTTCGTTTGATAGCCACCAGATCGTTGATATGGTACTTGTTCGGTTCTCTGCGTCGTAAGTTGTATGTCCTTTTATTCTCTTCCTGTACTTTGGCGATTTGTGTCTTCGCTTCTTTTCGCAGATCTTCTCTATCGTCATTAAACTGTCGTCTTGCTTCTTCCTCTAGCAGTTCACATATTCGTAAATCCGCTTTGCTTCTCATCTTTGAACCAACTAATAATTCGAACGGGGTTGTGTTGATACTTCGATGATATGTGGCATTCATGGTTTGTTGTACTCGTGACACATGTTTATACCACTTGGATGGATCATCTGCAGATAATTTCGATATCACAGATATGATCGAGGAGTTCATTCGTTCAACTTGCCCATTGGATCTCGGTAAACCAGTTGTGATTTGAATGTGGCTAATATTCTCCTCTTTACAGTAATCCTCGAATTCTTGACTTGTGAAAGCCGCTCCACGATCGGATATACCAATATGGAATACCAAATGTTGTTTTTTGGATATCTAGTCTTGATATAACCTCTTTCGTCGTTGTGGATTTTGTGGGGTATAGCCAAACAAATTTGGTAAAGGAATCAACTACTACTAGGATGTGTTTGTAGTTCTTGTGGGTGGATTCTAAAGGACCGAGATGATCAATGTGATAGGTATGGAGTGGTATGGCTTCTTTACGTACGGGATTTAGGTAGCCTTCTTGCTTTCCACGTTTCCGATTGTATAAGATACACTTCACGCAGTTTCCTATAACTTTCTCGATCTTATCCCTTAATTTAGGCATGTAAAAGTCCTGCTTTATCTTTTCCTCCGTACACCTTACTGCGTAATGCCCTTCTTCATGAACGGATTTGATGATACTATTCTGCATCGCTTTGGGGAGCACGACAACTTCGGCACCGTCTCTGAATTTGTATAAGATGTCGTCCTTAATTAGATAGTCCTCGTAAGGTTTCTCTTTTAAAATCTCTTTAATCGCTAGAATCTCTTCGTCCGCTCCTTGTGCTTTCATTATTTTACTGCGGAGACCATCTGTGGCCATTATGATCATGATAGGGTACCGGCTTAAGGCATCGACGTGTTGCATTCTGTTACCTTTTCGGTGTTGAATACTGTACTCAAATTCTTCTAGTAATAGAGCCCATCGTGCGACTCGAGTTGCTAAGTCCTTCTTCTCCATTGTCTTCTGGAATGCAGAGCAATCTGTAATAATCTTGAATTTAGTGCCTAAGAGGTACACACGGAATTTTTGAGTGCTTCAATAATCGCAAGCACTTCCAGGTCATAACTCGTGTACTTCTTTTCTGCATCGGTGGTTTTCCTACTCATATAGTAGACTGGATGTAAATGATTATCAGCAGCAGAATGCTGCAACAAGATAGCGCCATATCCGTCTTTAGCTGCATCAGTATGAAGTTCCGTTTCTGCGTCCCTCTGATAAATATTTAAAACTGGTTTTACTGACAGTAGATGTTTCAATTTATTAAATGCCTCTACCTGTTTCTCTCCAAACTCAAATGGTCTGTCCTTTTTCAGCATGTCGCTTAATGGCTTAGCGATAACTGAATAACTCATTATAAATTTGCGAAAATATCCAGTTAGACCAAGAAAACTTTGGAGTTGTTTAGCGCATTTAGGTTGGGGAAACTTCATTACCGCTCGCGTTTTGTCTGGGGATGGGTATAACTTACCCGCTTCGATAACATGGCCTGAGAACTCTATCTTCCTCATCAATAAATGGCGTTTCTTTTTATTTATTTCTAATCCGTACTCTTTTGCTGTCTGGAGCACCATTTTCAATCGACTAAGGCCTTCTTCCTCGTCACGAGATGGTATGATTAAATCGTCGAGATATGGTAACACGATTTCTTCTGTAATAAGTTGTCTGAAGACGCAATTTATATATCGCTGAAAAACTGCTGGTAAATTACATAGTCCAAAAGGAGCTCGTAAAAACTGATACTGTCCATTATGCGTAACAAAGGATGTATACTTGCGACTCTCTTCTGCTACCTTAACATGAAAAAATCCATTTTTCAGATCGATTGTTGAGAACACTTTGGCAGTCTGCAACTTATCTAACTGATCCTCTATTAAGGGGAGAGGGTATCTATCTTTGATGATCAGTTTATTAATCTTTCTGTAGTCTATACATAATCTATGTGACCCTCCTTTTTCCTTTACTAGGACGACCTGACTTGCAAACTCAGAACTACAGGGTTCTATTATCCCCTGTCGTAACCATTCATCAGTTTGTACATCAACAATTTCTCTCTCGGCGAATGGCAAACGACGTGGACTGTGAAAAATAGGTTCGCCCTCTCTCGCTAATGTTATTTTCAAATCCACATTTGCACTGTTGGCCTTCTCGGGTCGATAACTGCACATTACTTGTTCAACTTGCGTTCGTATTTGGCAGTCTACTTGTGCACCTACATCTGGTTCGTACTCGATTTGAGGTTCAATGCTCATCACTGGTACATCTTCTGGTAAGCTATTTACTTGGACGCCATTATTGTCAACGCTTAGTTTAGCTTGTTTTAATAATTCGAATCCAATTATACCCTGAGTAGATAAAACATCATTTGGTACTATATAAAAATTGGTAAGGAACGTACTCCCATCAATGATAATTTGGGATTCTATGCATGCGACTGTGTTAACCGTACTCTTGCCAAAACCTGTTAATCCGATGGAGTTAGGTATCAACTTGGGGTTATGCAGCTGGTTGTATATATGTTGACTAATAACATTAACTTGGCTCCCCGTGTCAATTAAGGCTGTGAATTCTACATCTTCTATTGTTGCTACTTTCGTCATCTTCTTACAATCTGTTGCATAAATTTTGTTCACCGTGGCTGATGCTGCTTGTTCATTTGAATGAGTAGATGTCTCAGATGCTGAACTGCATTCGAAGCCCTTGTGTCCAAAACCATTACATTTAAAACATTTGACACCCAAATGCTTTGACTGACATGTAGCCGACTTATGGCCCATTTGACCGCAATTAAAACACCTGCTTTCTTTAGTAGTATGAGATTGCGGGCCTTTTGAATGATCTTTATGCGTTCTTACGTTATTGTTTTGAGACTTTGTTGTCATTCGAATATAGACATCCAGTTTAGTTTTGAATTCGTCTAGACTAGTAGCTCCATATAATACTATTTTATTATGCTGGTCGCCTTCAATCCCATCAATTACATAACTAATTAATGCCTCTGTTTCAATGTGCCCGTGAGTAGCTAGTTCTTTCATTACGAGAAAATATTCCTGAATAGTTTCGTTCACTTTGATTTTCCTATCCGATAACAATTTGTGTAGCTCAGCACTATTTAGCTTCTTAGAAAATTCCTTAATAAGAGCTGCTTTTAAGGATGGCCATGATTTGATGTTTTTTTCTCCATCAACAAATAATCTAGCTAGGCCACGTAGGGATTTCTTTGCGAAAATGTATGTGTGCAACTCACCCCACCCAAGTAAGCAAGATAGGTCATCAAAATCCTCTACCCATTTCTTAATTGAGTGATGTTTGCTGCCGTCAAATGGAGTTATCGATCCTTCAACGTCCCGAAAGCTGATACCAAACGTTGGTACTGTAGTAGCGTTGATTGATGCTGTTGGACTTGGAGCACGCTGTACTTTTTGAGTAAATTCCTCTTCTACCACGTCATCATCCGTTTCTTCATCTTCCGAATTCTTTATATATCCAGTTGCGCCAAGTTCATCAAAACACTACAAATTTTTGCTATTAAAGTGTCTTTATTTGCTTGATTATAATCTACGCATACAATATTCGCAATGGATGTTAAATCACGTTCACTTAATGAATCTTTAGCGTATTTAGTTTTCTTAGTGTATTCTCCTGAATCTACCGCAAACGTAAATCCTTCGAACGCGCGCAGTCGTTTTCGATTACTCCGATCACCCTCGTATTCAAAAATTAGTTTGTGCATCGCTTTAATGACAGCTGTTGGTGCAGCTTTAATATTCGCGGCCACTCGAAATATTTTTCCTAATGTTGTCATTGTTGCCCGATCGTCTCAATGGATATGTTCGTCTTACTGTCCTATTACATTCACTTAAAAGTTCCTTCTTTTCGCTCGTTTAAAATGTAATTAGATTTATTCTATCACGTCTTTATTATTTTATTTACCTTTTAATACTTTTGGTCTTTACACTTCGATATTACACTCGTCTTTTTCTTCGTCGTCTTCGTACTTCTTTTACCGCGTCTTTCACATTAACATTTTACTTTCACGTCTTAAAACACCTTTCGTCTTTTCCTTCCCGAAAATGCACATATCCCGGTTGAGCCCCCAATTTTGTGGGATACGTTTTATGACACTTCGAAAAGTATTCGTTTATTATGACAACTTTATATATGACAGTTAATATCGAATGACATGTCTCTATGTTATGTCATTTGACATTTCACTTAATCAACAAAATTACAAGTCAAAATAGTACAATATAATACAACGTCCCTTCGGCCGTTGTGCGTCTTCACAACTGCCGCCGACCCGTTCTCCACCGAGGGCTGGTAGTCGCTTTCGGTGATCCCACATATATTCCTGTATTTGTTGTTCATTTGTGTTTGAGTATACGATACATATGTCGTCGGCGTATGCGTAAATTTCTCCATGTGTGTCTATGTTGAAAATATCGTTTATATACACTCCGCGACACTTGATTAACCGCAAGTAAATATATTTAAAAACAAAGGTTAATGTACAAATCCACACAATTTTACCATTATACACTTTCTAATATTTCTTGGAAATCTGGTCGGTACCTGCACTCTGCAATTAGGGATTATACGAGTGCTGCGGGGAATTGTACTAATGGGGTAGAAATACTGCGACACTTGAATCAACGCATTTCAATTATTCTTGTGTAAGAGATAAGAAAAGGTTGTTGTGCCACAGTTTTACTTAGGAGTGTTTGTTAAAAGTGGTTTTTAAGAAAAAATTGTGTTTGGCTAGTTTGTTTCGAGACATGGGAGGTGGAAAAACGCTCACTGAAGTAGAAAGAAGACAAAATGACGTTTTGAAAAACGAAAACGTTTCAATACGAGAAATAGCGAGAAAGTTAAGACGGAGTGATCGTGTAATCCGCAATTATTTTCAAGACAAGGAAAATTATGGCAAAAAACGGAGGGCGAATTGCTACAGCGACTACCGAACGAGAAAAACGGAACATTGCTGCAGAATATCGAATTCAAGGCAAGGCAAATTAGAGATGCTGCAGGAACATCTGCATCCGTAAGAACAGTCCAAAGAATTTAAAAAAATCTCCACAAATTCGACGCTCGCGATTGAAGAGAAAACGTGCTTTAACTGCCCGACATCGAGAACGAAGATTGAATTTTGCCAGAGAGCACATTGCGTGGCAGGAAACCTGGCAGAAAGTTGGGTTTTCGGACGAAAAACGTTTTACGCTGGATGGACCTGACGGTGTCCGCTATTACTGGCATGATTTGAGAAAGGAGCGCAGAATAATATCATGTAGGCCGCAAGGGGGTGGAGGAGTAATTATACGGGGTGCAATTTCTAATGCCGGAGCCGTCGATCTAGTTTTCGTAGAGGAGCCCTAACTGCTCAAAGGTACCTGCAACTCATGGAAAATGAAAAGGAAGTAATCCAAAATAAATTGGGCACAAAAGGTTTCATTTTCTAGCCGGATAACGCGCCTGCACACAGTGTTCGAGTTGCCCAAAAATCGTTCCACGACAACGGAATTAGTTTATTGCCATGGCCAGCTCTCTCGCCCGATCTAAACATAATAGAAAATGTGTGGGGATGGCTGTCTCGACGAATTTACACTGATGATAGATAGTTTCTGAACAAGAATCAATTAAAACAATCAATCCGAGAAGCCTGGACTGAATTGCCGTTACAATACATCCAAAATGTATACAATTCTTTACCCAATAGAATGATTGAAGTTGTAAATGAGAATGCAGCTGATGTAATGCCGGATTTTTTCTGGAATGCATATTGTCTCTTATGGATCAAGTTATGTTGTAGTAGATAATTGCTTATTTGTTTCTGTATAATTTTTTCTAGTAGTTTGCTCAGTGTTAGTAGAAGGTTTATTGGTCTATAGTTTTCGGCATGTAATTTGTTTCTTTTCTTATATATAGGTAGTATAATTGATTTTTTTTAAGTAAGTAGGGAATTTTCCATTTCTAATGGTGTTGTTGATTAATTTCAGTAGTATTGGTACTAGTTTGTTCCTATTACCATTTCTTGTCCATGCTTATTTAATTTTCTTCTCTTTCTTTAACTCCTATTAGCGTTAAAGAATAATGTATTCATCATTCTTGTTAGTTGTTTATTTATAAATATATCGCTAATTTTTCCTTTAAGTTGGCAGTCTCGAGTTGTGATCTTGCCCATATTCTTTCTTGCCTTTAGTATCTCTATTTTTAGTTTTTCCGTTTTCAGTTCCACAATTATTGGCGCATTTTCTTTGTCTTCATTTTTGGAAACTACTAATCCGAGTTTATGTAGTTGCACTAAAAATATAAGTATATATGTTAAATTAAAGTATACTTACTCATTCTTATTATTAAGATACTTAAATTTCCTTAAAAAAGTAAACAAGGATTTTATAAAATAGTTGGCTTTGGCAATATCCGCCGTCCATACGTGCGGGATGGCTGTTGTAGCTTACGAAGCTAATACTGTTCAAGTAATTAAATTCAATTCAATTCACAATTATTAACGAACCTAACAGTACATGCTGCTTCTCTTTTCTTAAGATTATGCAGTTTTCGACGTCACTTGCAATGACAGTTGTAAAATTTGATAGGACATCAATCCCGGGAACAAATGGTATTTTTTTCTTAAAAGTGCAACTTCAAAATCTGAGCCTGATGAACTAGGACTGACTTTTAGTGCCAAATTTGATAGGTACAAAGCCTCTTGCTAAGGAAACTCCAGGTAATACTTCTTGGTCCAATTCCGACTCGTTATAAGAAAAGATTACTTTTTTCTCTTCGTTTAAGAAAAGAATATAAATTATATCTTTTAATTCTGATTTATTTCCACTTGTAGGTCAGTAAAACAATAAATATGTATAAATTATAGGTACCTATCGGGCGATCGAGAAAGATTGTCTGAAAAAACTACTTTCCCAAGTCGATAAGTGTGTACTTATTTCCATTTATGCGTATGAAGTTAGCAGTAAACAAAAATTAGTCAACATATGTCATTTTTCATGTTTATTTGTTCATTGGCGTCCGTTTATTTTCTCGTTTTTTCATTGTGTATTTTTTACCTATTTTCGTAATTTATTTTCATCAAAAGTCTTTTTAAAGGCTATTTAAGCTCATATTTAGCGACTGCGGTACGTTAGCATTACTGCTATTTTATAAAACATGTTACAAGTAAAACTTAGTTTTAGGTTATAATGCCTCTTACTTTGGACCAAGAGAAGTTTCTTTTGGAAGCATATTTCCGAAGTGGAGAACGTGATCCAAATGGTCAATGGAAATATTCAACACGGTCATGTATTGACGATTTAACTACCGAATTTCCCGATATCGACCTGGATTATGAATCGCTATCACGACACGTTTTGAGGACAGTAGAGCGTTTTAGAAATACAGGCAGTGTTGCTAAAGGAAAAAGCTCTGGCCGTAGGACAGTTCTTAATGAGGAAGTAGTGGAAGATATTGAGCTCGCCTTGATCAGAGTCCACGTAAGCCATTACGACAATTGGCTCAACAAACAGGTATACATAATTATTTTGTCTAGTTTTTTCGCATAATATATGTTGAAACTAATTAAAAAAATTATTTTTAGGTTTATCTTATGGTTGGAAGTGTCACAAAGTAGTGAAAACTAAATTACATTATCACCCATATAAAATATCGGTTGTACCAGAACTATATGCATTAGATTATAATAAACATATGGATTATTGTCAATGGTTCAATGCAAATTTAAGGATGATGAGCTGCTAAATTTATCTTTTTTTCCGATGAAGCATGGTTTCATTTATCGGGATACGTAAACTCACAAAACTATAGAATATGGTCAGCTGAAAATCCTCATGTCTACCATGAAACACAGCTACATCCTCTGAAAATTGGTGTTTGGGTTGGTATGTCACGCAGGAGAATTATCGGACCAATATTTTTTTAAGAAACAATTACAGCCGCAAGTTATCGTGAAATTCTTAATACGTTTATAGAACAATTGCACGATGATGAGATAACGACAGGTTTCTTTCAACAGGATAATGCTACTGCCCACACTGCGCGACAGACTATTGATTATCTACAACAATTTTATGACAATCGGCTTATTAGCACTAACAGATGGCCCCCAAGATCTCCAGATCTTACCCCATTAGATTTTTTTCTGTTCGGTTATTTGAAGAATAAAATATTTCGCAATCGGTTGCACACATTAGACGAACTGAAGGAAGCTATAAGAATAGCAATAAGCGAAATTGGACCAGAAATGTTGCAGAATGTATTCGAAGGTATGAAGAGAAGAATCGACACATGTTTACTTAATAATGGTGGCCATATCGATCATAATTTGTAAATAGAATTTATTTTATTATTAACGTTACTATTACTATCTATTATATTCAAAAAAATAATTATAAAATATATCTTTACATGTGGTTTTTAAAATAAATAATTGTTTCTCTATAAATTGTTTTTTTTTCAAATTTAATCCTAAGTAATTCAGATATTGACATGAAATATAGCTGCTTGTTTATGCAATTCCGTTCATCAGAAGAGATTGTTAAGTTGCCTACCTACATATTACAATTAAACGATTCGCAACGTCAATGAAAACAATTTCAGGTGAGCGGCAATTTGCAATGTTGTGGTCATGTTCGCATTTTATTATGGTAGCGGCACGGACAATCATTCTCGATCGCCCGATATATTATTATTATTATATAGGTATATTATGTAGAAAGTAATGTAAGAAGAACAAGAGTGAAAAAAGATGCAGCTAAGAATTTCGGTCATTTCTAACAGGTCACTTGGGTCCTTCAGATAAGGCGACGCTTTCTCTTCCCCGGTTTTAGTCACTATTTGTTCATAAGGTAAAATCTGAACGTTTTTCATTTTCGTTAAAACATAGAAGGCGAAAGTTCTTGCAGAAGTATTTTTAGTGTAGCCGCTGAATCTGCGATGGACGTATTTATCTTTTCTTCCAGTTGTTGAAATCCGATGGCCGGAGGACCGGATTGTTCTTATCTTTGTACTTATCACAATACGTGTATGGATAATCAGGTATTGTAGATAATCTAAATAGAAAGATACCGCATACTTTAAATATAGGGGCTTCCATTGACTTACCACTGCCTATGACCATGTTTTGCGTAATAACAATTCTTCTCGATGGGAGGGTGTCATATTTTCAATGGCTTAAAAAGAGCGGCCAGGGACTGTAAGTAGAGGGAGCTATTCCAACTATGGCAACCAAAAAATAGACATCATTTTTCAGAGCGAAGTTACGTAAGAGCTTATGACTATCCGCAAATAGTAAACATCTAGGCGGCTTATGACTTGTGTAGGCCAATTTCTTTCGGTTTTTTAGTACAATTCTGAGAGGCAAATTTTCTCTACAGTTCTGGTTCGTTAGCTTTACGACGTAGAACTGCTTTGCCAATCCTTCAGCAATGAATTCACTGAATTCATTATTTAGTTGGAAGCTGGATTTGTCTACATCATAAGTATTACTTGATTTCATACCACTAGTTCTGACATTAGAAACCCTTGCGATAACGAATGACGCGACTAAAGCTTTGGAGTAATGTAGAGCCGCGAAATCCATTTCCGTCATGAGTGAATGCTTTATTGCAACTTTTTGAAACAAATTATAGACTATAAGTCTTAATTCACTTGTAGTTAAAGCAAAGCAAGTCTTATAGTCCTGTCAATCTTCCTTGGATCATTTTACTTTAAAATCTTCTCATTTATTGACGTATGACATGATTTTGCACGACAAGGATTAAAAATAAAACGCATAACTCTGAACTTGCCGTTTTCTTAAATAAAATTTGATGATGCGTGTCTTAACACCCATTATTGATTTGCGTTCTATAACACAAATCGTAACCATTTTATCTTAATTAACAGGACAATCGATCAATTTAGCCATTAATGTTACGCCATCCATAATGTGTAGCAAAATTTGTATCACCATTGTATAATTACAGTGCGATAAAAAGTTTAACACAGATTAACTTTAATTTCTGGTGACAACAACGAAATAAACTTTAAAATTATAACGAAAATGTTACTATTTTTAAATATCCAGAATGCGTCATATCACTTCTGACTATCAGACGTAAACACTGGCCTGCATAATACTATTTATTTTTAAAATCATAGATTCCAAATTATTTTCAAATACATTCATTTTTAATTTACCTACATATTATTGCAACTAATTTGAATAATCTCTTTCGTAGAAATAGTTTGAAAATATGTCATAATCGTTAATGGTATTAAATGACATATATTGCCTTTTAGTGGCAAAACGTGCTTGAGAAATGAAAACATAATATTTATTATGTCGGACGAGTTCTTTTATTTATCAAAAAAATGTGATGGATTCTGATATGGATTATTATTGGTGAATGTTTAAATATTAGTATAGCAATCAGCTGTTCAACCCATTCGATCTTTTTTGTATAAAAAAACTCGCTTACCATATTGTAATTTCAGTTGATTAACTGACAACTGAAAATGCTGTTCGCAGATTTGGAAATTTGTAAAGACGCAGTCATCGTACAGTTAGATAATGTGTCTTAACCATAACTAAATATTAAAACAATTGCAAAATGGCGTTTGAAATATTGGGCTGGGCTAAAATGTTTCTTAACCACTGCTACTAACATATTATTCTACTTGCAAAAATTAATTTTACACAGTATGTAAAATCGGGAAAACGTAACATGATTATGGTACTTTATAATTTCCATTTTTAAATTAAAATCTGCAAACACCCTTAAAATATTTATTCTAACAGATGCTGTGTCTTTACATACAACACAATTTAAGCTTCAATTCAATGCTGACAGCGATGTGTACGTTGTAGAAGTACCTAAACCATCAGTATCAGAAAACATGAACAAGGATTTAGAATTAAGGACGAAAAATCATGTTGAGAATATCGTTTTTTCTCTTAGTTACATTTTCCATGTAGATACTGTCAAAAAGATTATACTTGATAATGCTGTCATAAAAATCTTATCGGTAGGCAGCTATAAAAATCTTCCAAACTTATCTAAAAAGTAGTTAGGTTTTACAAAGTAGCAATACCTAAAATAATAGTAACTAAATGTAATATTTTCTTACCTGTGTTAAAACATACATTCTTATCAAAACGAACTGTCTTATTTAATTTTGTTCATATGTGCATATCTTTTTGTTTTTAATGAAAATGCTTCTTTTTAATATTTCTTTTATATGTAAAGTAAATACCTGGGAACAGGAATATATAAAAACTAAAAATAAAAAACTCCATTGTAAAATAATAAACCGAACTTTAAAAATAAATAATATTTTTCAGTACATAAATGATTTTCTTTCTAAATATTAGAACGCTGCGCTCACTTAGCAATAAAATACGATTTTGTTATAATTGTTGTTTGTTTCTATTTAAGCAGATGTTTATATTTTATAGTAGCGTATCAACTATTTGTTAAGTTATTCATCATTGAAGTGCTAATGTACGATTTTGTTTGTCATTGAATGTATGTTTAATTATTACATTTGTATATATAGTTCTCTTCAAATTGTGTCTAAACCAGTATTTTAATACTGTAAGTAATGGTACCGTCCCGCACCCAACCTACTTTTCAAAAAGTATAAATGGAATACAGCGTAGGTATGTACTATGTTCCAACAGTCTATTTTGACGATTTATTTGAAAAATTACTATTGGTAATAACGCAATTCTGGTTAATAAGCAATAAAAATGTGAATAGAAACAATGGTGAATAGGTAACCTATTTAATTTTCTATTGTATGAATAGCTATATTCTCCAGTGTTGCTTTTATTTAATTTTTTCTCTACAAAATGAACTACATTCAATAAAAATATATTTGTCACACCAAGCATCAAATATGGCAAAGTTGCAGATAACAAAGGCTACGCCAAACATATAATTTGACTATACTTGGTCGAAGGTGAATATCTACTATCAAAATAAGAGCAGATAGAACCTACAAAAGTTTATAGTTATGTAGCTTGATTTGTTGTGGTTAGTTAATTATAATTATAATGAACTAAAGTTTACAGACTAAACATGTCCTATAATAAAAAAATGTAAAGACTGTTACTCAAAACATTTTTGAGAATGTATCAGATCCAATTTTTATCTTATTTGACGATAATTTGCCTGACGTAACATCTTGTATATGTAGGTAGTTATTAGTTCGTGAAATGACTCTCGACGATAAATCTCAACTAATTTTCTACAGGGCAATTTTCATATTTATTATTAGTAATTTATTTTTAAATAGAGTGTGTAATACAAAATAATATTTTTGGTAATAGTTGTAATGGAAAGCACAAATATTATCAATACTCCGCTTTGTTTCAAAAAATATAGCGTGATAAAAGTTTTTCTACAAAAACAATACAACTGGTAGTAAGTGGATGTCACAGACACTTTCCAGTCTTATACTAAGTACTCTCGACTGCTCAAGATCACATTTGGTGACATCAGTTGCGTTCAAAGCTTTTTTGTGCTGTTCCACGCAGCTTTGTCGACATAAAAACGTTATTAACTCTTAACGTTTTTTTCGGTATTCCTTGTGGTTAATCTGTTTCTGGTATTAAAATTGAAAGAGTTAGAATAAAATCTGTTAGTATCGTATTCCGAAATGATAACACTCGTACCCGGTATAATTACTTCTTTCTTAAAATTGTTAGTATTACCTCGGAAATGTTTAATTTCTGTGGTAGTAACTGTTACTCTAAGAGGAGTTAGATAACCTAAACTTCCTTATGTCAGAAATTTGTCCTTAAAAGTGTAAGTATTATCCATAACGGAAGAGCTTCTTTTCTTAGAATGTATATCACTTGTGGAGTTAGGTATTATCAAAAAAAGCATATTCTTTAGAGCAAGTATTTTCAGAAAATTATAGTATAACTTCTTGTGTAGTTATAATGACGCAGCACGAAAAACCATACGATTATTTAATATCTATTCTCTGCAGAACAAAGCAAGGAAATGTAACCTAATTAGTCGAATTATTGTCCGAGCCACACTATTCACGCTAGTTCAGCCGCTACTATTATCTATATGCGTGGGCGGCAAGTAAACAAGTAGTAACTTATCCGGATAAAATTCGGCGCTGACTTTTCCAACGCAGATAAAATGTTCTATCTTGTAATCAATGACTTATTCAGCTGTAGGTAACTCATTGTCTTTATGGTATTAAATCGTAGGTTTAAGCTGATTAGATTACAATTACCTATATCACTTTTCTCTTAACACTGATTGTTGAGCTAATTTAATCGGGAAAAGATAAAAATTACACTCAATTTAACTAGAACTATCACATTTTCACACAAAAACTTACTTATAATGGAACACCAACTGAAAGGATAATAATTTGTATGTTTGAGTACATTAGTTCTAGACTACCTTACTCATCCCTGAAAAACGAGTAATAGAAATTTTAGTGAGATATTAATATCGTTTGTGTTACTAGTTAATGTAACATAGCATTTCAGTAAATCATACATTAAAAACGATTTTCAATTGTTATCGCCTGAAATATTTTGTTACATTGCTGCGATGAAAAAATATAGAACATTTTGGAAATCACATAGTGGATGACTGTAATACAATAGATAACAACGCGCGTTTCTTTGTAACAGCTCGGCAGCAGGTTATTGTTTGTCTCGAAAAACCATTATCAATCTGTACGTTCAAAAACAAAGCGTTCATATTTCATAATATCTGAATCTAAAAATAAACCACCTACTTTTGAGCTGCATTCAGATTGAGGATAGGTAGTGGCATACGTCAGATCTGAGCGCAGCCTTAAAGAGTAAAGAAACCTGTATGGATATCATAAATGACGTTCGTTTATTGTTTATTTATTAACAATTGTAATTAACTACCATTACGTTTGAAAGGCGTAATTTTACGTCTCGAAACTATTCAAAAATTCGTTCTGAAGTTATATTATGAAAATATTGAAATGACTTAAATATTTATGTAAGGTTAGAACTTATATTAGGCGGGACAGTCCTATAGTACAAACCTACTACAACATAAAAATCTGAAACAATTTCCATTACTTGTATTACAATAAACTGTATATAAATGATAAATATAAACAAGTTTTAAATTACACTTAAAATAGACATAATAGCTAACGTTTATGTGGAATAGTACTAAATTGAGTAATTAACCTAACATATTTACAAGAACATATAATTTTTTGTGTCCACAAAACGCATCAATATTTGTAAATTGACAAACTGTTAGATTTAATAAAAGTAGTTAGGTATATCATTCCAAATGAACATGCTAAATTCGTCGACTGAAAAATTTAATCAATATAAAGATCTGAATCGCTGTGTGCACTATTTTATGAGGACCACATGAAGTTACCCAAAAGATCACACATACAATTATAACGAAAATCATTAAAAATTGAAGTTCCAAACAAAATACCGAATTAGATTATCCGATTAATGCTATTGTCTATCAGTTAAGTAGGCATACTTTATACATGTATATATTTGAACGAATTTTAATAATAAAAACTTCTATCGAGGATCTGTATGCACACATGTGTACTGCCAAATAAATTTCTTTTTATTATCTACTAGTTTTATTTTTTCTAAATAAATGTTAAATTATTAATTAACTCCTGTCAAAGGGAAATTACAAGTGTGTCAAGGTAAAGTACGTTAATAATTCGACAGCAAAAGACACGACGAACACTAACAGCACATTTCTGTCTTTTAAAGAATCAACATGCAGTCCTGAGAGCAAAAATCAGGATAAATTGATGAAACGACAAACAGCATACCACACTTACTAAGCAGCGATTTAACTGCTAATATAAGCTGGTCCGCCCCCAGGTAGCATTTTTTTCACGTTATAACAAAGTTCTCTGGAGCGTCACTAAAAACTTAGTGTAACGTTTTGGAAACGTCTTAATGTCACAAAAATAAACGTTATAATTTAACGTTCCATAAATTTTACAGTTTAACCTTCTGTAAACGTTATACTTTAATGTATTGTAAACGCTACGTGAGAGAAACATTGTCTTAACATTTTGCAGAGTCGATACTCGAAAATTGAAATTTCGTTCGAGTTTTGCAAGCTGAAACTTAATAAAGCAAAGTTATGCTCCTGGCTTTTCACACAATTAACTCCGCACTAAGCCTTGACGAGTACGCTTAGTACTTGCATTCTTAATTTTATTGATTTCAAAAGGTTATTTAAAACAATAAATTTTCATATCAAAGTGAATACTAATAGATATAGAATGTATCTAACTGTACTTTATTCAAGTGGTTTATCATTGTCCAGTGTATGTATATAAGGGTCGCTGATATATGTATGGAAACAGTCGATTATTAGGTAAAATATGCAAGATACCGGAAAAAGGTAAATACAAAAAGTTTAGGGTTTTTAAATGCTTATTAGTCGATAATAATTTTAGTATAAAGTCGTATGGTAAAATCTTATTAAAGTCGTGGCACGTTAAAGTTACATTTTCAACGGAACCATAATTCGTTTTTAAAACGGAACCATATTCCGTTTTTCGTGGAACCACCAGATTCCGTTGTTTCCGACTACTGTGAACGTTCGGCTCTGCTCATGGTGTACTAGCTTCAAATGTTATATCAACTGAATCGTATAAACATGCAAATGGAAGGATTATGATCGACACTCACTAAAGGCTGCAATTTTTTCACTAGACCAGCTGCACGAATTGAGTCTCTTCTGGTTTGAACTGACCTAATCGCCTCAAATTTCTGTATTAATCGGGTCACGGTGTGGCAAGACGGTGCGTTGTGGTGACTGAAGAATCCACATTTTCGAACCACGTTGTGCGTCAATGTAGTTTTGCATACTTAACTAAATCTCAATGACCACCAGTAACTATTATCAAACAACAACGCTATACGACCGATGCAAAAAATATGCGTGAAATTAAAAATAGGCAGTCTTCGTGGTCCACCCTACATATCCAGAAACATACTTCTGGCTCATTTAACTTCTTGGAAATATCCACCGGATATTTATTTAATATCATCAGTACGTAAATCAAACGTTTTAAGAACATCCGTAGAAATCGCATTGTTCGGAAAGTCATTTCCTTTTGGTGAAAATGAAAGACGAATTATATATTCTCCATTTTCGTCCAATACGTTTTGCTGTCGTTCTAGGAATACCATAATTCCAAACTCATAAAACTTTTGATTTGTATCGGTAAAAAAACTGATCTGTCATTTTTTTACTCTTCGTTGAAATACCTACATAAATGTTTTGCCATCTACAAAATTTTGTAGAGACCGGAGCAAGTAATAATTCGAAGGTGCCAGATCTGGAGAATATAGTTGGTGTAGTAGTATATCTCATCCAAGCTGTAAAAGCTTTTGATGCTTTACCATACTTGACGTATCGCATTATTTTGGTGGAACACTATACCTTTTTTAATAATTAATTCTGGCCTTTTCTGTGTGAGTTCATTCAATTTGTTTCTTTTATGAGTACATTTCAGAATTGATAGTGGTATTCCCTTAAAAACGCAACATCAGCGTTTTCTTAATAAAATAAATATCGGATTTTGAAGTACTTATTTGAGCCAGTTCGTCGGTTTACTCCATGATTTCTTGCGTTTAACATTTTTGTGGATAACCCTGCGAGCGGAAACTTATGCTTTAATTTGTGTTAAAGGTTATGCGGCAGTATCGTCAAATCCCCGAGCTACATATTAATTTGGCGGTAAATTTAAATTGAAGGTTTAATAGATTCAAGATCTCTAAACATTTTATTTTCCCGACGACGAACGCACCATTATGTTGCTACACTATATATATAGGCAATCAGTTTAACACCAAAATTGACTGCTTTGATATTCAGAAAAACATTAAATTAAATGTTTTATTAAAAAAGAAGAAAAATGTTGGAGTCGTACATACGACTCGTTTCTTTTTCCGTAACTGTAAAAGATAGTCATAGAACATATCATACTTGTTCATAACATAACTTGAACAGTATACAGGATTATTGTTATATATTGCTTTCAAAATAGTGCGCATCACGATTATTGGATTTAGTCAGTTTAGTATCACAAGAATTGCATAACTTGATTGTATGCACAAATATACATTTTTATAGAAAGGTCTTAGTAAATTATTTTTATTCAAGTAATAAATTGATTTCAATACTTTCTTGTGCTTTCGATACATATTCTTACAACTACACATGCATAAGTAAATACATATTGATGAATCATTACTTGGTGTGGGTGTAGAGAAAGAAAGACAACTAAAACCCAAATATCTCTCTTGCCTTTTATTGATAAATAATATAGATAACAATTCATTCCACAATAAAATTTACTGTCCTTTATTATATTTACATTTGGTATTTCACATACATACACTGTGATGGTTATGACGGAAATTTTAATAATAATTATCTTTTTATATTTTGTCCTATTTGTTGACCGTGTTTGGTATAATTTT